>JARFIW010000131.1:3887500-4487500 GCA_036346225.1 Platerodrilus igneus | reverse complement strand
AAATTTAGTTTAAGCAAACATGTCATAATTTATTAGTTCATAACATATGAATTTATTTTTACCATAATCATTGAAGCGCTTCTTTGACCATTTACAACAAAGATTGATCATCAGAAAAATATCGATCATAAAATGCAACTACTCAAATTTAACTGTAATCTACAAAAAAATATACGCGAATTTCAGCACCAATAAAAAGCTTTTACATGACCTGAATGTTTTTAAGCAAAATGTGAAAATTAAATCAAGACTGCATCTGGCGTCTAGATTAGGAAACAGAATCTATACTATTTTTTTTATCTGACATAAGTTGTCATTTTAAATATCTTAAAACACATTGTATGCGTGTACAAATAACTGACAAACTAGATATTTATTCGGTGTGTTATTAACTTTAAAAAACTACTTTATATTTTTGTTACTCTAATAGTCAACGTAGGAAATCTCATAATAATTTACTATACTTTCAAAGTTACGGAAAGTTTCAAACACTCACGTGTATCCAAATAAATTGCAGGTGCAAAATCATGACGTCAGCTGTTGTATTTTTCCAGCGTATTAATCATCTGTAAGTTTGAAGTACCAAGATTCTTTGTATAATAAACCATTTCTATACGGCGTATTAAATAGATAGAACGAAACCATAACTGCCTGCTTTAAATTATTGCGACGAAAATTTATTATAATTTAACATTGAAAATTGTTGTTGTAGATATGTCCATAAGATATTGCACCAAAGTGAAATATATTAGTTTAATTTATTGTATTAATCTATACCAACTGTCTTAAATGATGTATATTATCGTTCCATGTTCTCAACTCAAGCTCTTCTTCCTGACTCTATTAGACGCCTCGTGTTTTAGTCGGGCCATCTTGACTTTTATCTCTAGTCTACAAAAAGCGACTTCACTCTTCGACGTTGGGAACAAAAGTGCTGATAATTAACTGGACAACGCTTGGTAACAAGCCTCAGAATATATATCTTCTAGAATCTATGTGTTATTATGAACATTATACTTTAATTTTTATTGGCTGAATATTTACGAATTAAATGCTTTAAAATTTATCTGTTTTATTATTAATTTATTAAGCTTGGTGTAACAAGAAAAAAAATACGTTACAATATGTTGAAGAAGTTAGTTTAGTGTACGCAATCACGACCAGTGTTGTCATCGTATCGTGGATTGCTACGTATAGTGCGGTAGTGCAAGTGTGTCACCAACCGAACGGCTCTATGACAGTACCAGGAGGTGGACACTCTTAAGGGGATTTTTGTTAGCTTTGAACGCTTTAGTTGGTGAATGATACACTCGGAGCGTTAGTGAGCATTCGTCGTCACTTTTCGACAATTTTCGAGGGCTCGAACATGTGACATTTTTACCGTTGATTGCCTTTGTCTTTATGGTACACTCCTTTCTCTGTAGATCTGGCATCAGTCACTACACTTTTACGCGAAGTTAATTAGATACACAGGGATTTCATGTGAGCTTTTAATCTATTATTTCTAATTTTTCGTATTTAGGTATTATAATTTATATTTTAGTAGTGTAAAATGGGGGCTTCTATGACCTCATTTCCTCCAGAATTCCTCATTTCCTCACTCATTTCCTCCTGCCTCCCTAGCTCATCTGTCGAAATAAATCTATATTGTTTGGTGTCAATTAATATTAGATTTTTCTCAGCTACCCGAATTTCTAGGAATTCTTCAGATAGCATCATCTCCCAGAGAGATACCTTCATTTTAAGATTGTTTGGTGGTAGCGATTTCTGACCGTCCTTATAAAATTTTTAGCCATGCGACACATCAAATTAGTCTAGAATTTTACGCAAAATCTAAATATGTAAACAGATTTAAAATAGGACCATCCTTTAGCGTTTTACACATATACCCTCTGCGAGATAAATGTCGTGCTGTTTAAGTAACGAATTATTGCTGATCAAACTTTGACCAAGCCTCTTCGCAGACAATTAAACCATTTATTTAATTTAACTAAGTTGAAATCTTGCAATCTTGTACCAAGTAATTGTAGTACTTTGAAATTCTGAGCATCCTAGATAGACGTAATTAAATTACACGGCGATTCTTCAAAAACCCGAAGCTGACAATTTTGAGTGTGCACCTTAAACGAACTGTAATATTAGATGTTGAACTCACGTACCGAAAGATTTCTTTTCATTGTTAACTCTCTAAAGAAACATCACGTCGACCATTCTCGACGCTTTATTCAATTCTTGTTTTACTATCGCGATTCTCAGGTCCGAGGACGCTAAACGAACTATGTTGGGTTGCTAAGCAGCGACTATAGACTCCCTTTTCGATTACGAACAAGTTGATATTTACTCGACACCTTCGTCTTCGTATATTTTCGGCAGGTGGCTGTACATATTACCAAGTATTTCATAAAGATGTTAATTAGGAATGTATTTATGTATCTACATTATAAATGTAATAATATATTTTTATTAAATCACTTAAGAATATAAATTAAATGTTGTAAGCAATAACTGGCTCAATTGTTGTGATGTAATTATTTTGTCCCAACGTATTAACCATAGCTAATTAAATATACCAACTGTATAGTGGGCATTATAAGGTGTGTGCGCATACATTAGGGTTTACGTATGATTACATAATAAAATCCTTATTGGGGTTATTTTGACAAACGTAACATTTGAAAATGTTACATAATATTAGATTTTTCTCAACTATTCGAAGTTCTAGGAATTTTTTAGATTGCATCATCCCCCAGGGAGCTACCCAATTTTAAAATTTTTCTTTACCAATGTCGATTTCTAATCATCTCTCCTTTTTAATATCTAGAATCCTATAACCAAACACTTAGAGGTATTAACACAAAGAAATTAAGCACACAAAAGTTTAATCATTTATTGTATCCGATTTACAGTTTAATAAAGTAATAGAATACAATTTTTACATTCTAAAGTATAACATTATTTTATTTTCTTCGTGTAGCCGAATCCAAGCAGGTTAAAGTAACCTGTAACAAAAAAAAACCATTAATGTGTTGTTTAAAAAGGGAGGAAACGTGTTTTCGGTCGATTAGACATATTGTCGTTAATCTAACAATGTATCACCGTCTAGCGACACCGCGTGGAGGTAAACACATGTCGCCAGGGGCGAAGGGATTATTAAGGATGGGAATGGTGAGTATGTCTTATAACTAACTTACATGCTACTATAAACAAAAACTTAAAAAAACTTATACCTATATCTCTATGTCCCCATGCGTAGGTTGATATGCTTCTGGGGATGAGGTAACGCTCGTCATCTTTGTACGACAAACTAATTTAATTAATTAATTGGGTATAAACTTGGTGTTTAAATGGTTTTGTTTAACACCTCGTACATATTTTCCAGATTACTAGATGTTATAATCATATTTTTTGTGTTAAAGGTTTTCACATCGGTAGTCACTTCTCCCATTTTTCTGTACACGTTGTAGAGTTCGCAATTAAGTTTTATTGCTGTATGATGTATTCCTTTTTTCATTAATTAATCCAATAAACCGTTTTTTCTGCTTCCAAAGACACTCGGATACTCCATCGTGGACACTGGCGTTCTTTATGCGATAGCTAGCCATACGGTTATTAAACGCTGTGCTAACCATTTCTACACCATCTTTGCCAGTAGCGGTAACTGTTGCATTTTTATGTCTGTGCGGCATAGGTAGTCTTTTCCATTTCGAAATTGCATACTTTACACAGAATTTGTGATTGTTTCGTACAAGACCCTTTAACAGCTGGCGGAGCTGAACATTTACGGCTTAATGACATACGGTGTTGACTTTCCTTATGCGGCAGTAAGTTGTCCATTTTCGTAAAAGCGATACCGTAAGACCCACAGTTTAAGTACTTTGCTGCTGACGGATGTATAAGCTTAACCGTGGACGATGTTACACCACGACATTTGTTCTGGTACCGTATGAGAGCATTTTTCCAGGTATAGGAAGCACCACAAGAGTTGCAATTAAAAATATTTTCGGATGACATTTTCTCCGACCAGCTTCCATGGATAGCGCCATGGTTTATATACATTTTGGAAACAATCGAAGATTGCCGAAGACACCCCGAGAGTGCACAAGCTCGGTTACTAAACCAATTAGCATTAATACCAACTATTCCCTACTTTTGTAGGTTGCTCATTTCCTAGAACCAAATATTCCGCATAGCGGTCGG
Organism: Platerodrilus igneus; assembly: GCA_036346225.1. Lineage (NCBI taxonomy): Eukaryota > Metazoa > Arthropoda > Insecta > Coleoptera > Lycidae > Platerodrilus > Platerodrilus igneus. The sequence goes on along the minus strand of JARFIW010000131.1, from coordinate 4,483,303 downwards.
TAGCACGTAATTACTTCTAGAGCCGGCAAGTACTCGATACCACCCAAATAGAAATTGGATGCTCGATGTCTGTTAACTTCCGATTCCCTCGTAGCAGATAGAAAAACTCGGTCAATCATCCGTCTAACTTATACTTCTACCCGCTCTCAAACATTTTTCAAACGACAATGGTCTCAGATTTTTTAAACCTCCGAGGGAGCTATAAGTCGTGATCAATTACACTTTCAAGCAACCCGTAAACTAACATATTTTATAGTAACAGTGCGCAGTATAAATCATGCATACCCATTCTCTGCGCTACTGCTATTCTTGTAGTTGGTTGAAAAAAGTCAGTCGCCTTTTTTACTGCTAGGACCGCTGCAGAGCACCATTCTATACTTTCTTTATAAGTATAGCACATCGCGCACTTTTTTTGTATGATAATTAAATTTTGTTTATGTAGGCTTTTACACTTTCGCATATTTAAACATCTAATACGATCGATTAACCACTTTCGATTATTCTAACGGGAACCGCCATACATTCCAACGCACCGTTCTTTTTGAATCCAACGGTCCGATAGGCTTCCACACACTAACACGTAACGTATTTTCCTACTATTTGTTAAACAAAAACTACCAGCATCGCCATGTCCGTATGTGGACGTAAGCAGATGTTTGCGGATGTGTACGAGAATATGTAACCATATACATTAATCAGTCTAAACTATTTTATTTAGTCCAAGAAAACTACTATTTTTCTAAACCACAATTAATAATCACCTTTATAGGTTTAACATTTTTACCAATTCCCAATGGCTGGTGTTACGCACATGGAGACTTTAATTTCTTATTGGAGAAAATTCTTATTCTCCCACGCACTGTTGCGTAGTTGCATGCCTAACATTTATGGGAATATATGCTCGTTATAGGTTGTAGGACCCTCGGTTTTAAATGATCCGAAAGGTTCTTTACTAGACAAAACGCGTTTTCGGTCAATAAGACATATTGCCGTTAATCTAACAATATGTTTTACCGTCCAGCGACACCGCGTGGAGGTATACACATATCGCCAGGAGCGAAGGGATTGTTAAGGATGGGGATGGTGGGTATGTCTTATAACTAACTTACATGCTACTATATACATACACAATAAAATATATACAGATATAAGTAACTATCCAATATCTTTGTCCCCATGCTAGGTTGCTGTACTATTAGGGATGACGTACCTTTTGTTATCCTCGCCCGACAAACTAATTTTGTTGATTAATTGAGTATAAAGTTGGTGTTTATGACTTCGAATACACATCATGCTATGCATAAGGGTACCAGAATTATTATGTACAATGTCCTTAAAACTAATTACATTAATATTCTTAACTACACTTCGTGAGACCCCTTTAATATTTTTAATCGCGTCTTTCTCGCTTACAATACAGTAGGACTTAGCCCTACTACCAACAAATTCTAATACTAGATCTCCATTAAATTCGTCTTTAAGATAAATATATCTTGTTTGGTATCAACTAATATTAGACTTTCTAGGGAGTCCAAATCTGCAAATAGATTTTAAATAGAAGCAACCCTTACAAAGTTACGCCTTTTAAAGACCCAAGCCTCTAATTTTTTCCATCTATATTTAACTCCATCTTTAAAACCCCTTTTTTCGCTACCCAAGACATGTGCTTTAATCAACCATTTCCCAAGAAATCTAAAACCGCTGTGCCCCGTGACCACGTGGAGATAACACGTATACTTTGTCCACCAGGATAGAAACAGGAAGGATTTGGAAGAAGGAAAGGTGGGAGAAGTACTTAAAAATTATGGAATCTTAAAACTAATATATACAATAGATTTACAAAATCTATTCAAATATAAACAACTATATTAGACCTATATCTTTATGCCCCAATGCGTAGGTTGATTTGCTACCAGGGATGACGTTACGCTTGTCATCTTCGCTCGATAAACTAATTTTATTAATTAGCTGCGTGTACAAATCGTGTTTTTTACTCCGGATTCATACAGCGGTAAGTACTCCATACCACTCAAATAGGAATTAGATGCTTGTTGACTGTTAACCCCCGCTTCGCTCGTGTACGCCCAGACACATTCCAGCGCATGCGCACCCATGACCATGCGCACTCCTGCCCATGCGCACCCCTACCCATGCGCACTCCTGCCAATGCGCACCCTTGCCCATACGCAGCCCTCTCTGTGTGACTGCTACTTCGTGGTGACGTCATAGCCTTTTGTAAATAAAGAGCAATGTAATACTATTCTAAAATTTTTATTCTGGCATTATACATAACAAAATTTAAAAATATTTAATGTCTAGCATGGAGCCATTTAAACTTAATTTTAATACAAAGTTATACACAGAAGACACTCTTTTCTTTATGTTTGTTTGGAGTGGTTTTAATTTTATCTAATTTTATTCGCAGCTTAAAATTTATATCGACACGCAAGTCCTCTATCTCCTTTTCTAGCCAATAGCTTGATACAAAGAGACCGTCTAGGTTTTCGAATTGCAAAATGTACCAAAGTTTGTCTTTGATTCTACCGACAACCAGATCCATTCCTTCGTGGAATTCTCGCAGCTTATAACAATCTTTTAATCGCAGCGTTCCCACTATATCCTGCATACGTATCTTGTTAGCTTGATCGACTTCTTCTTGTCGGTATTGGAAGGAGTCATTATTCGCCCACTCACTGTTGTATAGTTGCATGTCCACCACTTTTGGGAATAGTGGTCGTTATAGGTTGTAGGGCCCTCAGTTCTAAATGTTCCGAAAGTTTCTTTACTAGTCAAATATACAATGTTTAGCGGAACCCTTTTGCGTGTGGTGTACGCCAAGGTTACGAAATCCGCATTGCTTAGTTCGTCTTTGTTATCTGCCATTTTGATAAATACATTTATAGAATAACCTTTTAAAAAGTATACGGATTTAGTACCATCCTTTTCCGCAAGGATGCTTACATAGCTAAAAGAGTCCTTCTTACTAACCGCAAATGCATAAAGCTTGTAGAATCCGGATGTATTTAAGTCAGTCCATCGGCACATAAAATAATCTTTTAATTCTTCCTCATTTTCTCTAATAAGATGTTCTTTGTCTAACACATCTTTGTATTGTTCGCGTATTGTCGCAGTGTTTTCTACGTAGTCCAACTTTCGCCTTTTTGCATCCATTTCCTCTAATTCCAGTTGTCTTTTTCTTCCACTTACAGCGTATGGCATGCATAATGGGGTAATTTCCTTTAGCGTAAACGGATAGAGTTTACTGCCAATATTTACGCGTTGTAGTACAACCTCTGGAAAAATTGATATGTTAGGTCAGCGCCGCGACGCTGACCTAACCTATAATTTTTTTTTGCTATCTAACCTAAGTCCAAAAAATCCAACTAATTCCAAACAACATAAACTAGCCAAAACCCTCCCCTCCATCCTACTTTGTCCTTCTCTCTCCTCTCGCATCCGTATAATATACATCCGACATACATCCAAACTATATCCGACATACATCTAACATATGTCCAGTATACATCCTACATATATCCGACATATCGCTGACATATGTTAAACATATGTCCAACATGTATCCAACATATATCAGCCATGTCCGTCATATGTCCGACATATGTCCAACATTCGGACTAAATCCAACATGCTACATATATACCACATATATCCGGCCATATGTCGATGCGCACCTCTGCCCAGTCCAACCTAGGTCGGATTAAATCCGACCTATGTCGGATAACAAAACGTTCCTAAACAAGAGAATGCAAGCGATGTGACGGTGTCCGACATATTCGGGTATCTTTGTCAATATATGCCCCCACTCTGTAGGGTACATAAGGGGCAATTTTTCGTATTCAATTTAGTATTCGGCAGTAGCTAAAACAGTAAACATGAGCGTCTCCAAGGTGATTAACGTTCCTCAACTTCTTGGCAAGAAAGTTACACCAACAAATGAGCGATTTGGATTGTGGCTGCTGGCAGAAAATATGTGCAACAATAATCTGTTGACAGATATTGGTAATATTTGCTATGTTAAAGGCAAACAGATGCTGACTGATGGACTACACACACCAATTGCAGAACCATTTTGTGACAATATAATGTTGGTTAAAATTTGCGACCTTTCTGACGCTGAGCAAACATCTGCAAACAAAAGAATGTTTATCCTAAAATAAAAAATTTGTGGTGCATTTAACAGCTATCTACGAGGAAAGCACTAGGCATGGTATTAAAGCTAAGTCTCCGTTTTCTCTGGAAAGCACTAACAAGATGGGCCGGGGAGTAAAAGAAATTATCGAAAAAGAAGACCACGAAAGCATTAATGAAAAATTGCAAAATCCTATATGTGTTCCGTACAAAGTGGAACTAGCAGAGGTTAAGTTGGAAACTATATTGGAACTACCAGATATATTAGATGGACTCAAAAAAATTATTACAATCTTTTTGACATGGATGTAACCCAAGATTCTGCTGACATATTTAGCAAGATGGAGATGTGTAATTATTTAACTACAAACCATAACTTTTGCTATAAGGGCGAATACAAAGAAAAGTGCAATATTATAGTTGACAACGATAAAACAGTGAAAATCGATTGTTTAACATGGTTAACAACCAATGCAAGAATTAAGAGATACAACAAATTTGTGTGTCAGATAGCAAGTCCTGGTTCTAATAAACAACTTGGAAATCATGTACTAGATATCTTACGTTGTCCAGATGCACGTTTAAGGGAAATATTTGCCTCTACTTTGACCAAAGAACATGGTATTACGCGATTGGAGGCGAGAATATACAACTGTACAATTGAAAACTATGTTAGTGCGGAACGGGTGTATAATCCCTTAAAAGACTGTTTAACCTTATTCAAAGATAGTAAATTATACTTTCTAAAAGCGCCAATGTACTCGGTGCCACTTGCCAAAATGTGGAGTACGCCATCGGACAAGCTGCAAAATAGCTACTGTTTAGTGTATAATAACCTACTACAGTACGTGTATTGGGGGAATAGCAATACAAAGAAATTGACTGGCTTGCAACTTAAGTTGTCCGAAAAACCAGATGAAAGGAATAAATTAATAAAATTTGTGTTTTCAGCTTTTAGTTTTAAGTATTTACCTGTAAATTATTTGGAGATTGTGGAAGAGGAAGACAGCCAAGATAAAATAAAAATCTTTCACAAGTGTCACATTAAAGCAGGTAGTACATATTTTACACAATCTGCAACACCTTATTCTACAATTCCAAAAAAAATAATTTTGTAATTGGGGTTGATAAATACGCCTAACATTCGCCTAGAGGTTGTACGACAACGCGTAAATATTGGTAGTAAACTCTATCCGTCTACGCTATAAGAAATTGCCCCATTATACACGCCATACGCTGTAAGTAGAAGAAAAAGACAGCTGGAATTAGAGGAAATGATTGCAAAAAGGCAAAAGTTGAACTACATGGAAAACACTGCGACAAAACGCGAACAATACAAAGATGTATTAGATAAAGAATATCTTATTAGAGAAAATGAGGAAGAATTAAAAGTTTATTTTATGTGCCGATGGAATGACTTAGATACATCCGGGTTCTACAAGCTGTATGCATTTGCGGTTAGTAAGACAGACTCTTTTAGTTATGTAGGCGTCCATGCGGAAAAAAATGGTACTAAATCCGTATACTTTTTAAAAGGTTATTCTAAAAACGTATTTATCAAAATGGTAGATAACATAGACGAACTAAAGAATATGGATTTCGTAACCTGGGCGTACACCACATGCAAAGGGATCCGCTAAACATTGTATATTTGCCTAGTAAGGAACTTTTGGGATCATTTAAAACCGAGGGTTTTACAACCTATAACGATCATATATTTCCAAAAGTGGTGGACATGCAACTATACAACAGTGAGTAGGAGAATAAGAACTCCCTCCAATACCGACAAGAAGAAGTCGATCAAGCTAACAAGATACGTATGCAGGATATAGTCGTAAAGCTACGATTAAAAGATTGTCATAAGCTTCAAGAATTACACGAAGGAATGGATCTGGTTGTCGGTGGAATCAAATACTTTATTTATAGTGACAAACTTCGGTACATTTTGCAATTCGAAAACATAGACGGTCTCTATGTATCAAACTATTGGTTAAAAAAGGATATAGAGGACTTGGGTATCGGTTTAAATTTTAATCTGAGGATACAATTAGATAAAATTAAAACCACTCCAAACAAACATAAAGAAAGGACTGTCTTCTGTGTATAACTTTGTATTAAAATTGCTTGGTATTAAATATTTTTAAATTTTGTTGTGTATAATGTTAGAATAAAAATTTTAGAATAGTATTACATTGCTCTTTATTTACAAAAGGCTATGACGTCACCACGAAATAGCAGTCACACACGTAGGGCTACGTATGGGCAGGGGCGCGCATGGGCAGGGGATGCGCATGGGCAGGAGTACGAACGGGCAGGGATGTGTCTGGGCGTACACGAGGGAAGCGGACGTTAACAGTCACCAAGCATCTAATTCTTTATTTGGGTGGTATGGAGTACTTGCCGGTGTATGTATCCGGTGTAAAAAACACGATTTGTACACGCAGCTAATTAATAAAATTAGTTTATCGACTGAAGATGACAAGCATGACGTCATCCCTGGAAACAAATCAACCTACGCATGTAGGTATAAAGATGTGAGTCTAAGATAGTTGTTTATATTTGTATAGATTTTGTAAATCTATTGTATATATTAGTTTTAAGATTTCATAATTTTTAAGTTCTTCTCCCACCTTCCCTTCTTCCAAATCCTTCCTGTTTCTATCCTGGTGGGCAGAGTATACGTGTTATCTCTACGTGGTGTTCGTGGGATACAGCGGATTTAGATTTCTCGGGAAATGGTTGATTAAAGCACATGTCTTGGGTAGCGAAAAAAAAAGGTTTTAGAGATGGGGTTAAATAGAGCAGGGCAAAAATTAGCGGTTTGGGTCTTTAAAAGGCGTAACTTTCTTTGTAGGGGTTGGTTTTATTTAAAATCTTTTTGCAGATTTGGGCTCCTTAGAAAAATCTAATATTATTTGATACCAAACAATGAAACAAGATATATTTATCTGACTACTCCGCGGATAATAAATACAGTATACCGCTTGTCAACAAAAAAGTTGTAGAGAAATTCAAAGACGAATTTAATGGAAATCTAGTATTAGAATTTGTTGGTAGTAGGACTAAGTCCTACTGTATTGTAAGCGAGAAAGACGCGATTAAAAATATTAAAGGGGTCTCACGAAGTGTAGTTAAGAATATTAATGTAATTAGTTTTAAGGACATTGTACATAATAATTCTGGTACCCTTATGCATAGCATGATGTGTATTCGAAGTCATAAACACCAACTTTATACTCAATTAATCAACAAAATTAGTTTGTCGGGCGAGGATAACAAAAGGTACGTCATCCCTAATAGTACAGCAACCTAGCACGGGACATAAAGATATAGGATAGTTACTCATATATGTACATATTTTATTGTGTATGTATATAGTAGCATGCCAGTTCGTTATAAGACATACCCACCATCCCCATCCTTAATAATCCCTTCGCTCCTGGCAACATATTGTTAGATTAACGGAAATATGTCTTATTGACCGAAAACACGTTTTCTCTAGTAAAGAACCTTTCGGATTATTTAGAACCGAGGATCCTACAACCTATAACGAGCATATATATTCCCAAAAGTGGTAGGCATGCAACTACGCAACAGTGCGTGGGAGAATAAGGATTCTCTCCAATAGGAAATTAAAGTTTCCAGGTACGTAGCAACAGCCATTGGGAAATGGTAAACATGTTCAACCTATAAAGGTGATTATTAATTGTGGTTTAGAAAAATAGTAGTTTTTTCGGGTTAAATGAAATAACTTAGACTGATTAATGTATATGGTTACATATTCCCGTACACATCCACAAACATCTGCTTACGTCCACATACGGATATGGCGATGCCGGTAGCTTTTGTCTAACAAGTAGTAGGAAAGATACGTTAGGTGTTAGTGTGTGGAAGCCTATTGGATCGTTGGATTAAAAAACAACGGTGCGGCGAAGTGTATGGCGGTTCCCGTTAGAATAATCGAAGGTGGTTAATTGATCATATTAGATGTTTAAATATGCGATATTGGTAAAGCCTACATGAGCAAAATTTAATTATCAGATAAATAAAGTGCGCGATATGCTATACTTATAAAGAAGGTATAGAATGATGCGTTGCAGCGGTCCTAGCAGTAAAAAAGACGATTGACTTTTTCAACCAACTACGTGAATAGTAGTAGCGCAGAGAATGGGTATGCATGTATTATACAAAGCACGATTACTATAAAATATGTTAATTTACGGGTAGCTCGAACGTGTAATTGATCACGACTTATAGCTCCTTCGGAGGTTTAAAAATTCTGACACTATTTTTGTTTGAAAAATGTTTGGAAATTACCAGAATGGGAGCGGGTCAAAGTATAAGTTAGATGGATGATTGACCGAGTCTTCTTTGGCTTTTACGAGGGAAACGGAAGTTAACAGTCACCATTATCTAATTCTTATTTGGGTGGTATTGAGTACTTGCAGGTGTATGTATCCGGAGTAAAAAACACGATTTGTACACGCAGGCTTATTAATAAAATTAGTTTATCGAGCGAAAATGACAAGCGTTACGTCATCCCTTGAAGCATGTTAACCTACGCATTGGGGTATAAAGATATAAGTCTAAGATAGTTGTTTATATTTGTATAGATTTTGTAAATCTATAGTATATATTAGTCTTAAGATTCTACAATTTGTAAGTTCTTCTCCCACCTTCCCTTCTTCCAAATCCTTCCTGCTTCTATCCTGGTGGACAGAGTATACGTATTATCTCCACGTGGTATTCGCTGGACACAGCGGTTTTAGATTTCTCGGGAAATGGTCGGTTAAAGCATATGTGTTTGGTGGCGAAAAAAGGGTTTTAAAGATGGTGTTAAATATAAATGGCCAAAAATTAGAAATTTGGGTCTTTAAAAGGCGTAACTTTGTAAGGGGTTGTCCTATTTAAAATCTATTTACAGATTTGGGCTCCCTAGAAAAATCTAATATTAATTGATACCAAACAAGATATATTTATCTTAAAAGAGTGACAACCCCAGAATAATAAATACAATATATCGCTTGTCAACAAAAGGTTGTAGGGAAATTCAAAGACGAATTTAATGGGGATCTAGTATTAGAATTTGTTGGTAGTAGGGCTAAGTCCTACTATATTGTAAGCGAGAAAGACGCGATTAAAAAGATGAAAGGGGTCTCACGAAGTGTAGTTAAGAATATTAATGTAAATAGTTTTAAGGACATTGTACATAATAATTCTGTTATCTTTATGCACAGCATGGTGTGTATTTGAAGTCATAAACGCCAACTTTATACCCAATTAATTAATAAGATTAGTTTGTCGGACGAGGATGACAAAAGGTATGTCATCCGTAATGGCACAGCAACCTATAAATGGGGGCATAAACATATAGGATAGTTACTTATATATGTATATATTTTGTTTATAGTAGCATGTAAGTTAGTTATAAGACATACCCTACACAAAGAAAATAAAATAATGTTATACTCTGCAATGTAAAAATTGTATTATATTAGTTTATTAAACTGTAAATCGGATAAAATAAATTATTCAACTTGTGTATGTTTAATTTCTTTGTGTTAATACCTCTAAGTGTTTGGTTAAAAGACTCTAGATGTTAAAAAGCAGAGGTGATTAGAAATTCTGCTGGTAAAACAATCTTAAAATGAGGGCAGCTCTTTGGGGGATGATACAATCTGAAAAATTCTAAGAAATTCGGATAGCTGAGAAAAATTTAATATGAATTGACACCAAACAAGATACATTTACCTCGAAAGAAACAAGAAATAATCTTTTATATGCTCGCTAGAGGGTATGTGTGTAAAACGGTAAGGGGTTGCCCCGATTTTAAATCTGTTTGCAGATGGATCCGTATCTCGAACCCCTAAAAAGTATTTAAGGGGTGATTAAAAAACCAGTTTGTAAAAAATTCTTAAAATGAGGGTATCTCCCTGGGGGATGATTCAACTTGAAAAATTCCGACAAATTCGGATAGCTGAGAAAAATCTGAAATTGATTGATACCAAACAAGGTACATTTATCTCGTGGGTGGAAATGTGGGGAAAGATTTATCTCGCAGAGGATATGTGTGTAAAACTGTAAGGGGTGGTCCTATTTTAAGTCCGTTTACAGATTCGGATTCTGCGTGAAATTTTAGAGGAATTTGATGTACCGGATGGCTAAAAAATTTATAATGACGGTCAGAAATCGCTACCAGTAAAAAATTTTAAAATGAGGGCAGCTACCTGGAAGATGATGCTATCTAAAAAATTCCTAGATATTCAGGTAGCTGAGAAAAATTTAGTATTAATTGATACCAAACAAGGTAGATTTATCTAGTAAGTGGAAATGTGGAGAAAGTTTTATCTCGCGGGGGGAAAGAAGGCGGGTGTGAGGTAATCAAAATGGTTGATATTGCGGTGTCCGAGCAAGGAGGAGAGCTAGGAGGGAGTCCCTCCTTGCTCCCCTTCTTGCTTCCCTTCTTATGTGTATTTACATGTAAATTTGGTCCAGATGAGTGTGGAAATGTGGATGCTGGTGGAGATGAGGTCATGATTGACCTGTCATCCATCTATTAAATTCTTAGCAAGTCTTTATCGATTGATAAAGCCAATCAACATTTCGAAGAGCTGAATGCAATCACGTAACGTAAGTAAACCAATACAAAGTATATTAATACAGCCTTCTTTAAACAAGATACGGACTATAATCAATTTTAACAAATTTTCAAATTCGCGGCGAAGCTGGTTTGAATCACTTGTTGAAGTACACAATCTCTATAGTAGCGTATCATATACGAGGTCGTATTTGAATATAAAGAGCGAAATCTATACAAATATATAATTGAATAAAGTACTGTACAAACGCCTACGCCTACGCCTTTGGTGGTGGCACGTAACAAACTTATAGAAGGGGTACATAATTATTGAATTTTTGGGAAACACTGTTCTATTTCGTAGTTGTATTTGATAACAAGATGTACGTCAAGAAAGTAGAACAAACATTTATTAAGGAATATTTGTGATTATAATTTACTAAATGTGTCCTGTTATAGATTTAGTACCTGATTTATGCCTCAGTAATAGAATTCACCGCGTGAAATCAATCTTAATCAGCTATCACTATACTGCTTCATAGACTTATAAATAATGTTAATCATCCATCGACTTGATGATTAATTATTTGATACCAAAATAATATACTGTGATTAATTTTTCAACAGCAGGAGAAATGTATAATATGATCACATCGTTAATACTCCAATACTATTAAGCGTTTTAATTGATTACCTCGCTGAATTTACACCAAGGGGATAAATTGAACGGTAGCAAAAAACTCGTTCATTTACTTTGCTATCATAATAGATAGCATCCAACAATGCAACACAGCATTTGTATTTCTTTCATTTTCACCAACCTGTAAACAATAGTATTGGGTTTCATTAATCTTTTTCGTTGTAGATACGATACACATTATGCCCAGTATTGTGATAGTGTTTCTTTGTTTTCTGCGCTTTAAAAATTTTAACGTAAATCGTACATATTTGTAAGAAGCTGCAAAGGATGTCCTACAATATTACGACGTGTGACTTCTTCAAAATGAAACGTGTGACAATCTACACAATATAATTAAAATTTTGTTCAGAATAGTCATTCATAAAAATAAGACCATGTGGTGATCATCGGTGGCAACATTGTAGAAGACTAAAAACACACATGTTTCACAGGAGCTCTTCTTAAGCTAAAATGAGCCTTTCAAATATATGATTAACTAATGTTAATTTGAAAACCTTTGTGCTGTGAAGAAGAATATCCGCAGTTGATAAAACTAAAATTAATTTATTATATTGTTGGAAAGGTTAACTTCAGCCTATAAGATAAGAAGAATATTCTCAGAAGGTTTCTTGTAAAACTTTTGAATGTTTTAAACTGTCGTTTATTATTATGACCATTTTGTAGCCATACTACCAAATGGATATAAACCAAGACATTTCCATGGATCCCAAGCATACATAAAACAAGCCCCATAATTCTTGCAAAACATGTGGTTAGCTTTTGAGTTCTATGATGCCAAGATATTTTATATTTTATTCATGTTGTCCTGTTAATTTTAACTATTACCTTTGGTAAATACTGGTAAGCCTTGACAAATTGTCATTATTTACAATGGTATTCGTTACGAACATGTTCGTTATAATAAAACAATTTTGACGACAGGTGATGTTGAGTATCAGCTAACCTCAGTAAGCTATATATGATCGACGTTCACCTATTTTATTTTTTACAGACAGCTCTACGAACAAACATCTCACATACGTGTAAGTTCAATCTTAACTGTATTTGTTTTAACATCCCTATGAATTTATATAAAATCCTGGCTGAACTCTTTAGATCTCAGCTCCATACACTAATTTCAGTACTTGGTCAATAACATTGTCGTCTATATTTTCTATTGGATATCCATTAAATATATCATGTTAAGTAATTTGTCCCCCATTCGAGTCTCTGGGAGGAGAAAACTTCAAAAGATGTATTTGGCCACTTCTATAAGAAGAAAAGAAGAACCGGGAACATCTTGCAAGAAAGGGCATGGAAAGTTGAAGCATAAAGCAAGTGGACAATCCAGAGAATTTGAAAATTGAAACGGATAGGGTAGAATTGAATGTAGTAGCGATTAGTGATATTCGATGCCCAGAAGTAGTAGATTTTTAGAGCGCGACTTTAGGATCATTCATATAGGATCAGAGGAAGGACATTTAGGAACGGTGATAGTTATCCGGAAAAAGTTAGATTAGAATCTAAACAGGTAAATACAGTAATAATACAAGTATACCTGCCCACTTCCAGCAACAGTGTGAAAAAGTTAAAAGTGATCTATTAAGATGTTAAAGACATACTAAGATTCGTAAAAGGACATGCAAATTTAATAATTACGAGAGATTTTAATGCACTGGCAAGTGAGGGTAGGGAAGGAGTGGTAGTGGGTTTATTTGGTTTAGGTATGAGAAACGACAGGCGGAAGGGGCTGGTAGAAATCTTGCGACAAAAACAATTTAAGCATCACAAACATATTACTCCAAGATCATAGTAAAAGACAATACACGGAAAAGATGCCAGGAAACAGAGAAATATCAAATAGATTACATTCTTGTTTTACAACAGTGTAAGGAGCAATTAAAGACTGTAGAACCTACTAAGAAGTAGATGTAGACACTGACCACAAGATAGTAATTATGAAATGCAAACTTGAATTAAGAAATTTGAAACAAGGAGCAGAAAGAGTCACTTTGACTGAGAAACTAAAAAAATAAAAATATCGAGAACAGATTTGACAACAGTCAAACAGTGGAAACAGAATGGAATATCATGAAATCTAGCTTAGATATGGTGGTCAGAGATATTCTGGAGTTTAAACAAATAGAAAACAAGAAACTATAGGTAACAAAGGATATTCTGAATTTAATAGAAGATACGCGAGAACACAAAAATAGATCAGACAAAGTAGGAAAACAGATACAAAGCCATAAAATGTGAAATTATTTCCAAATTTAGAAAAGCTAAAGAACAATGGATTGAGAAAATATACAAAGATGTACAAACTAAGATGGAGATTGGTAAAACAGACAAAGCATACAAACTAATTAGAATGAATTTTAGGGATATAAGGAAATACAGCAGAAATATAAGAGACGCTGGAGGAGACATCATTATAAAAGATGTAGAGAAAGTGGTTAGATGGAAAGACTATAATATAGGGAAATTATATATAGAACTGAAACTTGAAGCACTAGAATAGGACTCGGACGTTGAAAAGGATGACTTGGGATATCCTATACTATACGCCTGGAAACATCGCCTTAACACAATCAGACTTAGACAAAAAATTAACAGTACACAACGAAGTCTTATACTGTGACTGACGAGGGCTTATTGTACTATATATAATGCACTTTATGGGCGGGTTATAACTATGCCCTTGGAGCTTTTGGCGAATCAGCGAGCTGCAATGAACTATCTTACACACTATGACAACCAACAACTACGACGCAACTTAAACACAAACTAACTGTCCACGACAAAGACAGAAATAAAGAACTACATACTTGCAAAGTAGCAGATACGATGGGATCAAAGTACAACTGGTAGAAGGGTATATGCAATGATTCCAAATATCAAAGACCGCCTAAAAGCCAAATATCTGGTACCCAGTCGAAGATTTAGTCATTATCTAACTGGCCACGGACCCTATGCAACATACAAAAACGCATGAATTTAGTTTGTTACGTTACTTCGAGGCAGCCACGTTGGGCGCCAAATTTATGCTACGTTGGCTCGTAGCCGTGCGTAACCCAAAGAAAATCAAAGAAATGACCGGGCTCAATCGGAGATTAGGGGGTTGTAGAAAGCAGACCAACATATATGTACGCGGTTGTAAGGACTTAGTAACAATACCTGCAACAAAACAAAAAAAAAATCAGAATAGCAAACCTGCAATAAAAAAAATTAGTCCTGCAAACCTGAAATAAAGAAAAAGCATAGCATGCTGATCGAGCATAGAATGTTCAGTACTTGGTAAAATGTAAAAAAAAACTGTTTGGATAATCTATATAATATAACAACGGTAAAAGCAATACAAAAAATTTTTAGTACAAAGTGAGGTAATATTGGGTAGTAGCAGAAACGTTTCCTTACACACCAATTAAACATAGATCAGACAAAATTTTAACAAAAGATAAATAGGTAAGCACAATTGATATGAGTCATCTAGTATTGTTGATTCTTCTTTTTTTTTATAGCATGCAAGTCTATGGTAAAAGGTATCAGAACGACAAAGATATGGCAAAACAACGGATAGATATCTAAAGTAGTAACATGTAGGAAATAGTTCAACTTACAAAAGGTCCTTCAGTAACGCTTCCTTGCAATTGAAGTGTGGGATTCACGATGTCCGGCACTAACGCAGCACTTCACCCTTGACTGTGAGGGTGTTGATAGAACCTATCACACGTTACCCTAATCACACCTACGTATTTCACTGGTGTTAGCAGCAGACATTATCACGCGACGGAACTATGCAGCATTGATATATTTCTTGTTAATTCTATTTCCTGAGACAATAATTTCGAAATATTTTGTAGCACTAGTTTAATTTCAACTGGGACCAAATGTATATTATTTTCATAAACATCCAAAAAAAAACAGTGAGAGACTTCAACCAATACCTTTGCAAACCGGTAATCGGTTATATTTCGCAAATAACGAAATTTGCGCAAGCAATGATCTATTTTAGATACTTTGGGGTTGGAAAATTCAGAAACTACAGTATCAACTGTATTTGGATAATCCAAAGTATGCACTACTCTGATAAAAAAAGAAAAGGACCGCGAAACTAGATCGCACACACCGTTTAAATATCAAGAGACAAAGCACCAACAAAAAAACCACAATGAGTAAAGCACGTGTATCACTAGAGTAAGTCCGTCAAAATGTTCCGTAGAACACGCGTGCAGGTCGAGTTTAACAAGTTCTACCACTTTTATTTCCAACAGAAACTCAACCGAAAAACAATTAGTAAGGCACGCGTAAGCAATAAAACCGTCCGTCAAATGTCCTTAAAACACACGTGCGTCGACCAAACACGTTCGCCTATAAACCATACTACCTCAATCGGAATTAGCACTACACTCTCTACAGTCAATATACAACTTTTATTTTACAAGAAAAACAACTAAAATCGTGTCGTGCTTGTTCATGAACAATTCGAAAATTCATACCGCATTAATTCTCACTATTTTCAAAGCAAAAAGGAAAACAGTATTTTTACCGTAATTAATATATAGGAATAAAGAACAAACTACAACTGCTTATCTGTTTATATCAACTCGTTGCTATTACAACCTCTTATCGTCTCTTATCTAGACTTGTATATCCACATAAGGAACAAAATTTATATGCACGGCAAGACAAGAACAATGCAATCCACTCATTATAATACGATGCATTCGCCCAAGGAGTTAATAAATATAAAATATAGAATTAGTAGTTACAGAAATGTATTTACGAATTGGGTAGTGTAAAATGTTAAGTCATTAAAAATGCACGTTACAAGTTGACAACAACATATGCACTTGTGAAGAAATAGGAACTCAGGAATATCTAGTATTCGCGTGTAATGACTTACAACCGAACCGTTTCGCACGTAGACAAACTTTATTCAACAAGACCCTTCACGCGATGATTTGGAGCGAAAACCTTTTTCCACACTTAAATGCACTAGCACAAAACAACGGAACTCATCCACGAACGTTACCTTGTCGGATAAAGGACACAAATAAAACTACCAGGACAGAGACATAAAGGTACCACCTCTCCTTGGACCGGAGCTCTGCCCCGGAGACCGACTTCCTGGAATTCCAAGAGCTCCGCTCTTGATGACCAGAAACAACAAGATCAAAACATAAACCCGACTTTGAAACAAACCAATCCTCTGCGACAGGCCCAACTCTTATAGATATATATTTTACGTTGTAGTTAAAGTAGTGGGGAAGTACTGTTAGCGCCGATACTAGGGGGGGTGACGCGTGAGTGCTGCTGTAGTAGAAGGACGTGCTCTGGAAGTAAAGATCACAGTGCGTGATTCAATTATTGTAGCTGAATTCGGTGAGGTTATTCTAATTTAAGGATTTGTTTGTAGTAATGGTTATTCTAATCTCACTACTTTTTAATATTTGTATGTGTATTGTTTTGACCACTGAATTAAACGAATAAAAACGCATGTTACTCGTTTGTATTCTGCATGTAACTTACAAAAACCCCGTGATTAATTATTCATCCTGTTGATAACAGTCTACATTCTCACCTCTAATATGTATTTGCAAGCTTCCGCATATTAATAACCCCATCTGTAACAAATAATAACTAACAGTAGTAGTATAGGTTAATGTTAAGTAGTATAATAGGCAATTTCTTTTACTAATGCTAAATTTTAAGAACCAAACTTACACAGACATGAGGCAAACAATACAACAAATAGACTCTTTTCTCTGAAAGAATTAAGTTTCTTATGTAATAGTATAAGCTCAAACCTGTACAAAATTAGACCAATTCAATTCAGCCTTTTGGTAACCTGAGCAAACATAGACACAAATTAACGTTTCAAACGCACTTCAAGTACAGCTGCTAAACATCCTTCCCCGAAGATTGAATTTCCGGCTGCCGATGATCCTGGTACTAAGGGGAGGATGCAAGGCGGATGCAAATAACACACAAACTCAGACAAACACACACACACACACGTACACACACACATACATACACAAACACACAAAACACATCTCAAACACTGTACAAAAACAAACACCTATTCACTTACATTACCTTTTCAACATCTGGATTGCCGGTTGTCGATGGTCCGGACTAATAAGACAATATCCGTTGAGCGTTCTTTCTTGACGACTGGGATATACGGCTGCCGATGGCCCTGGTCCTAGAGGGTTAACGTAACACGGATATCAACATCAAATACACAACACACATCACACACACAACCTCACCCACACACACACACACACACATACACACACACACACACACACATAACACATGCCCTCAAGCACGCGCAAACACACACACACGCACACAAGGTTACTTTTTGGGGGGAAGCCAGGTCTGCTCAAATTTCAGATAGCAGGCTACTGAAACGTTGGAACAAATAAATAAAGATAAATCCTATACTTAGAAATGAGTTTGAATTAGCATTAAAGGCTCTGAAAAATGATAAGGCATCGGGTATAGGTAAGGTGCAAGCGAAAACTCTAAAACCCGCTGATGAACAGTAACAGAACATCTTCCAACTTATAAGTTGTATGTATAAGACAGACGAGATACTCTAACATTTCAAACGTAACATTACAGTACCAAAAAAGACAGCTCTGGATAAGTATGAAAAATCATAGTCACTATACCAAAAAAGAGAGGCTCGGTAAGATGTGAAAATTTTCGAATAATAAGTTTGACAGGACGCGTGTCGAAAATATTAACTAGAATTGCACAAAGACAGATGGAAAAACGGGTTGAAGAATTAAGATAAGATCAATTTGAGTTTATACGAAACAGGGAAACACAGGCCGTTTTAACTTTGTGTGCTAATCGAGACAACAATAGAAAAAGGAGAAAGCTCTAAAGGGGTTTGAAGACCTGAAAAAGCATTCAACGATGAAAAATAGCAAAATATGTTCGAAATATTTAAAAAGATTAGAACGAACTATAAGGATAGATGGATAGCACGTAGTAAATATATCGAACAAACAGTTGTAATAGGATTAGAGCAAGAATTTAGATAAATAAATATTAAGGAAGGGGTGAGGCAGAGACGTTCCCTATACTCGTTAATTTTTAATTTATATATCGTAGAGGCAAAGAATACTGTCAAAACAGAAAGACATTTGAAATTATTATGCAAAGATTAATAATTGATATGCTTAGATATCCAGATGAAATAGTATTATTAGCATCTAATAGGAAAGGATTAGAAGCAGTTCCTAACGAAAAGGAAATAGTTCTAATAAAAAGACTCGGTATAAAAATTGACAATAATAAAACTAAAGTACTAATAGGAAACGAGAACTTATAAGAGGTTAAAGATTTCTGATACCTAAAAGGCCAAATAATGTAAGGTAGGAAAAGTGCAAAAGATAAAAAACAAAGATTAGGATAGAGCCGTGCTGCGCATAACAAGAAAAAGTAACTACTATGTTCAAACACAACAAACATAGAAACAAGGAAACGATTGCTGAAACTGTGTGTGTGCGTAGTACAGCACTGTACTACAGTGAAACGTGGAAGGTAGGAGCAGCAAATAGGAAGGAAATAGAAGTCTTTGTAATGAGATGCTACAGATGTATGATAAAGATATCATATACAAAGTAAAGGGCAAAGAGATTCTAGAAATGATAGGTGAAGGAAGAAATATGTGGAAAACAGTAAAAAATACGAAAGATAGTATGATAGGACACACACTAATGGATTAGGGAATTGTGCAGAGTATTTTCGAAGCAGAAAAAGAAAAGAAGAGGTAGCGGTTGTAATGTGATGCGTTACGCTAACAATAAATTAAATATGAAAGAAATTAAATTTAGTTTTGAATGGAAAAAATATATGGGCGTGCTTTGTATAAAAGATTTTGTAAATAATTATTCTTAATTGATCAGGATATTTCAATTTTTGTTGCTTTAAGAAGAATTCAGATAAAAAAGAATAAATTTATTCTTTTAGATACATTGTGTCGTAAGAATGAAGGACGGTGACATTAAAAAAGAACACAAGCAGATATCGAAATGTGACAAGCAATTGCATATATACTTCCCACAGATGAATACATTGAAATAAACTGTAAGTGCGACATTTGCTGAAATAAGCATAGAAAAAGCTCATCGCATTGTATTAAGCAGGCACTGACTGTAATAATAGCATATTTTTCAACGAGCGAGTTATGATAGCCGTTACTCATTCGAAATTTAATGTTATTGCAATCTGCTTCTACTACTTTAGTATCAGAAATTTTACCGATGTTATTCAACAATTGCTTAGAACTTTTTTTCTAATCTTTTGCGGATATATTTTTCTCGTCAGTGATTTTTTTCCATTCCTCTTATAAAATTTTTTAAATTAAACGCAGCTTTCATGGTTACCATGTTGTACTCAGTGTCGATATATGCTTCCGGGTAGCTTCTGCAGTTTTTACTAGATCCCTAAACCATTATCAAACAAGAATGTAGTATACGTTTGTTGTCTTCTAGCATGATGTTGAATTAATGTTCTTGTTATAGTTAAATTGTTTTGGTGGCAAAATTTTATTAGCCTATTCACGTGTTGTTCCTCGTGCACTAAACTAAATAAACCTACTACCCCTCCATCCTTACCCTCACCTACCACTGCATTAAAGTCTCGCGTAATTAGTAAATTTTCATGTCCTTTTACGAATCCTTATATGTCCTCTATATCTTGTAAATCGCTTCTACCTCTTCCTCACTGTAGCTATAGATGGTTATGTCAATTTGTATTATTACCGTACTTACTGGTTTAGATAAATTATTAAATTTAATTTAAATGCATCTATATATTCAGTAGGGAGCAGTTTACACTCATTATAGTACTTCCATTGACAATTATTTTATTATAAACATTATTATTAATATTCCACCACAAATAAGAAGGAAAGCGCCGCCGATATAACCGAATAACAACATGCATAACATGAACGGTGCAGCGTGTTAGTAAGTATCCCATAAGAATGTAACATGTTTAATTCCTAGGTCAATCAATATGCCTACATTTCAAGTAATCATAAACAAGCCTATAATACTACTTACAGTTTGATTCATCTAATTTAAGGTCCAAAATTGCAGACTACACCAGCTTCTATTTTGTTAATAATATACTTTTTAGTTTTTCAATTTTTTTTAACAACACCATCCCAAAATTCCAATTTAATGGCGGGATGAAACATTGCAATTTCACTTTCTATAAACGGTAATGACAGTACTAACTCCACCCGCAGGTGTATTGAAAATACCTTGCCCAGTTCAATCATAAGTTCATATAATATATTGTATGCCAAGTTTCTCTCCCATATAACTGTGCTCCGTTCAATTTTCAACAATTCCCTCACCTCACAAGATTTTAAAATTCTAAACCAACGCCACTTAAATTTTACTTTCCGAACTTAACTTGTTCATGACATCACTTAGAACGGCACCTCCCCCTTCCGCCATCAGTCCCCCATTCCCGTACATAATTGATGTTTTCTGGTAAGCGTTTCCGGTTTGTTCAACAAATCTAATCTATGCCCTCTAAATCATATTTTTCTGATGACTATCCAGCAATGCATTTATTATGAATTTAGGAACAGGTTAATAACAGTACTCATAATGCTGTAGGTATATATGAATTCATAATCCACCACCTTTAACTGATCAGGTACATACTGTTTGTGGATTATGATAACACCTCTGACCAATCAGTATAAACATCCATTTTATAATCCGCGAGGTATAATTTTCGTATTAAGCGAACAAGGCTGTTACATTTTGTCAAATAAATTTCTGCTTATCAGCGTTTGTGATATTATTTTAAACGTTTAGAAAATATCTAATACTGAAGATTTGTGTAGTCGTGGGAAAGGTATAATATTTTACTGGCGAGTTATGACCATTACTCGTTGGGATTACGCGGCAAAAGATGTACTGAAAGAATACAAGAAACTATGGGTGACAAAGGATATTTTGAATTTAATAGTAGAAACGCGGAAATACAAAAACATACCAGACTAAGCAGTGAAAAAGGGACATATAGCCATATAATGGAAAATTATTCGCAATGCAGGAAAGTTAAAGAACAATAAATTGAGAAAGAGTGCAAAGAGTACAAATTGAGATGAAATTAAGAAAGACAGGCGAAGGATACAAACCAATGACCAGATACAGGCGATGAGACATATATGTGATGCTGCAGCGGGGCTGTTTAAACGAGTACCCACGATTGTAAATCATACATACAAGTTCTTTCGTACTAACACTAAACAACCGTTTCCAAACTCTAAGTTACAGCATTTTTATTCGCTCTCAGCTAATTTAAACTCTACAATAACTTGGGAAGAGGTGAATGTGCTGGTGGTTGCTAAATATTCGGCTCCTACACAAACTATTTGCGTTTAAACGAGTTAAACTACCAGTTTGTATCTATTAATCGTGCAGACCCTATTAGTATTGAAAGCAATATTAGACAATTTATTTACTTAAATCTCCTTTATTTAATAAATTTTACTTACAAGTCGTTGGCACTGACGCCGTCCACAAAACATTTAAACGAATCAAATCTAGTTCAATAGGGCATCGATGGAATTTCAAAGCCATTTCCTTAACAGCCTCTTTTATCTATCATAAACAATTTTTTTAAATAAGCACATATTCTGTATGCTGGAAACAAGTGCTGGTTTGTCCGCAACCAAAAATGAAAACTCTTTCATCTCCTTCCGACTTGCCCAATTAGCACCTTCCCACCACCTCCAAATTAATTGTATATATAGCGCTGGCCTAATTTTTTGACTACTTTCGCATAAACAACCTTTTTGATAATTATTAGTTTGGCTTTCGTAAGTGCCACAGTACTTCTACAATTTTAATTCACGTAATGGATGATACCAAGGTAATGGACAAAAGAGTACTCGCCATTATTGTACTATTAGATTTCAGCCCAGCAGCCAATAACGTTGATTTTGCAATATTACTTGCAAAATTAAAAATGTTATACAATATTTCCAATAGAGCTCTCGAATGGTTTGAATCATACCATAATAGCCATGAGCAACCTATTGTCAATAAGGAAGGTAATCAATTTGCCAACTGCGGAAGTCTCTAAGCAGGGGTGTCGCAAGGAAGTGTGCCTAACCCATTTCTGTTCTCATTGTTTATTCAAGATATAAACAAAGTCCTTCCATTTATAAAATATAAATGTTTTGTCAACGATATTCAATTTTACAAGCACTGTGTTCTTGATGACTAGCAAAACATGTGCACCAATATTAATACTGACCTTGCTCAAAATAATCGTGAGAAAAAATCTAACTAACGATAAATTATTCTAAATGTGAGGCATTTGTTACCGTATATTCTAAACTGCTAGGTAAAATTTACCAATCAGTACTCCGCCCTTGCGCTTAGGTGGCTTGCAAATAAAACTTAGCTCTGTCATTGTAATTAGTGGTGTTGTTATTAATGCGAACCTATCCGGGAGAGATCACACTACACACGTGCCAGAAGGTTTTTGCCCCGTTATTCACTTTTAAAAGAGTCAGACGCTTTATACCGACTACCTTGAAAATTAGACTAGTTCAGGCCTTAATTCAGCCAAGTTTCGACTATGTATATTTTTTATAACGATCTAATAAAACTTAGCTTTGTCAATGTAATTCTTGGTGCTGTTATCAATGTGAATCTATCCGGGAGAGATCACACTACATACGTGCCAGAAAGTGTTTGCCCCGTTACACACTCTCAAAAGAGGCAGACGCTTTATACCAACTACCTTGAAAATTAGTCTAGTTCAGGCCTTAATTCGGTCAATTTTCGACTATGGTGATATTGTTTACAACTATCTGCTTCTAGTTTGTAGCAATCGTTAGCAAGGAGCTCAAAATAGCTGCATTCGTTTATATTTGTTGCTAAACGATATGACAACATTTCACCACATTCTAGGAAGTTATCTCAGTTAAAACTAAACGACCAGCAAAAACCTCATCAAGCAATAATCTTGTTTAAGCTTTCGCACGAGATCGACCCTAACTATCTTACCTCAGAATTTACACTCCTCTCAAACAGCCGCTACAATATCTGAGACCATAACCGGTTGGAAATACCACATCATCGTATCAAAATGTATCATTACTCGTTTCTCGAATCCAGCTAGATACTAAGGATCCCAGCTTCCATTACTATAAGAAAGTCGTCCACAATCTATACCTTTCAGAAAACGTATAGGGAGTATCAACTTTCGCAATAATATTTACATTAGTGATACTCGGGTTTTGGGATTAAGCGTCCGGTAGGTAGCCGATTATTTTGTCGATGTATGCGGGGGCGAGAGAGGGTACGTACGTGAGGATGAAGGGGTGAGTGTGCGCCTATGAGACTGTGTATGTGTGGTAAATGTCTTTGTATAAATGTTAATATTACGAAAATATACATGCAACCTTCTTTTAGTCTTGTTTTTTCTGCTTCTTTAATTTTCCTATGTGATTTTGAAGGAATCACTAGTTAGGTGTAAGAGTGGACTTGATAGTCCAAATCTCGCTAGGGTGACTTCAGGAATCCGTGTAACTGCTGTTTGAACAATAAAGATATACAATAAGATATACAATATACATAGTCCAAATCTCGCTAGGTTGACTTCGAGAATCCGTGTAACTGCTGTTTGAACGATAAAGATATACAATACGGTACAGTAATTAGAATGAATTTTAAGGATATAAACTCGTATTCCAAGAATGTAAGAGGCGCGTGAGGAGATATCATTAAAGAAAATTGCAAGAAAGTGAATAGATGGCAAGCGTATATAGGGAATTTATTTGCAGGATAGAAACTAGAAGCACTAGAACAGGAATCAGACATTGAAAAGCGTGACTTGAGTTATCCTATACTTAAAGATAAGTTTGAAATAGCATTAAAGAGCCTAAAAAATAATAACGCGTTGTGCATAGATAAAATGCAAGCAGAAACGGAAAGTCTCTTTCAAACCATAAGCTATATATATGAAACAGGTGAGATACCCAAGGATTTTAAACGTAACACCATAACCGCTATACAAAAAAAATATTTGCAGATAGATGTGAAAATTTTTGAGCAATAAGTTTGACAACACACGTGTCAAAAATATTAACTAAGATTTTACAAAGACTGACAGAAAGAACGAGCCGAAGAAATACTAGGAGAAGACCATTAATGACGAAAACATTAGAAAAAGGTAAAAGCGGTATATAGGATTTATAGATATGGAAAAAGCATTTGAGAATGTAAAATTGAAAAATGCTCAAAAT
Source organism: Platerodrilus igneus (assembly GCA_036346225.1). NCBI lineage: Eukaryota > Metazoa > Arthropoda > Insecta > Coleoptera > Lycidae > Platerodrilus > Platerodrilus igneus. The sequence goes on along the minus strand of JARFIW010000131.1, from coordinate 4,458,583 downwards.
ACTCAAAAGATAGGAATGAGTTATAGGGATATACTGATAGTACATATCTTATACAAAGAGCCAATAGTGGTAATTAAGTTAGAGCAGGTATGCAGAGAAGTAAATATTACGAAAGAGGTGAGACATGAATGTGCACTATCCCCCACTAATTTTAAACTTGTATATCGAAGAGGCAATGAATATTTTCAAACGCAGAAAGGCATTTGGAGTTATTATGTAGAGATAAACGAATGATATGGTTATATTTGCAGATGATATAGTGGTATTAGCATCTATATAGGAAGAGTTTGAAGCAGGTTTTAATGAAATGGAAACATTACTAATAGAGAGATATGGAATGAAAATTAACAAAGATAAAATTAAAGTACAGTGTATGTAAAGGATGGAAAAATAAATTAAAAACCAGAATACAAACAGGAAACAAAAATTTACAAGAGGTTAAAGATTTCTGTAATCTATGAAGCCAAATAAAGCAAAATGGAAAAATTGAAAAAGATGTAAAACAAATATTAGCACAAGGCCATAATGCATTTACCAATAAAAGCAACTACTACGTTCGAAAACAATAGTGGACATAAGGAAGAAAAATATGCGTGGAATACAGCACAGTCGGACTTTGAAATTTGGACAGTAGGAAAAGTGACATGGAAAAGATAGAAACCTTTGAAATGTGGTGCTCCAGACGGATGATGAAGATATCATGGCCAGATAAAGTTATGAACAAAAGGGTACTAGAAATGGTAAGGAATACAAATTTATGGAAAGTTGTAAAAAAGAGGAGAGATAGGATAATAGGGCACGTACTAAGGCATGGGGGAAGGTACGAGATATATTAGAAGCAAAGGAAGGGAAAAGTAGAGGTAGAGGTAAACCTAGATAAGACTATTGCACACAGATATGAAAAATGGCAGCTATGGGATTTTCAGGGTAATGTGTTGGTGGTTTTAAATAGAAAACAAGGGACGTACAAATTCTACCAGCTCCAAGACTTGAAAGCCTAATGATGATGAATTAATATTCAAGGTGTGCACATAAATTCGTAGTTTTTCTAGGGTAGGCAATGTCGTTGTACCTATATTTCATGCACGCCATTGCTTGGAAGCTTAATACCAAAAAACAAGCTTGGTAATTATGTTTGAAGAATGTGATGGTCTGAATTTTATTTTGCATTGTTGAAAAATTGATACCACATTAGTGACTTCTAAGAAATGTTTAATGAAATTAAAATGAGCACTATCTTTGCACTTAATGTGATTGGGAAAACATGCATTACTTTAGTTATAGGTTACCTAAATTCTTCAGGTCGTTGTTAGTTTTGCAGATGTTCAAAGCAGAAATGCAACGGCAACAACCATAGAAAAGATACATATAAAGATTTATTTATACTCAAGCATAGGATAATATTTTAAACTACGAGGATATTCAGATAGAGCTGATGATAAAACTCTTTAAGCATAAAAAATATTGATTATTTTTGTAGAATTATAGTCTTCATACTGTATCTATGCTTCGGTTAATTATCGCGGCATAATTTACTAAATGCAAGTACCATAACATTGTGTCTGTACTAATTATATGCAACTTTGTTTAATATCTAAGTTAGCGTTTAGAAACACTTCAATACTTGCATTGAATCACAACCACTCTTCAGTGGTGTCGACTCAATGGGATTTGGGGTTGCTCAAACCCTCCCTCCCATTTTGATGATGGGAGAGCTAAGTTTCCCAAAAATTGATGAGATAAAGTCCTGTCCGTTTCAAATACAACCTGGTGCTTATCATCTATAAACTAAAACAATAAATTAATAAGCAACCCTCATGTTCACGACCACTTACATAATTCACTGATATTCTTAGCAACCTCACTCGAGAAACTGTTTTTTAACCCTTGACGAGAAACATCCTTTTGTTCAACATTCGGTTTAAGTTTCAGTAAAATGTTCTACAAAACAGTACTAAATTACAGTTACAAAAATGATTCTAAAGCTCGTTTTAATACTACTCAAAACCAAAGTTGTTGCCCAGTTTCAACCGGGTAGCAAATTTCCTCGTGTTGAAGCGAGACCACCCTCCCTCTTATTTTTTAGAAGGCGGTGTCTCTGTCACTCATCCGACTAACATTTTCATTTACATGACAATACACTGTCTTCAATTCCTCAATGCAATACATCACATCCACGTCATTTTGTTCTATAACTCATTTTGTTTTTAATAAGAGCTATCGAAACATTAGTATAAACTCATTGTTCCAGAATACGTTCATAGTTTCTAAGAAGGTACTTGTAGGCCTGCAGTAAATTATCATTTATGTTTGTTCTAACTTACATAAATGTTACGACAGGATAGAATCATCCAAGAGGGTCCAGGAAATCGATTAGAGGCGTTATTGCTTTTATAACCTCTTTAATTTAAACTTGGAAATGTAAACGCAGCTGTGTTTGGTGTACATTGTCACCAGCTCAGTTGTAAAGTCGCGGTCGTTTCCTCCCTAGGTTTATTTTGCGGAATGACTTTCTTGATTAATTTTATGGAACGACTAATATATTATTTTGCCACGCCTAAGACCATCGCTGAACTGAAAATGAATTTAGATTAACCAATTTTCCACTTTTGATTGTTCAGGGATAAAATCCCTTCAATACGGCTGAAAAATTAAAGAGAAGGGAAGGACAGCGATCATTGGCAATTTGCATACTGGTTGCTTAAATTATGTTCTAGATATTTAGTTGAGGCGCTATGAGTTATATATTTAATCTAAGTTGATTATCATTTAATTCACTTACATAAATTGGCGATCTATGAATACCTAACTGAATATGAAAATTATTTGATGTCCGAAGCTAACAAGCTGGGTTAAATAATCTTCGCCTTCTAAATTAATACCATGTATTAAAAAGTCTGCGTGAACCGATCATTAGTCATATTATATGTTAGGTATGGCTTTTATTGTATTCTGCGTAACGTAATTCCCAATTTACATACATAAAGTCTGCCTTTGAGAGCATATCTTAACATAAGCCATAACAGTCCACCATCCTTTCCGATATTTTTACTTACGCTAATTACCCATACATACATCCTGTGCTATCTGATAAATGTATCAAATCTTTGCCGCACTACTTCTTATTTCAAACTTCCAAATCATAAAATAAGCGCAATTAATATGTAAAGTTCGTATATAATTTTTTTGTGCTAGTCTTAAAATTTTTTCCATTTTTTTTTCTCTGCCCATTTAGCAGATTTACACCATATTCCTAAAAAAACTGCATCGCAAGAGCTGATCTTTCTTCCATTCTATGCTGGTAATCAAGGATTTTTCAGTATAGAGCTAATTCTAGAAGTTTATATAATTTCGATGTCAACTATCTTTATTATGCAAGTGTCATCCTGTCTTTTATTTTATTTATTTTGACTATCTTTTGCTATGTTGCATCCTAAATAAAAATTTTCATCTCCAGTTTTGGTCTAATGTAACCCGCGTTTTCTCCTTATTTTCTTTCCCACACTTCAATAATTGGGTTTTGTTTGTATTAATCTTATTCCGTGGTGTCTAATAAGTATCTTTCATTCAATTTAATGCTATTCTACCGATATATTATACCATCTACATACACCTATTTGAATTGTTTATCAGACCACCTATATATATATATATATATATATATATATATATATATATATATATATATATATGTTAAATGTTTTTATTTTTCTTGACCTTTTTACTCTATATTTGTTTGAGGATGATTTTCTTGGGATATAGGTCAAAACATTAATATATACTTTTACATTTTATTGTGCCATAACCTCACTCGACCATACGTACGTTTCGACTGCTTGAGCCTTTTTCAATGGTTCAGTCATTCCTATAAATTAATTTACTAATATACTAACCTACCCTTATATAATTTTATCACTTACCCTAAACTATTCTATTTGTTATACATTTAACAACTAAATACACTAAGCCTATTTGTATGTCATTTACAAGTACGTTACAAAATTCTTAACCTACCTTATTGATGAATGTGTGTATATAACCACATGTGGTTATTTGTATGTCATTTACAAGTACGTTACAAAATTCTTAACCTACCTTATTGATGAATGTGTGTATATAACCACATGTGGTTATATACACACATTCATCAATAAGGTAGGTTGAGAATTTTGTAACGTACTTGTAAATGACATACAAATAGGCTTAGTGTATTTAGTTGTTAAATGTATAACAAATAGAATAGTTTAGGGTAAGTGATAAAATTATATAAGGGTAGGTTAGTATATTAGTAAATTAATTTATAGGAATGACTGAACCATTGAAAAAGGCTCAAGCAGTCGAAACGTACGTATGGTCGAGTGAGGTTATGGCACAATAAAATGTAAAAGTATATATTAATGTTTTGACATATATCCCAAGAAAATCATCCTCAAACAAATATATATATATATATATATATATATATATTGCTATAATTATAGGGTAGTTTAGGGGTAGGTTGAGTCACGGGGGTCGTAGAATAAAGAAAAGAAACTTCCAGTTAACAAAAGCACATAATTACAGATACTATAAGAGTAAATAGGTCACTATACATATTGTTAGTTGAGAGCACACTGTATATAAAAATACATGAGATTAAACGCATAAGAAAATAGAAATATTATATGTACTTAACAAGTTAAGATAAGATTTGAAAACGTAACAAAATGCATCAAAATTAAATCAACGGTAAACCTATATGAATTGGCTTGATAAATATTTAACAAGTGCGTTAAATATATCATCGTATACGTAGTCCAAAATTATGCATTATTTGAAAATCGTACGTGACATAAAGTATTACATTGGTTCAAAAATCCAATATTAACTAGGAAATAAACAAACACCAAATTTATTTCGGTTTAGATTAGAATAAGCAATAAACAATGAATACGTGACTGAATAACCGAAAATTAGGGGGATTTCTCAATTAAATATCATGGTATGTAAATGAAGACGTGACAACTTAAGCATTCATCCGAATACTTGAACTATACAATTGGTAAAATTCCCGGAGTACACAAAGATAAAAGTAAAAGATGTCGCCCCAACACGTGAATAAACGAATGGAAAACAAGAGGTACGGCCTTTAAATACGATAACAATTGAGCGACGAGTTGAGTATACATTTTAAACTGGGCAAAGACGATACTCTGAAGTGCTAAATTATTTACGTAACCAGTGATACGAAAGTAAATAAGAATCATTTTTAAAAGTGTACAAATTGTGCATGTGTGAGCCGATCTACTATAGACGTAAGTAAACAACAACTTAGTAAAAATACAAATTCTAACATAAATAAAATCAGGGCTCTGGATTAATTACCTCCTGTATTATTCTGCTTAATTACTTTTTGGTGATTACTGACATGGTAAATGTTCTAGTACTGTCTTGTTAATTACGGACATGGAAAATCTTTTATTTACTGATATTCAAATTGAATCTTAAATTGGATCAACTTATGGGATTTTAATAACGATATGGATCGCATTTTGGTCTTGATGTCGACTTCCAAATTCGACTCCAAATACTCAGACTGGACACTAAAACTCTTGGGGGTTGCAGAGGAACTACTGAACCATCCCAGGTTAGCGATATTAATAATAATTTATTACTGAAAACTGTTTAATTCAATATTTTGCGTATATGTAAGAGTCAACAAAACAATGGTTTCATTGATCAATTTATGAAAGGTAACAGGCATCTTGAAACGTTTCAAAGGGTCTCTAAATATAAACAAAAGGGCTCGCTTTGCTGGCTTCAATTTCTTAAATCTGGTATATGTCAATATTCTGAAAAGGGGAAGATTTTAATAGATGTAAATATTTAATCATTATGTTGTGTATTGTAGAATTGCTTTATTTAATTGAATCAGCTAGTTGAGAAAAAGAAAATCCATAACTTAACATTTCACATCATAGGTGCTTGATTGATCAAAGGGACAAATATAAAAATATCACAGTTTTTATGTACGCACAAGTCGTGGAACTTAAAATATAATAATAATAAAAGCTTTCAAGGGGATAACACAGCATTTTATAACATGCTCAAACGTGGGGCTAAAAATTAATAAAACATCGTAAGTGCTGGTAAAATAACACAGCATTTTATGACGCCCATCGTAAGGACTCGTTGATTATAATAAGAGTAACACAGCATTTTATGGCGACCCAGAGCGTAGGGGCAAGAACACCACAAAAAGAGAAATTTAAAAATTAAAATTTGTAGAAGCACGAATAAAAATTTAATTTAAAAAGGGTTAGGAATTTATAAATCTGAAGGAATTTAAAATATTAACAATAATCAAAATTTAAAAATGAATAAACGAATAAATGAGACCAGAGAAGCATTAAGGAACCAAGGGGTGGAAATAGGGTTACAAGAAAGCGTAATTTTATAGAATGTGTCTATGGAAATGCAAGGACCACAGTTGACGCGGTATCAAAGTGAAGAAAACAGATTTTACAACAATCTGAAATCATGTCTATTCTATCAGCCTTAAATAAAAAAATGGACAAAAGCGAAGAGACCATAAAAAAGATTAAGCAAAATGGTGAAATGCTCGGGGTCGAAATGAAAATTATAAGTGATGGACTAAAAGAAACGAATCAGACAATCGCGGAAATGCAGGTACGATTTGAAAATAAATTCGTTAGAATGACGGATGGTGTGGATAAAGTAAGAGACGAGGTTTGGAAAGTGAAATTAGATCAAGAATCATGTGAAAAAGAAACAAATGACCGGATTACAGATTTAGGTAAAAAGATGCGGCCAATTCAGGGAAACTGTGAAATAGGGCTTAATGATATAAATAGAGAGTTAGGTAATTTAAAATCAGAATTTGCGGGTAGGAATCAGGGGCAACACACTAGGATAAATAGACCAGAAATTTCAGTTGAACAGTATTCCAAATTTTATGGAGACAACAAGGTGAATCCAAAAGTATTTTTAAATAACATAAGAAAATTAATACAGGGATCAATGGATGAAAGGTACAATTTAAATTTCGTTAGATCAATATTGAAAGGAAGCGCGGAGATATGGTTTGACTTAATAGAAAATGAAATGGGACATTTCAGGAGTTTGAAAATAGATTTTTGAGAAAATTTTTGGAAAGATAATCAACAATACAAGGCGCGAGATGATTTAATTACAAGAAAATATAATCAGAACTTAGGGATGACACGAGAAATATACGCTATACAAAAATTCAGTATAGCAAAGGTAATTAGATCCGCTGATGGAAGAAACACAAATCATAAAGTACTTAGCGGGACATTTTGGCGAGGAGATAAGACATTATGTGATGATTCAAAACATAGTAAATAGGAAGATCTTTTTGGAATATGTACAACGTTGTGATGAATTAGGACAAAGTCGTGTGGCGGAAGGTAGGATGGTACCAAGACAGCGAGAAAATTTAGGTAGAATGCAAAGAAGCACAGAAAACAATAGATCGAATAATAGGGGAAGCTATAGGGGAAATTTTTATAGTAACAATTACAACAACTACAATGGTAATAATTTTAGAAGAAACTGGAACACAAGAGACACGCCAAGAAGAGAAACAGAACGAACGAATCACGACAGAAACATAAATCAGTAAACGCTACAAGCACAACATCGGGAACAATCATCACAAACTACAAGAACGAACCGTACCTATGCAGAAGTTACGATTGATAAGTTGGGTTTAAAAATAAATGCCCAAGGAAAGGCCATATACGTAAAGGGGGAATATATAAAATAAGATGGTGAGGAGAGCATTGAAGTCGAAGGAGACTGCTTGAATATTAATCAACTTGAGGGTGAAGTTGATATAAAGGGGGATATTGATGATGAAATAAAATGTCCAGAAGAAGTGAAAAATAGGGTGAAGGCATTGTTAATAAAGAATTCAGAATTAATAGGATCAGAATCCAGAGTAGCAACGGGGTATTTGCATAAATTAGAAGTCGTAAATATGGAGCCGTTTAACACAAAGCTATATCCTATTCCAGCAGCGTATAGGGATAGAGTGAAGGTGAAGATAGATCAGATGCTAAGTGAGGGTATCATTGAGAAGGCAAACACACATTTTGTTAATCCATTAGTTGTTGTCAAAAAGAATGATGACAGCATCAGATTATATTTGGATGCTAGGAAAATAAATAAAAGGACCAAACCTCAATATAACAATCCACCAAGTATGGATACAATTTTAGCAACAATAGGTAATAAGAAAATATTTTCAAAAATTGACTTAAAAAATTCATTTTGGTTTATTCCATTGGAACGTGAATCCAGAAAGTATACGGGTTTTTCGATAGAAAAGCAAATTTATCTATTTAAAGTGGTTCCTTTTGGTTTGTCTTTAAGTACGACTGCATTAGTAAAAGCTATGCAGGGTATATTGGGACCATATGAAGACCTCTGCATACATTATGTTGATGATGTTTTAATTTTTAGTGATGACAGAACAACATTTCGTACATCTTGAACGGATCCTGTTAGAGTTAAACTTAGCGGGACTGAAATTAAATATGAAGAAGTGTGAATTTTTCCAGGAGAAGATAAAATTTTTGGGATATCAAATTAGTAATGAGGGCATATTCATGGACAAAAATAGACTATCAGAGATACTTGAATATCTTAAACCAAGAAATATACGCACTCTAAGAGCTTTTTTGGGAGTAATAAACTTTTATAAAAAGTTTATACTGTCATTTTCACGGAAAGCTATTCCATTATTTGCTTTGTTAAAGAAAGGGGTTAGATGGTCGTGGAGTGAGACTCATGAAGAGGCATATCGGAGCCTAATAAATCAATTTCATGAGCAAGTTATTTTGAGACACCCAGACTTCTCAAAGGAATTTGTGGTACGCACGGACGCGTCGAACAATGCTTTAGCCGCGGAATTATATCAAATCCAGGATGGTATAGAGGTACCCATCTTGTTCATATCTAGAACTCTCAAAAGTATGAACTAAATTATACAATTAATGAGAAGGAAATGGCAGCATTAGTCTTCGCGATCACGAGACTAAAATTCTACCTTATGGGAAGACATTTCATAGTTGAAACAGACCATTCTGCCTTGTGTTCACTTCTCAACACTAGATTTACAAATAATAGAATCTACATATGGGGTCTTCTACTACAAGATTTTGATTTCGCGATCAGATACATAAAAGGTAAAAATAAAATTGTAGCAGATGCTCTTAGCAGAAGCAAGGTAAACAATAATTTAAAGTCAAATGACATATTTGTAGCAATGCATAACTTGGTGAGGGAAGAGTTAATATTTTCACATGGGAGAATTTTGGCAATGCAAGAAAATGATGAATATTTCACATGGGAGAATTTTGGCAATGCAAGAAAATGATGAATGGATACAAAATATATAGGATAGGTTAAAGGTAGACCCAAATTATAAGCAGTTTAAAAGTATTAATGGTTTTCTCATGAAACACTTGAATGGTGAAGACCTGTATGTGCTTAACAAAGAATTGGCTGTATCAATCTTAAAATAATTACATATCTCATATGGACATTTGGGGATTAGAAAACTGTGGTTACTGTTTCGAAAAAATTTCTATGCTCAGAGAGACCTGGAACTCATCAAAGAAACAGTGAGCACGTGTCATCTCTGCACTCTGGGTAAATACAAGAACCATATCACTCAGAACATTATTCAAAGCATTCAAGTGGACAATCCATTAGACCTAATTGTGGTAGACTACCTAAGTAATTTGGTACCCAGTAGAAAGAAAAATAAACATGTCCTAGTGATAGTGGATGTGTTCTCAAAGTACACAAGGTTATTCCCTACTAGCGATTGCAACACAGTAGAGACGATCAGAAAACTAGAGCAATTCATCACAGAAGAATGAAAATTGAAAAGGATACTGGCGGACAACGCAACATACTTTAACAATGCTAGGTTTGTGTCACACTGGGAAATTCAACAAATAGGAGTTGTTTTCTGCAGCATCCGTCATCCTCAGGGCAATCCTGCAGAGAGATACATTCAGGAGACTTGTAAGTTTTTGCGCATGATAGCATATCAGGATCATCGAAGTTGGGAAATAAATTTGCCAAAAGTTGAAAGGTTTATAAATTATACACCTCATACAGTCACAGAAGAATCCCCCATAACTTTAATGAGAAAGCTGTACCCGGATAGGCCATGAAAAATTACAACAAGAAAAGAAGAATTAGAGAAAAAACTGCATAGAGCTAGGAGAAGGCTACAGGAAAGAGCACGAAAGTACGTGGACAAAATGAACGAGAAGATAAAGAGGAGAATTACCTTCCAAAGAGGAGACAAGGTAATTATCAAAAACCTAAGGGTAGGAAGAAGACACCTGCATACATGTGCCAAACTACACTTACCCTACATAGGTCCATTTCTGATAAACAAGGTCATAGGGGAAAACACGTACGAACTAAAGGAGGTAGACTCAGAGGTGATCAGGGGAAAATTTCATGTAAATTTAATGTACCCATACAAGAAATAGAAAAGTGTACATACTGTAAAATAAACTAGTGGAAATAAGAATATAATCATAAATTAGGATAGGCATAGACAAGTAGAAAAATTAAATAGGGATATTAATAAATTAGGATACCATAAAAAATTAGGATAGAGTTAGGAATAGAAACTGTAAAAATTGTAAATATTAGAAAATCATAGAACATAGGATAGGTTAATAATAATTAGGATAGGTTTAGGTAAGTAGGAATAGCATAGGTTGATGTAAATAAGAGTGATTCATCGAATATAGGAAAAGATAATGCTGTTTATAAAAAATAAGAAAAGGTATAGACAGGTTGGGATAGATGAATAGGAGGGGTTTATTAGAAACATGATTAGAATAAGCAATAAACAATGAATACGTGACTGAATAAACGGAAATTCGTGAAATTTCTCAATTAAATATTATGATATGTAAATGAAGACGTGACAACTCAAGCATTCATCCGAATATTTGAACTATACAATTGGTATAATTCCCGGAGTACACAAAGATAAAAGTAAAAAGTGTTGTCACAACACGTGAATAAACAAATGGAAAACAAGAGGTACGGCCTTTAAATGCGATAATAATTGAACGACGAGTTGAGAATACATTTTAAACTGCGCAGAAACGATACTCTGAAGTGCTAAATTATTTACCTAACCAGTGATACGAGAGTAACAAAAAATCATTTTTAAAAGTGTACATATTGTGCAAGTGTGAGCCGATCTACTATAGACGTAAGTAAACAACAACTTAGTAAAAATACAATTTCTAATCACAGGTCAGATCTATTTAATTTTAAGATATTTTTAAATTTAAATTTTAATACTGAATTTATTCAATTTATCCAAACTTGTAATGAAGTCAACAAACGTTGCCTACGTTAAACTTACGTAATGAATGATAAAGAGGTCTAGAACATTCCAGATTTTTTTGTAAGGGTGTAGTTTTTGGTGACTTTATATTGAATTCAAGGTATATAAATTTTGGGATAAATGATACATATGATATTAATCGATTGAAGGGTGTATTTAAAGAATTTCAAAAATTGTAATTATTATTTCCGTTCATTATATGAAATTAATTGACTTCGTTTTATCAATTCAAACAAATAATAATAAAGGGGTGGAAAAGAGAAAATTGATCATCGTAACTTTGTGCACTCTGTGTAGATTAAAAAGGGCTAGCCGTGGCATAATAATAAAATTAGTAAGATTAAATAGAGTAATACACAGAGAGGTGGCGTTAAATAAAACTTTCATAACACCGAGTACGGCGTTATCATATCAATATATATATATATATATATATATATATATATATTCAAATGAGTTAGATAACGGGTTTATAGGTCTATATTTCTTTATAGATTAAAACTCTTTGTCTTTAACCAAGCTTTCGACTTTAATTAAAATCTTCATCAGGGTGCTGCAATATTATAACATCATTAAAATATATATATATATATATATATATATATATATATATATATATATACTAGAGTAAGACAAAATTCTTTTAATAATCTACTACCTTAGAAATAGGGCAAGTAGTCTACTAGAAGCTAACGAAAAGTAGCAAGAAGTCTTACTACTATTTAACTAAATTCAAAAATTCAACCTTTCATATATGCTTAAAATTTTTCCAATGCAAAACATAAGTTTAACTACATTTTCGGTTATTAAATTTATAATAAGTGCGATGACAAGTAAAGAACAAGCTTTTCTACCACCTGGCGTTTTTAAAACACATATCTAACAATTGATGAATGAAACGCTACTAATGAGCTCCTTCCAAAAAACTAACCATAAACTGTATAACTTTAGTTTATATTATCAGTTTGAATGGTTATTGAAAATTTCATACGATGTTGATCTGAACCATGTAAGACTAATTGTGCTTTCTTTTTAATTTGATAAAGAATGATATTGCTTAGATAAACTATTTGAGTGACACTCATGGACGGTATTAAAAAGCCCTTTTTAACCGGTGAAAATTTCTTTAATGTTCCAAACACAGTTAATTATCGAATTAAAGAGGTTTCTTTCCAAAAATGATATTGCTTGTCATTTCAATATGTGCTGCTATTTTATTGCCATGATTCTTTACCGCATACTTATCACATACTAACATATTAGAACACGTCCACACTCTCACGCTTTCTATATCGAGTTATTGTGAAGTTGTGCCAGCTTTTCCGCTGGCAGAATAAAGCTTGCATCCTAGAAAGCTTTTGACTGAATTTTACTCCAATACGCTTCATTAAAAATTATAACAGTTGTTATTCATTGGTTGCCACACATCATTAACGCATACACTGGGTAACCTAAGACCAAAACTTATACGTTCTAAAAAGCTAAAGATTGATTAATGTGACGATGCTTTTATCACATCCTTAATTTAAATTGGAGAAGTGTAAGTAGAGCTGTGTTTGGTGAACATTATCATTGGTGCAGTTGTTAAGTCACAGTCGTTTCCTCCAGTGGTTTATTTCCCGGAATAGCTTACTTGATTAATTTTATGAACCCTCCCAGTCCATTATTTCACACAGCCTAAAACCATGGCAGTGCTATAAAATGTATTTAGGTTAAACACTTTTCCTCTCTTGATTACTTAGGAATATAAGAGCATTTCAATATGGCAGGCAAATGGCAGAAGAAAAGGAAACGAACAATTATTTCCAATTTGCCTATTGCCTGTTGAATTATAATGCGGAAAATTAGCAGAGGCGCCACAATTTCTTACTTTCGGTTCAAATTTGTCTTTCTTTCGTTGTCTGAATTATAAGATTTAGGGTTTAAAATCGGTAACTGAAACCGAGAAAAACGTACAATCGCTTGACGCTAACAAATTACTTTAACTTACTCTAGATTTCTCTTCGATACCAGTTAATACAAGTGTGAAGCATTTTCTGGAGTAGATTGAATCTTAAAACTTATTGTTCAAATTTGTATAGATTAGACTGAGCAACTACGTTCAAAGAGATGGCAAAATGCTTACAACGGTATTGTGCATTTGGGTTATGTGGACTATAGAAAAACTCTAATTACCCTAATTCGAGCTTATGTGTAACTGACGTTACTTCTTTCAAAATTCTGAAATTAAAACCTATAAAACACGCAAAAATGTTATTTTATTGCACTAGATTTACATAATGGCTGTTTAAGTATAAAATTTTTCTCGTTCCGCAGGCTTATAAAACTTGGAATATTTAAAATATTACTTTGAGGATTGCGGGGGCAACGATGTAGAACGTTTAGAGAAAACTTTCCCATCCTGTGAGATTAATGGGAAAATTAGGCTTCTGAGCATGCAGACCTTGCATTTGTGTTACAGATTTTACACACTCATTTTGTGTATTTAAATCATTTAGTTCGTATACCTTGCCATAGGCTTATAGACAACGAAAAAACACAATTGTGGCCAACTATACATCAACTCGTTGTGAAGGCTCTAAAAATCACGTGCGTATAAATATCCCTCAAGTTTATTGGTTTATTATTTTCCGACCATAGAAACTATTAAGTTTGTTATTTATAACTTCCAGAGATTACTGTTAAACAGATTTCCTATATAGATGGAAATTGAAATACAAGTTGTGGGGAAATTCTAACTTGAAAATATTGATAAACTTTTCTAAGGAATCTAGTTTTTTATTACCAATAATTGTAAAGTGTAATATGGCTGAATTACCTTGATTTGAATGTTACAAAGAAGAATTTTACTAAATGGTAGAAGTAACTTTTTCCTGACGCACTAATTTTTAGTATAACGGTGATTTATGATAGAGTTAGCACAATTTTTGGGGTGTTAAGGAAATTGCTAACCTTTCTACTAATTTCCAACATCTAGCAATTTGTACAAACCAATCCGTAGCAAATTTAAACGCATATAGGTTATTGTTAAAACTAGAACCTATTCCATATGCTTGTTATCTTATTCTTTCTTTTGTTCCCTTATTTGTCTTAAGAAACGGTCGTTTGAAACTATCTAGTAAATATTATACTTCGTTTCACCGAATCACCATATGCTGAACCCTATTATTTCATAATATCAATTTTCAAAAAGAAGACAGAAAAACCTATGTTAGACCTTCTTAGGTATTTAACTGAACTCGCTATTACATATTTCTTAATATTTATTGATTTATTTATTGAAATTGAAATATACAGGGCAAGCCCTAGTTACATATTTCACTAAATTTAATGTGATATACATACTAAACTAATGTAATACAAAACAATATGAATGATGCATATTAAATTTTTGTTATGTATGCATGTGTAGTGTGTGCGCGCATACGTATGTATGTGTATGTATGTGTGTGTATGTGTATGGTGGTTGTGAATATTAATGGCTAATTAATTTTTGCAATGTCTTTTTAAACTCATATTCATTACTTGAGAATAATGATAATGATTTGTTGTTACTGTTAAAGTTATATGCTGCTAGTACTTTTAGTTTGGTGAATTGCGCCTTAATTCTGTTCTAAATGTCGGAATATAAAATAGAATTCTAAGACTAGAATGTACAGAGACAGAAAAACCTATTTTACTTAATATATAAAGACAATCAATTTGATTATTTAGAATTTTATGTTAAAATGAAAACCTTATTATTGTTCGACGTTCGGAAATTTTATTAATCGCGAATATTTTCCGAGCATTACTGTACGAGTTGAATCCTATATGTGTATTAAATTTTTTGTAGTAAATGTATGATATAAACTTATTTTGAATAGTTTCAAGTAGTTGTGATTGAATTGCAGTTCCAGGATCCCAAACAATAATAGAAAATTCTAATTTGGAGCGAACCAAAGAGTTATACAGCAGCTTGATGCAATCTACATTAATAAATGACTGTGAGTTTCTGATAATGAAACCTAACATTTTATACGCATCTGCTGCTATCGATTTAGTGTGACCATCAAAATTTAAGTTTGTTTTAAATTGTACTCCCAAGTCCGTTTTGTTATTCACCTCTTTTAGTCTATTTTTTGTTACTGAATAATTACTAGAACTTCTAGATATTTATAAAACCTTACAGTCTGTACTACATTCTTCGAACACCTATGTATTCGCTCGCGTTCTAAGACATTAAAGCCGCCTCTAAAACCCTGTGATTACTAAAATTATCTGTAGAGTTCTTCATTTTTCTATTCCACCGCATTCCTACTACCTTCATCTTTACATAACTTTCATGCTCTCCAATCCAATAGTGCCACATTCCACTAGGAAAACTTTATGTACTTCCAGAATACTTAGTCAGCGAGATGAGAAGTTAAAACCAGACGGCATCGACAAACCGAGACTCCTAACGATATTTTGAAGACAATCCAAGATCCGCGCGAGAGTATTTTCGAATATTTACCGTCCATGACTGCAATATTTCGACGTCATGGTGGCATGTCTGAAGATGTGCAACTGGGCGCTTTTTAGAAATCTAGTGCTTTTCTGTCTGGCTTACCCACTGTAATCTCGTTGTAGGAGCGCTTGAGGATAAAGCGAACGAAATTAAGCGGTAATAGGTATGTATAGTCAAAACAAATACTCATACGTGGAACGCCACTTTGCTTTTGAGTCCGCCGTGACAGCTAAAGATACTACTGGTTTCCATGATTGGTTAGCTACGATTTGTTCAACATCCACTACTAGACCAGTAGTGATCTAGTGATGTAAGGCCGGTCTGACTTCAAAACGGTGCACACGTATGTTTTTCCATTGAAAGTTTCAATGTAGCATACGTGTGGACACGTTTTGAAGCCAGACCGGCCTTATATTACTTTCAATGTAACATACGTGTGGACACGTTTTGAAGCCAGACCGACCTTATATTACTTTCAATGTAACATACGTGTGGACACGTTTTGAAGTCAGACCGGTCTTATATTACTTTCAATGGAACAATCTGTAAATTGAGTTCAGTTTGTTTCCACTATATCGTGGTACACTTTCGAGTAAGTTTACCTTGTAAATACTTAACAAAATTTGGAAAATTTAATGATTACTGAGAAATGAACTGAAGTCCAACAATAACTCTATATTCTCTTTTAAGAAAAGTAAATAACATTATAATTTATAAGTGTACTTAATAAAATTTAATCCTTATGAGTATAATTTTTAAATCAGATATTTAATTATAGACATTATTTTTTATATTAGGTAGTCACGGTAGCGCTACTTCGACCTCACAATGTTTAAAAAATTTTTACTTAACTTTTGGCAAATATTATAAGTTGATAAAAATTTCATCTTACAGGACTTAGGTCCTATAAATTAACATATTAGTATTTTAGTTTGTGATAAACAAGATAACGGTGACGTTATTAGATCTACATCTGTACAACCGGTGTAGTATAATATCTTAGATTGAACACACTATTAATTACAAAAAGTTGTAGTACTCATTGTACTTTATACTTTACAAAATGAGCTTTTGAAAATTAATTCACACAATTATTCGTACGAGTCATAATAAATGGCATACAGCAACCTGAAGTAAAACAAGCTTCAAAAAGAAATCATTACATGCAAAATTTACGTAATGAACTTTGTTACGTCAGCATTATTCTAGAACTATTATTTTCTTACCGATAGCGGCAATGACCTATAACCTTCAAACGACATGTACATCAGATGAACACGTCGGCTGCAAAGCGCCCATGTGTCGAACAAGGTTGCTTACTCATTTACTTTCTAAACGAGTTCCATAAAATTTAATTGAACCAAACCAAATAAAATATTTTCTGATGATTTAAGCCTGCATCGAAATTACGTGAAATTACATCAAAATCATTACGAAATTATCTACATTTCCAGAGTTATCAAAGTTGCACTGTAATAAAATAATTAGTTTTATATGCTTACATTTTTAAACAAAACGTTTGCCAAGAGGATTTGCACAATACACTTCTACTTTAGTTGTCATGGACAACTTTTAGAATACTGTCCGTCTAATACGACGTCTTTGCCAGGAAAACTTGACTTTCCTGAACATCTTGAGTGTTTTTCAACACTAAGCGACCTTTCAGTTCAACTAAGAAACGAAAAGTGACAATCGATTGCTAAACGTCGGAACAACTTGAAAACCTTAGATTCTTCAAGATGTAGGAACACGCTAACAAGTTTGTATATATATATATATATATATATATATATATATTGTGTGTGTGTGTGTGTGTTTGTGTTATCAGTACGGAATATGTGGTATGTAGTAGATTGTAATTATAATTAAAATTGAATAGTGCTTTGGAGTTTATCGGTTATTAAATATGCAATAATGACTGGATCAATTATATAAATGTTGTTAAATAAAGAATAAAATAATAAATACACCGCGGTAAAGTCAATGAATAAATTCACAGGAAAATTTATATGTTACAAAGCAGCGGTGGTAATCAAAGTCAATCCTATCTAATATAGGTGAGAAATCATCGACTAGCAATCATAACAACATAAATTAGTTAACGGAGTGTTGTGTATAAGATAGAAGCAAGTAATTAAATGAAATATGGATTTTAATATTCTCAATAAAACCACATATCTTGCATGTGGTTTTCCAATGCTCCACCCAAAGGCACTACATTGGCCAAGAAGCGAGTTTTTTTTTTACCTAAAAAATTTTGAATTTTGCCGAACCCTTGCTGTTCCAAGCAAGGTATGGATCTTTGACGTGCGTGAAGACACACACACAGGACCTCCATTTTACCTCTCAACCGAATGAGGGTGTATTTTTGTGAAAAATGCTGGCCTAACATTGTTCAAGCGGACCGTGTCGAGATTCGAACCTGGGACCTTGGGCGTAGCAGTCACACACATACCACTACGCCATTACTTTTATTTACAAATTGTTGAATATTTTGATCTAACTATTTACAATTAAAAATAATCACACTAAATATTTTTTCCAACTTAAAATCTAACTATTTATAAATGAAAAAGTATTTATTACCTCCCGTTCTTAAAGTATCTGCAGCTCCCTTGCAACCAGTTTCTCTATTTTTTGCTTTATTATTTCTAGTTCCAAATCTAGACGACGCAGTAGCTTCTCTCCACACTTTTTAAATGCATTAAGCAACACTACCGTGTCCTCTTCATAGGATTTGTCCTCCGGCAAACATTTATTTCAGGTCCAAAACATAACTTTTTCATAGCTAACATGTTTTTGCCGGATCTCTGAGCATAGCATTATAGCCTTTTTACTTATTATGGGATTTTATTTAACGAGAATTTCCAGTAAGAGAATAGAGCCCACGGCAAATTCTGATGGAAAATGGCCCGAAGTTGTGGAAATCCCAAAGGCAAAGCGGCTAGTCAAACTATATGCTCTGGGTGGAACATGAGCTGTGGGTCGGGGTTGAATTGCGACCAAAAATATAAAGAATAAGGCGCCACCGTATTTTTCTATACAGAGAAGACCTTACTCAAGTCCGTTGTACAAGGCGAATGCGGAAACCTTTATTCTATAACCGCTATACAATTTATTAAAGACAACATAATGCCTAAAGTTTCTTACCTTATGGCTCGACCTTGACCTTAGTATTTCACTGCTTCACCTGTGAACAGATTAAACAAAGAATAGCACTGTTTGTGCATTTATACTCAAAATTTTTTAAAATTCAATTCGAATCATCTTTCATTCATTCTAATTAAAAAGAATAGTCTTGTTCAAAAATAAAAATCTATTCCTCTTGTATTCAGTTAACGGGCTTTTTACAAATATCCTTTCATTTATTATATATTTTTGATTAAATTAATTTGTGAAAATTATTTACAAAGGCACTGGATATAATCAGTACCGTTCAAGTTAAATGTGGTTATTTCTGTAAGAAATATCTAGCCAAGTTTTATTAACAAATTGACTAAGCATAAAGTTGCTTTCTAAACTGTTACTTCCTGATAACAAAAATGTTGGTTTGGGTAGATCTACCATAACCTCACAATAAATAATTCCAGTTAGTTATTAATGAAATAGTAAACATAGAAGTTTAATTTCTAATTTTTCTTAAATAGAAGAATTTACTTTCTCTATCACATAATGACATCTTCCGTAGTTTCAGTGAATTAATTAAAGATTTAGAATTGTAAAAGTTACATATTCCTATTGCTTAATATTGAAAAATATATTTATAGTCTGTCCTTGACCTATTTTGAAGTTTAAATAACTTGATTAAACAAAAAATTATCTATCTGCTATGTCCATAGTTCAGCTAACATACGAAAACAAATTTCTACATACCAAATGTCCGTCTGACTGAAAAATACCTGCTAGGCGTCTTGCGTCAGCATTAAAATAAAGAAATCTCCAATTCAGAACAAATAATTTTACTGCTTACTGAAGCTCCACACTACTCGGCATCCATTTTAAGTAATTAAATCTCGCCCGATCCACACTCGAACAAAGCGTAAACTCCTATATTTTCTTCTTGTGCATTTAATTAAAATTACGTTAAACCAGGCTCCTGTTAACTAAAGGTTGTATGTTTTTCCAAGCTAAACATTATTTCCAATTTTCACATTATTACCAAGCTGCATGTTAATTTAAAGTTGCATTACGTATAAATTAAAACTACAAATATTATCAAACGTTGCATGTTAATTTAAAGTTGCTTTACGTATAAATTAAAACTACGAATATTATCAAACGTTGCATGTTAAATTAAAGTTGCACTGAAAATCTTTACTTAATATTGTTACAGAATCAAATTTTACTTACTGTTACCACGGCCCTTCAACAAAAATATCTCGTCATCTACGAGCTGTTCCAACAAGTGGACAATACAAAAGTGCTTTTCGGAGATGACATTCTCTCCTAAAACAACTTAAATCGCACGTGCTTCCAACACGAAAAACCTACAAAAACCATTGTCCTCGGATTCAAGGAACAAATCGACTTGCTTTCACCACAGCTGTATTGGAAGTGTCCGGGTCAAGCGAGTTACCGCTCGGCAACAAGATTACTTTACAATTTCTTAATAGATGGAGCTCTAGGAATGATACTAAATGAAAAGTTTATTTTGTCACCGTGTAAATTAAATTTTAATTTGAATTGAAGGCTAATATTTTATTGGGCAATAGGTAATATTTATTTAGTGGATTGTGTAGCATTATTATGCATTATATTGTTTATTATTAAAAAAATAGAATAATTATATGAACACATCTAGATAGGAAATAAAATCGTTACAGCATAACAGATTATTGTAGGTTCCCCTACTCTTTTGTATACTACCTGATGTTTCTGAGAGGATCAGAATGTGCAAACGATTTAACGATAGCCTCAGAATTTCCAGAATGATTATTGATCCTAATCTAATGTAAATTAAAAATTAGTAGTGCTTGCATAAATATAAATATATTCTACGTACGTGTATGGTTCTGTTTTATTATGCCGTTGATCATTGGTACATCTAATTTCGAGTAGAGAAACTGGTTGCGCTGGAACAACAGGAGCGGCAGACTCTGACATTTCATTGCTCCTAAAACGCGCAAATCTATCAATATTAAAACGACATGTATAAATGTGAAAAAGCACTTACCGTGATATTTCTATTACGTCACTATCAAAAATAGCAGCTGTGTCAAGTTGAGATTAAGATCCAAAAACTTCTTTAATCAAGTCTTCGTTAGAATGAAATATAAATTGTTCTTGAACTTTCACTCTATCGTTGCTACTGCTACTACTTTTGGTCGATGATAAGCTACTCATTTTTTGAAGTTGCTAGTAACTAATAATTATGCAAGAGATCTAATCGAATACGTGAAGTATTTATATTAAATAAGTAACGGGTCTGTTAGAAAAAAATTACAAATTTGCATCGTTTTCTGAAAAAAATTGCAAATGAAAATTTTATATATTCAGCTAGTAATTTATTTTAATGAAGAAAAAACGTATGTAAGCAAAAATAATGATGCTCTCAGCAAAATGACGAATTTGTTCATTGTCTGAAAAATAGCAAATTTACATTTTTTTTTTTGTTAATCATGCAAGGTACCCATATTAAAAGAAATAGTAAAACTGTCAGCAAGCTTTGGAATTTGCTTTACTTTCTGAAAAAATTGTAAATGTTTACTTTTATAGCTAACCATAAAATACATTTACATTAAATAAGAAACGGTGTGTGTTAGCAAAAAATAGTACTGCAAGCATATTTTCCGTAAACATGAGCATAAATGAAAGGTACAAGGTCGTGTCGACGCTATTGTTAATAATAAACGAAATTAAATACTTTCCTTTATATGTAGAACTAGATTTATAAGTGCTTACGGTTGTAAATTATAAATTCTTTGCTACTTTTCAACGAACTTCGTTCGTTTATGAAATCTATTTGTCTGTGTGTCTGTCTGTCTGTCTGTCTGTGTGTCCGAGGCCTTTTTAATGGTCGGACATCAATGTGTGATACATCAATCGATTCAGCTCGGTGTCCAGAGCTTAAGTTTTGATGTCAGTTAAAATCGGGCCACGGGGACGCCGAGCCCCCGGGAAAATCCACAGGGATAATTAAAATTTTAAATAAGTTTAAAATCAATATGCGACACATATTTGAACAATTTATGGCATTTCATGTCAATTATTCCAATATTATAGACATTGTTTAAACTTAAATTTTGATTACCGAAAATAATTAGATTCATATAAAAAAAAAAATTCTTATCTTATTGATGAGAACTAATATATAGCTTTTAAAATATTTATTCAATAAAATAAAATATATTAAAATGTCTCTTTTGTTGTTTATAAATTTTTGTTTTTATCTGAATACTTATAATTATTACAACATAATAATTTTAATTTCTTTAATTTGTTTTAAAGTAAGTCTAAATTTGGAAGTTCGTTGCGACAATGCCTTGCATTTTCAACTTGTTTCTCCTGAACATGCTTTGAGAATTAAACCATTCACGGTTGAAAATCGTCTTTATTTACCTTAGGTCATGAATCAAAACGTTAGTAATAGTTATTTAATCAACTAGTTGGTTAATGAAGGCGATTAATAATCGAAAGGTTTAAAGCACGAACGAGCGAAGCGAGTGAGTGCTTTAATAGTTGAGATTATTAATCGCCTATTAACAAACGAGTTGAGTGCAATATTTTTTTGTCGACCGCAAGTACAATAAAATTTGCTTTTCCACAAAGACCGTCAGAATACAATAATGTCAACTTCATACATTTTCGCTTTTACAGAAACATCACTTTTGCTAAAGGAAAACTAGTCACCACTGAAATGCGAATTTAACAACAAGGATGCGTATCCGAATGTCTGGTTGAGGTTATACCTCTATTAAAACATCAATACGTCAAAGTCACAATAAGAGTTACTTAATGAAAAAGAGTGCATTAATGACGTCCATTAGTGCATCCTTTTTAAAACAAAATCATTTGTTAATATTGACATTAATAAACAGTCGACGAAAAAGATAATTTTAACAACTGTTTCCAAAAGCAATTTGCTAAGCAATTATTTTGATTGCATAGGAATAAATGCTCTTGCAATTTTGTATTATTCTAAAACTTGCTTACGAATCATACGTTTTATAACATTTTGTATACATTTTTTTTGTATACATCAGAATAAAGTCTTTTACAGTTGTTTTGCAGGGGCTGTTAGAAAAACATTACAAATTTGCGTCGTTTTCTGAAAAACAAAAATTGCAAATGAAAATTTTATATATTCAGCTATGTAATTTATTCTAATTATTAAAAAACAGTACGTAAGCAAAAATAACGATGCTCTCAGCATGGAAATTAAACCACTAATGGTTGAAAATCGTCTTTATTTACCTTAGTTCATAAATTAAAACGTAAATAAAGATGATTTTAACAACTGCTTTCAAAAGCAATTTGCTATGCAATTATTTTGATTGCATAGGAGTAAATGCTTTTGCAATTTTGCATTATTTTGAAATTTGCTTATCAATCATACGTTTTAAATCATTTTGTATGCATTTTTTTTTGTATACATAAGAATAATATCTTTTACAGTTGCTTTGCTTACGTCAGAACATATTTATGTATAAATAGTTAATAAATCTCTACAGATATTAGGTAATTTAGCTAGTATTGTAAAGAACAACCATCATAAATTCTGAAACGGTAGCCGAAGTTAGTAGTGATATTTTAAAGTTAACAGTGAAATGTATGAATCTAATTAAATCGGTTGATGAAATTATGAGGCACATCATCAATATTAAGACAAACATAAGTTTATTAAAACTCGCAATTAAGAACAAGGTATACGAAGACAATCGCCAGGAAAGTCCTAGTAGACTGGAGTCTAATTTGGCACATCATAAATGTTACCTTGTACGATTGAAACACTTGAAACGCTCTTTAGAATACCAAGGTAAAGGTATTGATGCAACGCTTTCTAGAAGTCATAGGCAAAGGCATTTAGTTTGGCAAGATGTAGAATCCTGTTTTGGAAGTCGAATAATTACGGGACTTATTATCAATTTAAGTTATGAAGATCCTCTAGTGTTCTTAGACAAGGCGTTCGCTAGTTTTAAACGCAAGATTGTTGCTTGCTTAAAAAAGTCAACATTGAAAATTAATGTAATATTCACCGCTAACTATGTTAAGCCTACAACTGGTGAAACAGATTTGAAGACGTTTCCTACTGCAAATCGTCACATCGATATAAACACCAATCTCAAGCAGTGATATAAGGAGAACTAATTGAACAAGATATAGAAGCGATTGGAAAAATTTAGCGAAAAGGATTCAGGTTAGGCAATCCAAGAACTTTTACACTTGAAGATAAATATAAACAATCATGATCCGCTTAAGGGAAGGTGTTCAACGTTTGCTCTGGACTTTATAGCAAAAAACGAGCTGTGGTAAATGTAATAAATAACGACCAACATTGCTTTCTTTGGGCTTTGGTTTCCGCTTTACATCCCGCTAAACAAAATCTTCATAGAATATGTAGCTATCCACATTTTGATTCAGTATTACGCTACAATTCCATTCTGTTTCCAACTGCATTAAAAGACAAAAAAAATTGAGAAGCTCAACAACTTCGCAATTATATTGCATAGAAAATACTAAAATACTCCCATTTTGTTTAAGTGAAAATTTAGGAAAAATAGAGCCTATTAATCTGTTAGTTTTAAATAACAATTTCTTACAATATTCTCATCCGACAAATGCTAATGAGAATTACTTTCATTTTACTTGGATTAACGATATGTCAAAATTATTTGCAAAACAGTTGTCTTCACATCACCATAGAAAATTTTTTTGTTATAGATGTTTAAATAATTTGAGTACAGCAGCATTACTTAAGCATCATTCGAATCATTGCGAAAAACAGAATACCTGCTCAATAAGATTACCCGAAGGATCTGAAAAGTATCTAATATTTAAACATTTCCACTGCCAAGAAAAGGTATCATTTGTAGTTTATGCAAATCTCGAAAGTATATTAGAACCATGCAATGAGCCGGAGGTAAAATTAAACACAGTCCGTTACCAAAGACATATATCCTCTAGTGTAGTGTACTATTTGAAATGCTCGTATGATAATAAATATTCCAAATTTCAATTGTATCGCTGACACGAAGTATGATAAATTCCGTGAAATATGTGGTGCTTGTTGGAAAGACAAATACGGTTTCTTAGTTGTAGACAAGGATAGTGATCCAGGTCAAGAAAGGTACCGAATAGGTTTTGATCACTTCATACATATTTAAATCTTAAGAGACGCAAGTATAGTTAGTATCCAACAATTTTTTTATTACATTAAACTTTTTACGCTTGGAACAGGTAGGCGATGAAACTTAAAAGAATTTTAATTAAGAAAAAAAACATTGTAAAAAACAAATTACGCCAGTTAAAAGATGGTAAAGTAGTCCAAGCGGAATCAATCTTATCCATAACATCGCGATTAGAAACTATTGCTAATAAACTGGAAGGGGTAGTATGGTAAAGAAAGAAAAATTTAAAGAAGAACTGCTTCATTACAATGTAGAAAAAATAAACCTAAATTGCTAGAAAGGAACGTTGACTATATTGATTCGCCGGTTATTGCTCAGCATATACCGAATATAAATGATGTCATAGATGAAGATGATGATGATGATGATGATAATGAATACGAAACAGAAGTTAATCGAAATGCTCAAGAAGCCCAGAAATATATACAAAGTTTTGTCGATTCACTTGGTATGACACATTATCTCGAACAGCTACATCCGCTACCTCGAGAATATATTTACAATATGTTTAAAGATGTTAAGAATGAATTTGATTATTAATATGGTGTTAGGTATAACCCTGATTTAAATGGTCTTATGATAGGCAATTCTAATTTTGCGTTGGATGATGAAAATGTACCAATAAATGATTTGAAATATAAAGGTACTCCTGGATTATACGAACTACTGCTTAAAAAATTTCCTGTCGGGTACAGACCGCAAGATCTAAAGTCATACCTTGATATTGTGAAAAGAACAAATGCTAATAGAAGATATTATTCTGAAACAGAACAAATTCAGGGTAATAGTTCATATAAATACAAAAAAATAATATCTGCATTGGGCATACTTTCCCTAACGCCTCGAAGACATAGAACATGACCCTATAGAAAGCGCCTTGGAGACGGTATGACAATGGAAGTATCAAATAACGCCATAGATTATTTATATTGGAATGATCCTAATGAATTTGTTGATAGATTGCGGCTTTTAGTTTTATCCCAGACTGCTGGTCACACAGGTCACGGCAACGAAATAAATTCGATCATTGAAGAATTGCGTGAGGCAAAAGTGATTAGATGATATGACAATTGACAAATTTGGTAGGCACTTAAATAACCGTGAACTAGATCTAAGTGAACAGGAATATGAACAAAAACACGAAGGTTTTGAAACCTTGATTGGGTACAAGTTACATATGCTACATTACACGGTAGTAGCATCGTTTTACTCTAGTAAATTCCTCGATTGGTGCAAGACATTCCTTATTTTCAACATTAAACATAATTATGAATTTACTTATGAGGAAGCAGTCATTGAGAATATTAAAGGATACCCGCAAGACATTGAAATTCTTATAAATGATAAAAGTTGTGTAATTGAATAGTTACAAGGATTTTTGCTTAAACCTATGGATGTAATCAGCTTTCGTGACAGCGGTGCTAGCATAAACAATACCACACTGTTTCTTGATTTTATACTAAAAGTTCCTTTCAAAGCAAGTGGAGCCCTCGACATCCTAACGTAGAAGTATTTATTAATGGTATTTAACAAATCCTGATCAGAAAAAAAAGTATTATGATAGTTGTTCAATCAAAAGTGAAAGAGGATATAGTGAACGAAATTCATAAACCAGCAAGAATATATTTCAAGAGACGCAAAGTGATAGTAAAAGGTTTAAATGACCTTCTTCAGACCGATTTGATTGAAATGCTACCATATTTGCAAACAAACAAAGGATTTAAATACATTTTAGTAGTTATTGATTGTTTCTCCAAATACGTATGGGCTGTATCACTTAAAAGTAAAACGGGTATTGATGTTACTGCTGCAATGAAAACAATTTTAAATAAATTTAAAAATCCGTCAAGATTTGTGGAGTCTAACATACGCGTGCACTGTTTTGAAGTCAGACCGGCCTTACATCACTACTTAGACCTAACTTTTTTTCCGGTTACTGCTCTTACTTCTATAACACCTCCTACTTGTCAAGTCACATGCTTCAGCTGCGACTAAGCTGTTAATGTTTTGACTTATAGCATGCGTCCTCAAGTACTGCAATGGTTGCGGACATAAGAGATTTACTCAGCGCAACGGCCCTAACGGCAGAAATTTGTTAAACTGACGATAAAGTTTTTGGACCGAGGTGAACACTTTATCCATTCCTTAACTTTGTATTCTTCTTTTCGGGTTCTTGACCATCACGCTTGTTACTTATCAGAGATAAACGTTATTATTTCGCTATCCCAATCTTTCGGCTTTCTCTAACTGGTCTGTTCGACTACGACGCTACCTGTACTATCCTTGCCGGTCCCGACTGGCATTCAACTCTCCACGTGTTCTTCCATTCTTTCTGTAGTCTTGTAGAAAATTGCAAATGTACCATCCTAAATTCCAATTTTCTTTATTTATTTTCTTTTTCTTTAGATATGTGGAGTCTAATTTTGATAAAGAATATTATAACAAACACTTTGAATCCTTAATGCAGACATATGGAATAAAGCATTATAGTGTTTTTTCTACAAAGAAAGCATGCATTGTGGAGCGTGTAATTAAAACTTTAAAGGGAAAAATGTGGCGCTTGTTTAACCTGAACGGTTCTTACAATTGGATAAAAAATTTAGGTGATATTGTGAAACAATACAACAATACAGTTCACAGTACTATCGGAGTGAAACCTGTAAAAGTTGTTAAATCACATGAAAAACCTATTCTTAAATCATCATTTACCCGCATCAAACTTGCAGCCAAAATACCAAAATATTCAATTAAAGACAGTGGGAGGATTAGTAAACACAGGGAAGCATTTACGAAAGGTTACACGCCAAACTGATCAAATGAAATTTTTAAGATTAAAAAGGTAAACGTAACAAATCCAATAACATATACATTAGAAGATCAAGACGAGAAAGAAATCAAAGGTGCATTTTATAAAATGGAGTTGCAAAAGGTTAAACAACCAGGAATTTACCTGGTAGAAAAAGTCCTCAGAAAAAGTGGAAATAAAGTCTTTGTACAATGGTTAGGCTTCTCTAACGTACACAATAGCTGGATCGATAAAAATAATGTTTCCTAGAAGTTGTTATAATAATAATAGTTAATAAGGCCAACATTGTAAAATTATATTAAAATAAATAATACCGACACAATCTTTCTATTGTTTTTATTATTATAAAACCATTCTTTTAATAACAAGGTATTTTGTTTTGCACATTGCAGACTATTATTGCTGTGTCTATAACAATGGATGTTACATAGTAAACGATTGTTGATTTTTAACTCCGATAGCTTAGGACAACCTAGTGCAAGCATATCAGTTACAACGTTTTGCATTAGATAGGTTTCCATCCATTTCTTCTTTTCTAGGCCCTACACACATACTTCTTCACCGGGTCGGATAATTTGTTTCAAATAAAGCGCTATATATGATGACACCATTCCAGCTGTTGAAGATTCATCCCAAAAAAGACCATGTATATTCCTTGTCACCCAGTTGTCATGTTTTATATGATCTTCGCTCAAACAACTAGACTGCATTATCAGTTTAAAAATTTGATGCCAAACAACGCCTTCCAACAAGTCCAAAACCGCAATTTCTTTGCACACAAACTCGTTTGTCTTGTATTTAAATCACTGAATATCAACTATATACATGTTTGTATATGTAGGTATGTAAATATGCAGTAAACTTTGACTAATTAAATTAATATTAGGAGCAATCTTCTTATATACCAGATTAGCACCATCTACGTACTTTGCTAACCTACTTCTCAACCTATCACAAGAGTAAACACATTTTGAATTGAAACTGGCCTATGTGTATTTGCAGAGTGTCCGCACTTTGAATTCAAACCGGCCTTACATATTTTGCTTCTGACCTACTTTATAACTTCTCGCTAGAGAACATCTAATACGAATTCAAAACAGCTCCACATTTTTTCTGCACGCACTTACATTTTTTCAACGTAGCATACCTGTGTTTTGAAGTCCACACGTATGTTCCATTGAAGGTAATATAACGCCGGTCTGGCTTCAGAACGTGTTCACACGTATGTTACATTGAAACCTTCAATGGAAAAACATACGCGTGCACTGTTTTGAAGTCAGACCGGCCTTACATCACTACTTAGACCTAACTTTTTTCCGGTTACTGCTATAACACCTCCTACTTGTCAAGTCACATGCTTCAGCTGCGACTAAACTGTTAATGTTTCGACTTATAGCATGCGTCCTCAAGTACTGCAATGGTTGCGGACATAAGGGAGTTACTCAGCGCAACGGCCCTAACGGCAGAAATTTGTTAAACCGACGATAAAGTTTTTGGACCGAGGTAAACACTCTATCCATTCCTTAACTTTGTATTCTTCTTTTCGGGTTCTTGACCATCACGCTTGTTACTTATCAGAGACAAACGTTATTATTTCGCTATCCCAATCTTTCGGCTTTCTCTCACTGATCTGTTCGACTACGACGCTACCTGTACTATCCTTGCCGGTCCCGACTGTCATTCAACTCTCCACGTGTTCTTCCATTTTTTCTGTAGTCTTGTAGAAAATTGCAAATGTACCATCTTAAATTCCATTTTTCTTTATTCGGTCACTACCTTGAAAATTATTGAGATTATTGGAAGTGTCCTACTAACTCATCTGTGGAATCGATCTTGGAAAAACTATAAAATGTGTCTCTACTTTTCATGAGGGCTTATGAACTTTTGCTTTTACTTCCTTCTTATACAGAATTATCCCTATCCTTACACAAATTGTATCCGAGATTACTACCGAACATTAGATTTCCTTGATTTCCACTGTCCTATCCAAACTGCCTACTGGTTTTGGTTGCACTTCCTTAGTCCAACACCACATCCGTACGTCCGTAGAACCAATCAAACAACGTTAATATACTATTTCTCCTGCTTTTCTTAAAGTTATTTATTCCGAACTCGACGTGATGTTTTGCACATTGCAGACTATTATTGCTGTGTCTATAACAATGGATGTTACATAGTAAACGATTGTTGATTTTTAACTCCGATAGCTTAGGACAACCTAGTGCAAGCATATCAGTTACAACGTTTTGCATTAGATAGGTTTCCATCCATTTCTTCTTTTCTAGGCCCTACACACATACTTCTTCACCGGGTCGGATAATTTGTTTCAAATAAAGCGCTATATATGATGACACCATTCCAGCTGTTGAAGATTCATCCCAAAAAAGACCATGTATATTCCTTGTCACCCAGTTGTCATGTTTTATATGATCTTCGCTCAAACAACTAGACTGCATTATCAGTTTAAAAATTTGATGCCAAACAACGCCTTCCAACAAGTCCAAAACCGCAATTTCTTTGCACACAAACTCGTTTGTCTTGTATTTAAATCACTGAATATCAACTATATACATGTTTGTATATGTAGGTATGTAAATATGCAGTAAACTTTGACTAATTAAATTAATATTAGGAGCAATCTTCTTATATACCAGATTAGCACCATCTACGTACTTTGCTAACCTACTTCTCAACCTATCACAAGAGTAAACACATTTTGAATTGAAACTGGCCTATGTGTATTTGCAGAGTGTCCGCACTTTGAATTCAAACCGGCCTTACATATTTTGCTTCTGACCTACTTTATAACTTCTCGCTAGAGAACATCTAATACGAATTCAAAACAGCTCCACATTTTTCTGCACGCACTTACATTTTTCAACGTAGCATACCTGTGTTTTGAAGTCCACACGTATGTTCCATTGAAGGTAATATAACGCCGGTCTGGCTTCAGAACGTGTTCACACGTATGTTACATTGAAACCTTCAATGGAAAAACATACGCGTGCACTGTTTTGAAGTCAGACCGGCCTTACATCACTACTTAGACCTAACTTTTTTCCGGTTACTGCTATAACACCTCCTACTTGTCAAGTCACATGCTTCAGCTGCGACTAAACTGTTAATGTTTCGACTTATAGCATGCGTCCTCAAGTACTGCAATGGTTGCGGACATAAGGGAGTTACTCAGCGCAACGGCCCTAACGGCAGAAATTTGTTAAACCGACGATAAAGTTTTTGGACCGAGGTAAACACTCTATCCATTCCTTAACTTTGTATTCTTCTTTTCGGGTTCTTGACCATCACGCTTGTTACTTATCAGAGACAAACGTTATTATTTCGCTATCCCAATCTTTCGGCTTTCTCTCACTGATCTGTTCGACTACGACGCTACCTGTACTATCCTTGCCGGTCCCGACTGTCATTCAACTCTCCACGTGTTCTTCCATTTTTTCTGTAGTCTTGTAGAAAATTGCAAATGTACCATCTTAAATTCCATTTTTCTTTATTCGGTCACTACCTTGAAAATTATTGAGATTATTGGAAGTGTCCTACTAACTCATCTGTGGAATCGATCTTGGAAAAACTATAAAATGTGTCTCTACTTTTCATGAGGGCTTATGAACTTTTGCTTTTACTTCCTTCTTATACAGAATTATCCCTATCCTTACACAAATTGTATCCGAGATTACTACCGAACATTAGATTTCCTTGATTTCCACTGTCCTATCCAAACTGCCTACTGGTTTTGGTTGCACTTCCTTAGTCCAACACCACATCCGTACGTCCGTAGAACCAATCAAACAACGTTAATATACTATTTCTCCTGCTTTTCTTAAAGTTATTTATTCCGAACTCGACGTGATGCTCCGTCTCGAAGTTGTCAAACCTTTCACGTTTTTAACATGGTTCTATTGCCCTCGTCAAAAGGAAAGGCAATCCATAATGGTTCTGTATCGATTTCCGAGGTTACCCAAGTCACCCAAAAAGATTCCTATCCTCTTCCTTATATCTCCATTATTCTAGATCGGGTCTGTGATGCTCGTTTCCTTTCATGCTTACATATTCATTTTGCCTACTGGCAAATTCCTCTCTTTTCCGAATTAAAACCTATCACTGCTTTTACCGTCTCGCATCTGGACTTCTACCAATTTTGCCTTTTCCCTTTCGGACATTATAACTCTCCAGCTATCGTCTAACGCCTTGTCGACCAAGTCATCACTCATGAGCTTGAACTCTTCTGCTTTGCATATCTTGACGATATCAGTATAGCCACTCCTTCTTCGACAAACAACTTCACATCCTCGACTTTAGTCCTTTCACGTTTTTTTGTTGCTGAACTCTTCCTTTGTTAGGATAAGTGGTCTTTCTATTTTCCAGAACTGCGTTATCTTGGTTACGTCGTTAACCAGGATGGTCTACTTGTCAACCCTGACAAAGTTTCCGCTATTCTTAATATCCATTCTTTTTCTTTTGTTCCAGAAGTCCGTCGGCTGATTTGTATGGTCCGCTGGTACTGAAGCTTCGTTCCGAATTTCGCCACCTATACGTCTGCGTTTTCTAATCTTACACGTAAGAATGTCCCTTTCCTTGGGACTTCTGATTGTTAATCCGCCTTCCTGTCTCTTGAAAAATGTTTACTTTCTGCTTCCATATTTTTCTGTCCTAACTTTTTATTGCTTTTTACTATCCAAACCGATGCTTCTTATTTTGGTCTAGGTGCTATTCTTATCCAGAACTCCTTCGATGGCAAAAAAAAATTGTCGTTTACTTTCAAAACCTAAGCGATAAGGAGTGCTTAGCATTCCTACTCTTTATCCCTGGTGAAATAGCATGATCGTAAATGCTACCCAATCTCGAACACGTTATCCTACCTAATCCGTAGCGAACGACATTCCTTTTCGCCATTATAAAACTTCTATCATTGCCAATTTTGTGAATGATTGGAAAGCGTCGTATTTTTTGAGCAGCGCACACACCTGATCGACCTTCACCCCGATCCACCCACTATCGGTCATTATGGTGTGACCCAAACTTCAGGCTGACTTCTCTGCACCTACCATAGTTCTTCTCCACGATCTCATGTCGCGCGCTACATTCGACGTTGTCTTTTCTGTGCTGCCCATAAGGTTAAACAGTTACCTCTTCCTGGTTCTTTGCTCTTGGAGTTAAACCTTTCTATTCTTGGCAAGTCATTTTCTCTAACCTTGTAGGTCCTTTTCCCTGTTACACCAAACCTTGTTCCTATCTTTATGTAGTGGCTTTTAGACCAGCAAATTTACACTCTATGGACAATCAACGTACAACTTAGAATAAATCCTGGAATACTGAGTTTTCTCACGTCATCAAGTCCTTCTTTCACGTATTGGAACTTTTACTCTGACTAAACTACTTTAAATACTTTACCATTTGTAAAGTACGGTAAACACAAAATTTACAATTACGCGATCTGGTCATTGGCTTGTTTTGGCATATACACAACCTTAAAACAATAAAGTACTCTTTATACCCTTTTAGCTCTTACGTACACTTTAAAAATATATATATGTATATATATATATATATATATATATATATATATATATGATTTTTGTATATATGTACATCACTACATATGAAGATCAAGTCGACGAGGTGTTACGGTATTCCGCACAAACACAAAAAAAAACAGTAAAAGTAAGTAAAGAAATTGTTTACGTCGAATACCGCAACAAAATGGGGGACAGAATGGTAGAATTCGGGCTAGCTCAAAAACGTCGAAGAGGGGCGTGGGTGAAATAGAAAAAACATTCGAAACCTCTGTAGAACTATATTGTTAACATTCAATCTCGAAAGACTATTTACAAAACAATAAAATCCAATAAGATGCGTAATCGTTTGTTACGTGATAGTAAACAAAGCGTCCTAACATAAGCATATAAAATTAGTAAGCAGAATATATAACATCTTATAGTTTAAATACTTACTTAATGGTTTACCTTAAATATATACATAAAAAAATAAAACATAAACTATACAGTACATTAGGAAAAGAAATATACATAAGTTATATATACATGCTGCTTTGCGAAGTGCATCTCCTCAAGAAATAGCATAACATTAAAATTAGACATACTAACTTAAATTAATCAAATATTAACTACTTTTAAATTAAAATACAAAAGAAACAGTAAAACGGACTCTACCACATACTTTGAATAATTAATTTTTAATTTGAAAAATGATTATTACATCGTTGCTCGTGCATTGTGAATGTGTTTGGTAACGTGGTGTTGGTAATTTATTGGATAATTATGAGTAACAGCAAATAAAATGTCTATCCTCCACAGCAGCATAAAAGAATTACGAAAATAG
This sequence comes from Platerodrilus igneus, assembly GCA_036346225.1. Classification (NCBI taxonomy): domain Eukaryota; kingdom Metazoa; phylum Arthropoda; class Insecta; order Coleoptera; family Lycidae; genus Platerodrilus; species Platerodrilus igneus. Next base: position 4,424,171 of record JARFIW010000131.1, on the reverse strand, counting down.
AAAACTGTACCTTAAACTATTTGGCTTCGTATCATGTTGTGGATGGGAAAATGCGACTACATTTCTTTATTGGTTGCATGCTGGAACCACCAACTTCACTTATACTAGCACAGAAGGCATTTTTGGTAGCGCGACTTTACAACATGTATCTTCGGTAAGAAGATGTTGTATTCAATCTTTTAATCAAAGCACGGTCTCTATTTTATAAGGACAGAATCATGTATGGGAGTAGGGTATTTGGTTTTCAAAGATATCGCCGAAGAATCAAGTCTGCAGAATTCCCAGACAACAGCTGCCGAAATACAAACTGTAACGGCTTGCCAACAAGCAGATAACGCAATTATCAAAGGATTTGTAGACAAACAAAAACAATCTTGTTACTTTATAACATCTTAACAGCTGCAGAATACCAGATAATAAGCCCATTGTAAGCAGATGTAGGCAGGTGGTGAGTAGTCTTGGCTTTTAGAAGAAAACTGTGCATTTACATGCAGCTTTTAATTAAAATGTAATTACTGCAGGTGATAGGAAGTATTGCAACTACTTTGTAACGTAATGTTTCCTAAGCAGCTGTTTGATTTTATAAGGCAAACTTCTGTATAGAGTAATTACTTGAGAAATTTTATAAAATAACACTAATTCAAATGGCAGGAAATCGAGTTTGTTGAGAAATTTTAGGACATTATAAAAATGACTGCAGAAAAATTACTTGCAGGGTTTTAAACGTAACAGAGGTTCACGATTTTGAAGTTCTTGAAAACTAGTTGTTGGTAAAGATTAAATTCAATTTAATCGATATTGGAATCGGACGCCAATTCGCTGCTCGTCGGTGACGCTGTTTTAAAATGCGGTTTCACATTTTTTAAGTGATGCTTTTTAAAAAACACTTTTCCTGGGCTCTAGCCTCGTTAACCCCCTGTAGTTGCGCTACTCTTGATAATGTTCTTACAAATGTAAGTGAAACGGTGACTTAGCATTTAATATGACTCATTCCAAATCCAAAACGCGTACTATGGGTCATGACTCCGGTAATGGAAGCCTCCGAGAATATCGCGCGAATTGGTGCCTAAACACCGACAACAGCCAAACAATAATCCATTCAACGCATCTCATTTTATATAAAGGAACTGATACATATTGCCATATTTAAGAAAAAATTTGGTGTATTTTCTGTGAAACTGACTTGAAAAGTATTACTGTTATTTATATTTTGACTTCTTGCCACGTAGCTACTTTGCTTGGACAGTACCTTTAAACAGTCGCAAGCTAAAATTATCTTTATTCACAAAACCCATATTGCTTTTATATTATAGCTTAGAGTATCCATAACAAAATAAGATAAATGTAATGAACTTAATACCTTTAAAATTGCTTTAGGAGTAACTGCACTTTTAAAGTAAATTCGCATTTAATTTACCTTAACGCTGTTCCAGTTCTGATAGATCACAATGCGTTATACGGTTTGCTAAAATCGCAAGTTGAATTAAATTAACTACCCTTTAATACCAACTTGCATGACCTATTTCAAACAACATCATCTTCATTCTAAAAACTATACATGAAATAACTGGGCAAATACTTTGTATGCGGGATGAAAAAGCATTTTAAATTTCCGGTGCCGTTCTTTTTAAATTATGTTGCTGTTCTACAATCTTCTCACATGCTCAGATGATTCAGCTGAAGGGCTTACAGCTTGTACAAAGCGGATTTCATTTTAGAACAGAGGTAGTAAAATATCCATTACAAAATTTTTTTATAGTGGGTTGTATAGCAGCGTATTTCTTTGATGGTGTAACTTATGGAGAAATTGTGCCTGCAAGCTTATTTCTAGCATGATGCTAATAAATGCAATAAATGCCTAATGCTCGAAGCAGCTATAGAAGTACAAATAGGTAACGTAGTGTCAATGTTTAAGGCTTAATCTATAAAACTGCAGACTACATCAGCGTTTACGAAACGATTCTTTATGTGGTTTGGGACATACGAATTTTGGCATCTAGTGTTTCAAATTTATTAACAACTATATGTATCTTATTAATCCGGGAATTAAGATTATAACTAGTTCTTTTGTACATGGACCATAAGAATCTTTTGTTACGTTGTCATAGGCTTGTCGTTTTAATGTTTATAAGAGAGAACTTGTTAATATAAGTTAATTACTGATTTTATTATTTTGGAAAAGTTGATAATATCATTTAATTATCTTCTAACTTTGAGTGTTAAAGTTCCCAATGGAGTTTATAATATTTATCATAGAAAAAAACAACGCAAACTAGCGCTAGAAATATAGTAAACTCTTCCAACCAAATTATTTATAGAATTGCTTTCTCGAGAAATAATCACGGGAATTCAATATAGAATGGAAATTAGTTTGTGCGTATGTCTATCTTTTAAAGATAACACAACCCCTTTACCTAATTACAATTAAACTGCCAACATTCAGGTATTTCTTATTAAACACATGTCTAGAAAAAACAAGAAATTGTAGTACAAACATGTGTAATTTTGAATTAAATAAAGCACGAGAAACGTTGGTTGCCAATTGAGCTAACTTGATATCATAAAAGTGCAGCAAACCCGTATCTCCAAATAAGTAGAAATTGAAATGGTTTTAAACTAGTGAGGCAATAAATTTACAAATACAAAATGGAACTTAATAAACTATCTTAATCACTTAACACAGAACGGTGCACTTTAGCGCCCCTTATTGATTTGTGTGATTTTTAAATTCAGTGAAAATCAATACAACTTAAAAGCTATAGCCCTGCCCCACTTATCCAACAAACCTAATGAACAGCATGTGGTGAAACATACCGCTTCAAATTTATCATATTGTGGATACCCAACAGTGTACCATCACAACTGCTTTCAATCTTCTCACCAGACTAAAATTTAATCAACTTTTTATTAGTCCTTTTATGTTTACGCTTTTCGGCTTCAGAACGCAACCTATCGTTAGCAAGTAATATCATTTCTTCCCAGCTACGATTCAGTAGAAAAGTGGCAGGGGACCGAAAGCTTTTAATCTGAGGGTTGGAGCTAGCGACCCCGTAATGAAGTTATACAGAACTGAATTCAGTTGAACCATGAACTGACCTATTTAAATAGATTTTTATTTTATCTAAGACTAACCCCCATTTCGAATGGACCCTTCATTTGGTTTTTCTAATACTCCACCCGAAGGTACTACATCGGTCAGGAAGCAAGTTTCTTTTAACCTAGAAATTTTGAATTTTTCCCAACCCTTGCTGTTCCAAGCAAGGTAGGGATCTTTAACGTGCGTGACTACATTCACAAACGGGACCTCCATTTTTACCTCACATCCGAACGAGGGCGTATTTTTGTGAAAAATGCTCGCCTAACATTTTTCAAGCGGACCGTGTCGGGATTTGAACCTAGGACCTTGGCATTTCGAATGAACCGCATGACGTAGAGATCTGAGCAAGCGAACAATTTCCTATTAAACCTTTAGGCCATATTGCCTCGTGGGAAATATACTGAGCTATGAGATATTTATATACCCGTCGACACTAAGGTATCCCTCCATAGGTTTCTAGAAAATCGACTTCCATTATCCGATAAGACAATTTCCGGCTAATCTACTTCTTTAAAGTACTTTATTGTAAGACAACGAGGTATACTTTTTGCATTGGTTTGTTTTAGGAGATAGGGCGTTACTAGTTTAAAGCATTTACAACTACCAACAGCTTATGTTGGAACCTGCCTGTGAACCCGGAAGTCTCCCATTAAATCATTACCTACAATTTTATTTGAAACGTCCGTCACCAAACTGTGGTATTGGCTTCAACTCTTCTTTGTATCTTTGGCCTTTGGGCATAACTCATATCCTGCTAATATCTTTCTGACTGTATGCTTCATATGCAGAAAATAGTAATCGCGTTGCAGCATATTTAAACATTTTTTGGAACCAAAATGTCCGTTTTCCTCATGCTCCTGTATAACAAAGGGAGCAATGTTAGTATTTGGAATACATAAACTTTGGCGAATTATGAAGAACATGCTTAAACAATAAGTTCTTGTAAATCAGATACCACTTCGAATACCGTTCGGGCACTATACCTTTTTAAAAATTTACCTACAATTTTACCACAAAGGTCGTCCTTTTCTTGATTGACTATTATGTTTTTCATGTTTCTCGCCACCTTTTTATTCAATTCTGATTTCTGAAAGAATTTGTTTCCACAGTGACACAAATATGACGCTCGAGTACCACCTCATTTTCTACCAGGTACCGAGACAAAGCATTCAACACTGCGTCGTCTTTTCCTTTACAATATTCAAATATCAAAGCATGTTCCTGAAAGTACAAAACCCATCGGCTTGGGTGCAAATCAAGTCACCTACTTGACCTTGAAAGTCAGCGATTTGTGGTCTGTGACCACAGTCAGCTCCCTTTCTAGCACAAAACTCGACATTGCTTCAGGCTGTGCAATACCGACAACGCATCTTTTTCTGTTACGTAACGTTTGACTCGCAAATCACACTACATGTTTCTGCACTGTATCCGAATTCTTCTGAAACAAGCATCTACCGATTCCTTCACATGACGTATCTGTCTGGTTAAAACAATCGCAGCAGGGATGTTTAAAATGACCACCAATGAAAAGCCGTTTTAACACACATTAGCTCTTCCTCGTGCTCGTGTTTCTACTTTCACCAAGAACCCTATTGCGCAATTTTAACAATGGAGCCGTCAAGCTCGCATCCTCTTCTACAAACTTTCAGTCACAGTTGCCTGCACCCAAAAATCCATGTAAGTATTTTTGATTTAGCAGCGTTGGAATGTCCAAAATGGCCGCCACTCCATTCAGATCTACTTCCACGCCGCATCTGTTATTTAATGTCCAAGAAACAAAACTCGCTTCAAAGCAAAACTAGATTTTTTCCTTTATTTTTATACCCGCTTTCTGAAATTTTTTAAATGACTCCGAGGTGCTCTAATGGTCCTCCGATTTTTAGAATAAATGAACAGGTTATCAACGTATGGGTAACTTTCGGCTACAATATTTTACTATGACCCTTAATGGACGAACCGCTGAGGTGCTCAACACAAACGGTAAAGCTTTAAACAGCGAAGTGTTTCATTAGGTGTAATGCTTATCTGTCAGTAACTCGTGGTCATGTCCATATTACTAAAATACTGACCGTTTGTTAAATTATAACACAGTTCTACCGGATTGGACGGCATGACCATATCTTGCGCTATTCTCTTGTTCAGAAATCTAGCATCTATTCAAACCCTTATAAAATCGTCTTCCTTCTTTATCACTACCAGTGAACTAATATATTCTATTCGCCGGGTTCTACAACGTCCCAAGCAAGCATCTTCTCAGTTTGCCTTCTTACCCCACTTTTATTGGCATGAGGAATATGATGATATTCGCTATAAACGGGGAATAATCGTGCAATATAGTTTCGTGTTGATAAAACGCAGAACAATCTGGTTGATCAGAGACGATAACCTACACCAACACATTCTAATTATTTTTTTCGTTTCGGAATAGTTTTCCGCACGATCTGCCACTTCTCTCAGTTCCACAGGTATATGTATGTATTTTAATTTATTTTATACATCGACATCTTGAGGTTCGTCTTCATAGACCTCACAAATTGTTAATTGGACGTTGGGGTTCGGCTCCATTTGAAAATCTATCGCTTTCTCACAACCATTAAAAATACCCGAAAAACAGCTTCGCGAAAACTATTTATTAATTCGACGATCGATAAAAAAATCACAAGTCAAAATAATATGCCTTATTAGACCCTGCACTACCACACAAGGATATGAATTCTGAAGAACTTCAAATTCAGCCGCAAATAAGGTTGCACCCTTACTGCGTAGTTCATCTTTTCTATTACACCCACCAGTGCTATAGCTGAAAATGAAAGGTGCGGTATTATGGGATCACTTTTATTAATTTTCGACCAAAAGCGTTTTGAAATGCATGTCAACTGAGTACTCGAATCAGCCAACCCTCTCACTGAAAACATTTCTAATCTAAATCACAATTCACAGTAATTAATTATTAAAGAGTAAACTTTTATTAAGAACGATTGGTATATGAAGGTACGGTATGTATTAATTAACTGGATGAACATTTTGCGCATATTCTTCATTCATATATCATCAAAAATTATTAATAAGGTAGACGTATCTATTCAAAGTAAAAATTGCGTTAATTCTGTAAAAGTGCGCAATTGTTAATATTATAGGGAGGTATATATATTCTTAATATAAAAGCTCAACAGTTGCAATGATAACGGCGATATCAAAATAAACTTGAATTTTACATAGACATACACTCAGTGCGTTTACATATTAATGGAAATTATAATCATTGAAATTTACACATCATAATGACGCTGAATTAGCAATAATCAAAGCGCTTAAGAAATGGAATTTTTTGTTAGAAAAAGAAAAGTTACTCATCGGTCATGGTGCACGTACCTCTTAGCAAGTTTTAGTACTAGGCGTAGAATCAAATTGCCTGGAACAAATAGTTGTATAATCTGAATTAAACGCTATATATGAGCTTAAATTACCAATAAGAGGGATCGTTGCATTTATGTAAACAAGTGACAATTTTAGAATAATTGAGTGCTACGAAATAAGTACAAATATAAATATTTTGATTAAAAAGTGTTGTTCAAGTGAGTTTTCACTTCGTCAATTTTGCAATCGGAAGCGAATCGGCATGTTTGAATTATTTTGATTATTGGGTCGTTTTAGGTTGTTAATTTGGGTCTTTGAAATCGATTTCAATTTGGGACTTAAAAATCGATTTCAATTGAGGCTTCAAAATTGGTTTGTTTCATTTGGAGCCTTTCAATATTGTTGCAATTATTTCTTCGATTATTAGTTCTTATATGAATTTAGTCACTGGATCATTTCAAAGTTTACTGCTAATATTAGCTTTAATTTATCTAGTTTAGATCTGCTGCAAATAGAATTCGTTACAAATTGGGTTTTGACTCAGTCCTGCTGTCAGTCTTGAGTAAATTTGTACGAGTATCAATCCTTCTGTGTTCTAAGCTTGTAAGCGTTAGGAGGCTGTTATGTGGAATTAATTTATGGCTCCTAAAATCAAGATCATACTAGTTTTTTAATTTTGTGTTCTTCTATAAAGTACTGTTGTTCCAGGTAAAAAAGAATTTTCTTCCTAACTACACTATTCTTTTTAATTTTTCCAATTCTTATTTGCACATATTGTCAATACGTTTATCAAATATTGATTTTTGAGCTTAGTGCTTTATTCATATCTCTAAAAATGCTGGTTTCTAAAATTCCTTTTACTTAAAATTTATTATGACAAACTCATTTTTCTTAAAATTTTTGAAAACTTTCTTAGGTAGCATGTTTACGCTTAGGTAAAGTTGCCATCGTATTCTTTTAGCACTACAAGTTTTAACGACGGTTCAATTTGCATGCACAATAATTTTACAGTTCCTGTTTTAAAATAGATCGACACTTCCTAATATATTTAGCAAAACTTCTGCCTTTTACCAATTTTAAACAATGTTTGAAACTTTGCAACGGCATTGCATCGCACCACAAGAGTAAAGTATCGGTTTTCAGGCTTTTCAGTCTACTTTTTGGTATAATCTTATAGTTCTACAATAGTCCTGACAATGGAGGTAGATTTTGTTGACAGTTCAGTTCAGTTCTATTTTTTAAAACTTCTTAAAACTTGTTAAAGCAGTAGACAGTGTTTTGTACACACTGGATTGCGTGTTCCATCTTGATGTTAGAATTACCGAGTGCTGAGTTTATTTTTTGATATTCTTGGAATTTAATCTTAATTTATGTTTTCATAGAATCTTGTTTATTCGACCGCTGGCGCATTTGGCGTATGGTTATTTGAGTCGAGTTTGGTATCTTTTTAATTGGCTTTTTTTATGTTTTTCCCAAAATACTTATTGGGCTTTGCACGTTTCTCTTTTTTTATGTCGGTAGTGAATATATATTGGGGGTAAATGGCTGGTGCATATATAATGTATGCGGTTATTACTCAGGAAAGTATTGTTGTGAATAGTATGTATGCATATCTTTTTTTAAGAGTTGTTAATAATCAGATTATCTATGCTGTATACTGAATATATGGTTTACTGCTTGACATCATTTGTTTTAAAAAGTTTTTTGTTCACGTTCTTTACCTATTACTGCTTTTTTTAGATACTTTAAATTGAATAAAGCGATCAAGGACCTTTATGTACAATTTAATTTAATTTTGCAGGTTTGTTCAAATTTCAATTAACCTTTAATTAATTCACGCGCGTAAACATAAAGCACGTAGCACGTAGTCACGTACGCACACACACTCGCGTGCGTAGACATATAAGCGCGCACTCACACTACCATACATGCAAATACAGGTACATGCACGGATGCATACACATGCAAACATGTGCGCGCTCACTCACACTCTCACAAGCATGCGCACACACATCTACTGAGAGACACGTGTTTGTACTGCGTGCGTATATATTTGATATCAGAATGTATTTGTTTGAGTTGTTGCCCAGACGCCGACGAGGCAGCAGCTCACGTATTCTGACCACCGCCTTCGGGCGATCGAAGGTGGACAGCGGAACGGTGACGTCCTGAGAGAGTTCTCCTGCTATGCGGGGTGCCGAGGAATGGGTACACAAGTGAAGTAGTCTGGGATGCACATCCGTCAGTCCTGTTTAGACGAGCTACCTGACGATGGAGCGGCCTGTGGCGAGTAGCCAGTCCTGTCAGTCGAAAACCACAGGCCAGTGGAGCCAGGATCCGGAATACTGTGTAGCTGGAGGACAACTAAGGAAGATCCGGAAAACTGCCCACTGCAGAAAATCAAGAGGATTCCAGGAGCAGGCTTTTGAAATCCAGTCCAACATATATATTTATATTATTTAATTAAGAAGATCAACCTGATAGCAACACCAAAACAACTCAAGAAACAACAACATCTACAAGCCGAAAACTCTAGAGTTACAAGGCACTATAGCGACGCTGAGAGCGTCGTGTCCAGCTTCTGTAGTTTTTTTTTTTAGTATTTGTTTCAGTAATAGGCGCAGGGTAACCAGGAATCAGGTACGAGGCGTTCATTCGGGGTATACTGACAGAGTACAATTTGAGCGCTTCAAAGTTTTATTGAAAAATACTGATAATTCATGAAATGGGTTAAATGTTGTAAAATTGGCATTGCGCTTATAGACTTTGTACCTACAATCAATAATCTATTTTTAGAGTACATCACAAGATACAAATAGTTTTCAAGTTTACGGTCTATGATGTGGTGCCTTGTTTACGGGCATCAGTTTTCAGCAAACTTTCTTTTTATTTAAGAACCTTTAGGCTTGAGATTACTATCAAGCTAAATTTCTATTCTGTTCCATAAAGGAATTGCTAAATTATGTAAAATGATGTACAATAGCGCTGACAAAAAGAAAGCAACTTTTGACTGGCTCAAATTATGCAGATTCATGCGTGACTTGCATACGTTATACGCCGAGTACAGGCAAAAGTTGGTACGTTCAAAAGATGATGCGGATATATCAAGTTTGTTCCAGAAATTGAAGGCGCAAAATCGAAAAAACATCCATTAGCGCTTAGAGCTCAGACAAACAAACTAATGTTACCTCATCTATCACTATTAATTCTGCTTCTTAGTTACAGCGCGTTATCGACTCTTAGACTTTGTGACATGAGTTCAAGCGACGTTTATGGCATTGTAAAACATGCCTGTGAAATTCATTACCTCTAAAGCTGTACGTGAAATGTTATAAATCTGAAAACCATTTCTAATATATCACACTTATAACGCTACATTTTCTAAACGTTTTTATTATGATGGAAAAAAGGTTTCTTTATATCTTTCTAAGGCAATTTACTGAAATCTATTAGATTTATGAACTTATAATGTAACCTGTGTGTGCCTAAGTAGTTTTAAAATGTGGCTTCGAATTTATTAAAAATGTTCTAGAACTCGTTTAAAAGTGGATATAAATAACAGAAAACATTCGAAATATGTTTTAACACTACTTAGAATATTAACTTATACTGATTTTGCATATGAACCATGCAGAAAATAAAAAACATAAGCTGCTAACATTTAATTTGTTTCTCCTTTAGTGTTTGTGTAAGTAATTAATTAATTTTTTTACTGAAAAGCCCATAAAAGTGTCTGTCTTAGTTATTATATTTTAAATCCTATTAAAAATTATTGCCGCCGAAAGAACAGATTGTGTACCAAGAAAATGATAAGGGCACCTCATAGATGATCAGTTGATAACCTACAACAATTTTGATTAAAAATTTCAGTAAATTATCATTACTTCAAATCGAAACTCCATTATACCTTTAACCTCCTTAGTGTTCTAACTCATAAAATTTAGAACTCTGTAATACCACATTTAATTTGCCACAGCTTTCGCTTCTGAGCTGAGAACTCCTCAAATGTCTTTAAATCACAGATTTTTGCTTACTTAAGCATAGTGTCTCGGTAATAGTGTAGAGCTGATTTTAAATTGAGATGTTTTCTTTTATGTTAAATTGAAAAAGTATGGCATTTGCAAAACAGCCAAACCATGTTGAATCCAACTTTGATTAGTACTAGTGAAATATAGGAAAAGTATGTCAGCTGCGAAACAAATAATGCAGTTTGAACCATATCAGCTTAGCTGTAGTAAATTGTTAAAAACAATAGCTAGCTGCAAAAATTAAGACAGTTATAAATACAAGTTTAAAAGTTGAATAAATTACATAGTAAGTTGGATTTATAGGGTAAATAGTAAACTGGGTATAAATGTTAACCTGAATAGCAGTATTCAGAAGTTGAAGGAACAGCAAAACACTTGTAAGTAGTGATTTATGCTAACGCATACATAAATTGCTACAGAGCATACCACAGTATATCACACTCAACATAGGAAAAACGAGAAAAATAGGAGTAAAAATATATCGAAACCTGTCAGGGAGAAGAATAACCTTTTGCTTTTTGGTTTTGTCTAACGCAAAACCTGCCGTTGAGTACTCTACAGAATACAAATACAAAGTCAGCATCATTAAAATGAGCCAACAAAAATTTTATGCCTCCTATACATGACCAAACTAAAACTATTAACATCAACATACTTGCAGCATAACAACCTACTAAAAAAAGTAGAAGTTACAGCAAGAATCTCAGCATTACATTTGCGAAAGATAAAAATTAGCAAACGAACAAAAAAAGGAAAAAACACTCAGAAAATAATGAAGATCTAAAAAGGAGATACAAACAAAAACACAAAAATACTCAAAATAGAAATTTGCGAACAACAAAACACCATCATTAGACATATATACGCAACCTCTATATAAACATACACATTCCACGCAATACAGTAAAGCAATACAGACCTAGATGCACTTAACACTTAAACAATCACCATGCCGCAAATCATTACATACACCTCACTATCAAAAGGTTTACATTAGATAGAAACAATGGAGGAATGAATTTATCAACATGAGAAACATGTGTATCAAACAAATAGACAATCTCATACTCAATCTATGGATCAACGTTTTTTATTGTATCAGGATTTTACGGAATTCACGTAATTGATGGAACTACAATTTTTATTAGTCAATTTAAAACGTATATATCTATACTGTATTTCCTCTTCACATACTTTATAGAAACATTATAATTTGAATAAGGGCCGCTATACTTGCGGCCACGTCCTCAATGCTCCACCCGGAGTTACTACATTGGGTACTTTATAGAAACATTACATGTGATTTTCCAATGCTCCACCCGAAGGTACTACATTGGCCAGGAAGCGAGTTTTTTTTTACCTGGAAAATTTTGAATTTTGCCGAATCCTTGCTGTTCCAAGCAAGGTAGGGATCTTTAACGTGCGTGACAACACTCACACACGGGACCTCCATTTTACCTCTCATCCGAACGAGGGTGTATTTTTGCGAAAAATGATCGCCTAACATTTTTCAAGCGGACCGTGTCGGGATTAGAACCCGGGACCTAGGGCGTAGTAGTCACACACATACCACTACGCCACGGAGCCGCCTTACTTTATAGAAACAGTTCAGTTACATTTCCAATGCTCCACCTGTAGGTACTACATTGGCCAGGAGGCGAGTTTTTTGTTGCCTGGAAATTTAGAATTTTGCCGAACCCTTGCCGTTCTAGGCAAGGTAGGGATCTTTAACGTGCATGACAACACTCACACACGGGACCTCCATTTAACCTCTCATCCGAACGAGGGCGTAATTTTTGTGAAAAATGCTCACCTGCCATTTTTCAAGCAGTCGGCCGTGTCGGGATTTGAACCCGGGACCTTGGGATCCGTAGTCTTACGCTTACTACATTGATCCACGGCGACGCCACTTTATAGAAACAGCAGAACTATGTTATCTACGCAATGCAATGACGCACGCACACATATTACCTACACCATTAAAACTTCAAAATAATAACGCGCAGAGAGCACGAAATCTGAAAGCAAAAACACTACTCCGTAAACACTCAAACTACTTCATTCAACAACACATCAACCAGCAAGCCCTAAACATATGGTTCAAGAAAGAAAACGTTTGCAAAAAAAACAAAACTATTTATGATAGAAATATAAAAAAAAAATCAACATACGTTGCAACAAAACATCTCATAAAAGACTCCCAGCACGGCAACATAAAGGTACAAGTTATGCAAATATCAAATAAAAAAAAAAGGTTATACCACAAGCGCATGCCCACTTGTAGAGAATACAGGCTACATCATACGACGCCAAGTCGCCAAAAAAAAAACTAATCAATGATATTAATTAACAAAAGAATACAAACCAACGTACAAATAATACCACAAAGCATACTCGAAAACACAGAATGTAAACATTACTGCAATGAAAACAACACAAGTGAAACAACAACATTACATAATAGACTAGCCAGATAATACACTCATCCACAAATAAAAAAGAGCGCAATAAATAGAAGTATTCATTCCACACACTCTCAATATACAGAAAAATACAAACGAGAAAGTAGAAAACACATTTATCTTGCTGAGGATACCAAAAAGATGTGGTACCACGATGGAGTATAAATAATATTAGTCATAGTATCAAGTACAAGGGTTTTACTTAATAATTTGAATAGTACATTCGCCCAAGCAACATGATGTTATTTTGGTGCAAACTAGTCGTCACTAAATATGTTGAAATCACAAATTAATTGAGGTAATTTGCAATAATTATCAACCAATGACAAATCGACTTAGAAACACTACGGATCACTTCATTCGTCCCTTTGAAGAAGTTTCGAACGAAAATCATGAGGCTCCATATCTACTTCAGCACCCCTTTAAATAGAAATATATTAGCACGCCCCTTAACGTCCAACTAATCCACAGCTAACTGGGATTCGCTTATAAATACCCAGGACACAACGAAGTTATAACTGACAGGGTAAGGATATCAGAATTGAAACACCAAGATCTATGGTAAGCAGATCCCCTATAACGAAATAACTGAAAGTCTGTGTGATAGCTACTGTACATTTCACTAAATGTCAATAATGGTATAAGGTTCAAGTATTGAAATAAATGAGCAACCTGCAAAAGATGCTAAGATAACTCATCTTAATCGTGCTCCGGTAGAAAAGGACAAGAAGTAGGCATGAATGCTCTACACCTGATTCGCCTAATAGTTTAGCCAAACATAAAAACCCACTTGTAATTCAATCAACACGACTATAGGTTTTTCATAAAATCGTCTTGAAATTTGGATGCTATAGGTCATTACCAATAAAAGATGCAAAAGGGACCTTGAAATGATATCAGAAACTTCTACAAAAAAAATGCAACTAAATGCCATTCCATCGATCAACCCCTCAAAATATTCTAAAATTCCGTAATCTACAGGTGACAAGTATCAACCCCAGACATAAACCTGTGAAATACAATCAATGGACATAACAAGTGCAAGGCGATTTGCTAAGAACGAAACTAAGATAACGGTGTAAATATTCTGCAAAGATAACAACAAACATAAACTGCCCAATCAACATGAGTTATTCCCCATGACAATTCAAAATCCCGTTCTATACCCAATTGCAATGAGAATGATGTCATACCATGGGTCCCTATAGTAATATTAGAGCTTACTTATACTTGTCCTTCTGCTGTCCCGCAGTTGAAACTCTAGTTACATACATTAGGGTAAGGATCCTCAGTGATGCAATATGATCACAAAAGTAAAAGGCAGAATTTACAAATAACTTTCAGTAGGATTCACTGTATACATCCAATCTATATCCAAAACATCTGGCCGAACTATCCCTCTTACAAGAAAAGAAAGATCAAATTTCAGTGATTCATTGTAAAGTTGAAATTCCAGCCAGCATTGAAATTTGACGCAAGAGCTTCGCTGCACCAATGGCGCCCCTTAAATCTAGCCACCGGTAGCATGGGTATATATGTAGCGGATAACCTCTCAAAAACCCCTGCATTGATACAAGAAACCTCGGAATCAGAATTGATCCATATCAGAAATTCAATAGACCTACACGTAATAATCTGTGGTAATAAACAAACCAAGGTCCCGGGTTCAAATCCCGACACGGCCGACTGCTTGAAAAATGACAGGTGAGCATTTTTCACAAAAATTACGCCCTCGTTCGAATGAGAGGTTAAATGGAGGTCCCGTGTGTGAGTGTTGTCACGCACGTTAAAGATCCCTACCTTGCCTGGAACGGCAAGGGTTCGGCAAAATTCTAAATTTCCAGGCAACAAAAAACTCGCCTCCTGGCCAATGTAGTACCTACAGGTGGAGCATTGGAAATGTAAATGAACGGTAATAAACAAAAAGCAGTCTCGAAACAAGTGGTTGCCAGTTAAATTGTCGAAAACAGTTATTTGTGGTACCGTTGGCGACATTACTGGTTTGTGAGCTAAAGGAGCAAAACTTGAACTATTACAAAAATCTTAAGTTCCCCTCGGACAACTTCCAAGGTACCTACTCCGTCCTATAGTCTAAACTAGTTGTTCAATCAAATGGACACCCAAACCAATAAACTTATACATTTCAAGCAGGTAAGTGAGGTATACTGTATAATTTTTAAAGAAAACAACTTAGAATAAGGTGCTGCTTATCCTCCCAACGAAAGTGAACAAGAAAATCAGTCTAAAAGTCATAAAAGTCGAACCAGAAAACCCTCCATGCCAAACCAAGTAGAACTACATGAAATTAAACTGCTTTTAACGACTTCCGATTTATTTTCCATGCCAAACACTATTGCTTTATAATAGTGATTAAAAAACAATTAGATTATGTCGATTGCCACAAAAAGAGATGGTTTCCCTATAGTAAGCATAGGTTGAGACGTTGGTTCAGAACAAAAAAAAATACGTATGGTTAATATTAACCACAGAACTTGAGGGTTCTGCGATATAATGCAACAAAACTTAAATTATTAGTTAAAGACCCCAGCATCCGCAGCAGTACCTACAATAATCAACGTCCTTGCAGGAAAAGCGTTGTCCCCATTGAAAGTTCCTATCATGGCTTTCAATATAACCTAATTAACATATTGCTGCAGTTCTATAAAACTCGACACATCTAGATGTTGCTGTTATAAAGCTGTGTGAGTAACTTGGCACCAACAGTGAATGGGTCGGCATCGTCGCCATGGGATTAACCTACAGCATAAAACAAACAGCAGAAACATTTCTAACAAAAACCAATATAACAATAAAACAAAGAGAATTTTAAACCATCCACAACGCCATCAACAGTGCCTGCTGGTCACGGCACCAAAATCTGAAGGGAACCGACCTGAAGGCTAACCCAAGCGTCCTCTATAGACGGCAACACCGGGTTCCATGATCTAATATCTAGTGGCAGTGGATCGACGACTCCTACGTTGTGTGGTTATAATGTAACCCAAATTCACACTGGGAAGATGGCGTTAAGACGGGAAAGCTTGAAATAAAACTACAGAATTTACCTAACTTGACTTTTAATCAAAAGAATAACCAATAAATAGGTCATTCGCATGAAAGCATAGAAAAATGACATTTAAAGCAAACAGTGCCGTACACAACCTGGGCGATTGGGGAAAGAACACGGCAGAGAAAACCCCAAACTGCCCTCACACTTCCAACTGCATTTGGCATATCTCGACAAGGACGGGTAACGTACAACTACCCAGATCTCCAACATTGAAATTGACGGGAGGTCAAGTTTTACCCAGACATACCACACATGACAACTGAAGAAACGTTAGTGTAGGTCAGCTAGTCTTTTCTGACAGGTACTGAGTTCGGATTACCAATACTACCCAGCTAAAGTTGAAGAGGGGGGACACCAGGAAAGTAAAATCTGTATTGACTAACAATATTCCTCCCCGCACGGACATAAAATGTTAGTAATATTCAACAAAGGCTCAATCAAACGCGCCCACATACATGCATTAACAGTTTCCAGCCCGTGTTACAAAATATTTCACAAAGGTTAGCCGACTTCCTATTATTTGCAAGAGTACAACTACACGTACATTGACAAGACTACGCTGAATTGAACTTATGGTATGATTGCGCACAGTTAAAAAGGCGCTTATTATTTAATAGACTATTTCCAACATGGTCCTGAATGCAAACGCGAAAGGCACGAAGATGGTCGGTCATACCAGAGGTTCAATTTAATTACATCACAAAAATTATCACAAACGTTAAATACATCGGCTAGATGATAGGATTAGCAAGACAACAAACATATAATACGTTTAAACCAAAATGTGAGTGGTGCAGTTGTAAATGTGATTAATATGCTGAAATAAAGCAATTGCACATAAAATATAAATGTCAAATGCATCACGAATATCAAACATTATAAAACATGTAAGCAGCAAATACATTTCAAAATTCTATAACACAAAATGCAAGCCCAGATTCAGGCGCTAAATGTTTATATAAATGCTTGTTAGTTAAATATATTAAATCTTATAAGCATATGTTAAAAATTATTCATTATGATTGCATCGGTTAAAACGTACCTTTTGAAAATTAAACCCATCGTGGTATTACAAATTACAAACAAAAAATTAGTTAATTTAATTTCTATCTTAAAACCAAAACAAATATAACAAAAATATAATACTGTCCATGTTCAAGCTTGCCTAATAATTTGATTTAATATATCCAAGGGGTAGTGTTGGTACAAATTGCTCGTAAAATCATAATAAGGGTACATTCACTGTTGATTTCTCATTAAAAAACCGCCAAGTATAGTCTTTTAAACTTGCTATCTCGAAATCTCAAAACAAAGTCGTGTTAACCCTTGTCGACTCGATTCTCTGTACACATGCGTCCCTTATTCTGACATAACGGAATGTGTTCAGAAAACTGCAAGTGGTTACTGAATTATTCTGACAAATACCTTAAAATATCAAAATGTACACTATAATTATCAACCCATGAGAAATCGACTTAGAAACACTACGGATCACTTCACACTTAACCAGATTGTAAATTATAGAGTCCAACGTTGACGTTGTTCTATATATTTTCAGACGAAGAACTTCTAATTTCATCATCACTACTGACCACGTAGTATTTATCCCGTACACTCTCGTCACAATCTTTGCCTGATCAAAATTCTTCAATTAGTTTTAGTAAATAGTCTTGATCATTTTCATTTGGCATTTTAAATACCACCCTTCTCAACCAAGTTCTTACATAAACTAAATAGCACTGTGTACCATTCCGTTACTTATTTATAAACTAATTTTGTTGACAAGTTTGTTTAGGAGTATTTTTGTTGTTTAAAAAGCAAGTATACATTTGGCATAAGTAAACTATAAAGCTTATTGTGGCCACAAGATACACACGTGCATCTCAATTAAAAGAATAGTTAAAAACAGTTATTATTGATGAAATATTTTGAAACTTTTAATGATTTTGGCCCAACCAACCCCATTGTTGGTAATGCATTGCGGCACATAACTCGTTAAGAAACAAAATTTGCTTGCTTTATTTCGCTTTATAGTAGATACATGTGGTACACATGATATAGTGTTTTTCTAGATATTAAAAGTAGTAATAAGCAAAGTAATGCGTACAAATCTTTTCTCTATACAAGGTTTATTTCTTTATCACAATTCGCATGGTAGCGCTGTTAAGGGGTATCAGTAACCTTTCTAATGCTCTACATTTTTAGGATGTGCAATACAAAAGCCGTCGAGTACGCTTTCGTTTCAAATATTTGATTTCCCTCTTTAAATTTCATCGTCAAAAATAAGATTGGCATTCTGTTTGTTTGTTATGGATTTAAAAACAATAACTGAAATAGCAAAGCTGTGAGCGATTTTATGAAGACAGGAAGTCTGGGAGTAAGTGTGTATTTGAACGGTGTTTTGTTCATCAAAACTAATTGGAGTTGCGCGAAAGTAATTCACAATTGTTAGCTTCAAAACCCAGCGGTGGCAATTAACTAATGATTGCCCGGGTAGTTTGAACGCGTGTCTGCGTATGTTAAAATGCCTGGAGAAAGTCACGTTTTACTTTTCTATAGTCTTTTCTGTAAGGGTTCATGATCCAATAATTTGCTGCATAAATCGACGGTTTAGTGTAAAAGTATCTTAAGTGACATAATAGCCATTTTCTGTTATTGGAAGTTCTATGTTGTGCAAAAGCATCGTAAGTGCCCATCTAGCCACTTCAAAGTAAAGATATGCTACAATAGTATCTTACGAATAAAATACATTTCATTATCGTGCAAAGCGATGGTAAGTTCACATAAGTTACTTTTGCATAAAGGCGTCACCTGCTAACTGTATCAAAAGTTCAGCATGAGATATTTTGCTACGCAATGTTAAAATGCATATTATGCACTAAGTGTCTGATTAGTAGTTCCTGGCGGTTCTATAATATGAAAGACGTTGATTATTGTTTGCCACTCCTGCATTATACACGTTCACCTAATCTCTTGTGTTAAATTAATGCAGCAGTTTCATAATATTCAAATAATAACCGATAACCGTTGCATTGTAACAATTGAATTTATGTAGTGCATTCAAACATTTTGAATTAGTGAAGCGTTTAATATTATTATAGGTGTGTTCTTTACGTAAAAGATGAGTTCGTCAAATTCACGTGGTAAATTAATGAGACATAGGTTTTTAATGCTTCTGAAATTAAAAATTCTGTACATATAGGAACTCTTTTCAGGAATTTGTGATAATAGAAGTGGCACTACAATTCATGACTTTGGAGCTTTCAACACCGCCTGTAAGTGTAACTACAAAAGTAAAAAATATGTGCATTAATATGTTACTACTGATTCGGAAGAGGGTACCAGTGTAAGTGACAAGTATGTATCAATCATCCATAGATGAAAGTGATACATCTGTTGAACTGGCTACAGAAGAAAAAGGTGACACTAATTTTACTGTTAATTCTGCATTATTAGAAAAAAAGAAACGCCTAACTGCAAAAAAAGACAAAAAAATTAAATATATGGAAACGGAATATCCGGAAAATATGTATTGTATTGTATATCTTTATTATTTCAATAGCATTGATACAAATAACTATTAACTCAAGAAGTACCTCTAGCGAGATTTGGACTATGAAGTCCACTCTTACACCTAACTAAAGATTACTTCAAAATTGACAGAAAAATAAATAAAAATAAAAATAAGCATTTTCACAGTGTTTAAACAAATAAATAAATATTCCTTTGCCATACACATACATACTCGCGCGTATGCGCATTCACACCCATGCTCATACATACAGATAACAAAAACACTGTCACACAACAGGCACTTAATAAATAAATAAATATAAATAAATAAATATAAAGAATTAAATAAATAGTATACCTTTGACATACACATACACACGCGCGCGTATGCGCACTCGCATCCATGCTCATACATACACATAACAAAAACACTCAATTACACAACAGGCACTTAATCTCGGAACCCATGCATCCCAAATGTAACTACTGTTGCGATAGTAGATACTCCCGATACGTTTGTCGGAACTTAGAGATTGTGATAGAATTTCTTATAATGGCAGGAATCGAGTTCCACAGTGAAGAACTAGAAACCACAAAAGAGGAATGATACATTTCAGTTCGATGATGTGGAATTTTTAACCGGTTATCATCTCTGATGTTGTAGTGACCGTTAGATAAAGGCGAAAATTTTGTAGTAAGGTAGTTTGGACCAATCCCGCGTAAAAACTTAAACATCATTATCGCTTGACGTAATTTCCTCTGGTAATGCAGCTTCAACCAGGATAGTTTCTTAAAAAATGGTGAGATGTGATCATAGCGCTTAGTATCAAATATAAAGCGAATGCAGCTATTATGAACTTTTTGCAAACGATCCCCACTAATCTGGGGCAAATTATTATACACAACATCTCCATAATCGAAAATGGGCTGGATTAGGGCTTGGGCCAATTTGATTTTTAAGCTAATTGGTAAAAATCGTCTAATTCTATTAAGACCATGCAGCGAAGCAAAAACTTTTTGACATGTGTATAGTGTGTGGTTCTTCCAAGATAGGGTCGCGTCAATAACAACTCCAAGACTTTTAACGACCGGACAAAGTTTGATTAACGACCCACCCAATTGAAGAGGCGGGAGTATCGATTGGTCAGTTTACCTAACAATTTGGAAGATCCGATTACAATTGCTTCACATTTAAAAGGATTTCTTGTTAGTTGGTTTTCGTCTCCCCACGATTTTATTCTAGCAAGATCAGAATTAATATTGATAAATGTATTTGGTAAATCATTAGGATGACAGTGACAATATATTTGAATGTCGTCGGCATAACAATGGTACTTACTAAATTTGAGAACCTTATTAATATCTTGAATATACAAAGAAAACAGAAAAGTACCAAGCACACTTCCCTGTGGAACCCTTGCCTGTAGATTAGCCCAACTAGAAAATTGATTTTCTTCATCATTGACAACACGTTGTTCACGGCTGTTAAGGTATGATTTAAACCATTCGAGAGTGCTATTGGAAAAGTTATATAGCTTTTTAAGCTTCGCAAGTAATATTTCAGAATTAACATTATTAAAAGCTGAGCTAAAATCTAATTGCACAAGAACGGTAAGCTGTTTTTTATCCATGGCTTGCTTAATATCATCAATTATACAAATTAAGGCTGTAGAGGTACTATGGAATTTGCGAAAACCAGACTGGTATTTATCAAAAAGGTTATTTAGGTGAAAATAGACAAGTAGTTGATCGAGAGCTATATATTCAATTAATTTAGAGAAGGTTGGAAGGATACTAATTGGGCGAAATTCAGAGGGAGATAAAGGACTGTTCTTCTTAGGTAACGGACGAACCAGCGCTTGTTTCCAGCATTCAGGAAAAGTGCTTGTTAAGAATGAACAGTTTACAATAGACAGAAGGGCCTGCATTAGACTAGGAAGTATATATAGAATCATTGATTTAGATATTCCATCGACCCCTATTGCGCTCGATTTGATGCGCTTAAACGCTTTATGGACAGTATCATTGTTACGTCATCATCGAACATTTATTGGTATTGGTGACAATAAATACTATTCGTGCGGGTATCCTACAGTTTTAGTGAAACATTTATACGGACAGTGGAAGTGCGTGAAGACAGTTGTACTCGAACCGTTACAAAAGACGGTCGTGTGAGAGCTTTTGGAAGCGACACCATCACCCCAACGTGCGTGTTCTTGGTTGTCCGCGACCTTTTGTGTGTGATTTTTATTGCCCAGAGCGGCACAGGCTTTAAAGGTATTTATACCCGTTATTAAGTAGTTTGTTGTAGTTGCTTTATTTATTACATAACCGCTACACTGCCATCGATATTGCTACAAAAAAGCAATTGGTCCTTCCCTATAATTAACATATCTATATCACCTCATTTATCCCATACAAGCCTTTCGTCCAAACGATCCGAATTTCAATAGTTCTATGGTTTATACGCATGTCCTAAACTTTACATTCCAGCGAGCTTCTTAATTAATTATTTTTAGCTTTTAAATTTGTGCTTAAAGCCCATATTTAGCGGGTTAAAATGTGTAAATATTATTTATACTGTCTTTAAACTAAAATAAGCGATTTCGCCGTAATTAAACCAACAAGCGTTTAGTTACAAACAAATACTTTAGCATCAAATTTGTTAGTTTTCAGTTTTTAATTTATTTTAGCGGCATAAAACACACAGCAACCTGAAAATTATAATTCGCTTTATACTTCTCAAATAAGAAAGGTAAAGGGATTTTCTTTGTGTAAAAGCCATTGCACGTTTTGTATCACATACAACCTTTCAGTCGGTTTGCGGTAAAATATTGAACACATTTGCAGGAGTAATAGAATGTAAAAGCTGCATTTTTCTTGCAATATGTTAAGCCACATGTTTAAACGTTCCTGTGATCTTTTGATGGTAAAACCCGCCCGGTTTTAAACTGTAAATCTTATCTTTACGCTTTGTTTGACAAACCGTTAGGTTTTCGACGTGTTGCTTAAGACCCCATTGCAGGATAATAGTCATAAACGTAATTTATCGATTTATGCGCTATTTTATATTTTTCGTGCCTTGAACAACTTATAATATTTTAATATTTCTCAGCGCACATCTGAGCGGTTACCATTTTACAGCAATTATTGTAGGTCTTTCAGAATAACAGTCACTATGGCTCCGAAGAAAACACATGTAGCAGAGCTCGAATTACTGAAAATACGCATTATGGAAATGTTGGAACTTGGCAACGCTATACAAAGTAATTCAAGTTTAAAAACGTTGTTCCATATTCAAACAAGGGGAGTCAATGACATTTACACCAATTTTAACAGAGTTTTAATTGTCTTAGCGTCCTGTGACGAGGTAGAATTATTGAATTACAGCGCTTTACGGAAGGAAGTGGATTCCGTTTATTATTTTATACTGCTGCATCTTGAAACGATGCCAGAAATGCGGGCACAAATTACGGAAAATGCTCCAAGCAGCACGGGATCAAAATTGTTACCGTTAAAGCTCCCACATTTTAATAATGCGGTAACGGAATTCACATCCTTTATCGATTTATTTGACAGTCTGGTTTATAATAACGCGTCGCTGTCCAATATCGAAACATTAAATTACCTTATCAACTGCTGTAGCGGGGAGTCTTTAAAATTATTAAATCGGTACCCATTTCGGGGGATAATTTTATTATCTCATATAATGCCTTGCGAGAGCGATTTAGCAATCCGCGTTTATTAGCAATTTTGCATTGGAAGGCTATGAAAGACTTTCCACCTTTAAAATCAGAAGACCCTAAGAAACTTAGGGCACTTATTGATTGTTTTTCAGAGAACCTTGCTGTTCTAACTAACTTAAAGTTTCCCACTGAACATTGGAACTTTATTCTAGTCGATTTTCTTTTAGAAAAATTCGATCCGTTTACTAGAAAACGCTTCGAACTCCAATCGGATCCGAAGCAAATACCCAATTTCGATGATTTGAGATATTTTTTAACTCAACAATGTGCAGCGTTGGAAACCTTTTCTTCAACCGCACCTGTTTCTTATTCGACGACTGTCCATACATCTCACACATCAGTGCCTAAGAAATCCTCAGCGTTTCAATTTAAACCAAAAGTTTCTTCTAACGTAGTTTCACTGGATACACCAAGTAGCTCCAGTGACTCAAAGAATTCATTTTCGCACCATTGTCCTTCTTGCAAAGGCAATCACTTAATTTACAGATGTCAATCGTTTCTAAAGAAAACTCCGACGGAATGTTTCGACATTGTCAAACGCTTACGCCTTTGTTTAAATTGCTTACGAACAGACCATGCGTCCATACAATGCAAATCTTATAATTCCTGTCGAACTTGCGCCAAGCCGCATCATACCTTGCTACATTTTGAAGCGCAACCTGCAACCTAGCATTTCAGCTAAATCGACCGCTACACCTATGCATAAAAATGCCAATAGGACGCAGTCAGCTCTCCTATTCCAGCAAATGTTTTGTCTTCACAGACGAATTTAAATCCTGGGGTTACTGTCTTACTCTCCACTGCTGTTGTGAAAGTTCAAGACCGGTCTGGTAGATACAAACCGATCAGGGTACTGTTAGACCCTGGCTCTCAAGCTGGCTTTATTCGAGACGATTGCGTGAGCAAACTTTGGCTTCCACGCATACGTTCTCAAGTTCCGATTTATGGACTTGGGCAGACAACTTCAGCGGTCAATAGGGGTGCCGTCAGCTGCACCATTCGCTCTATGTTAGACTCTGAAAAATCTCTAGAAGTCACAACTTTTGTGCTTTCGTCAATATCTGGCAAATTACCCAGCGTTGAAGTTCCTAATAATTGGGAACACTTATGCGGCCTGCACTTTGCAGACCCGACCTGGAACTCTCCAGGAACTATTGACATGCTCCTTGGAGCAAATGTTTATCCGTTCATCATCAATGGCGGTGTTATACATGGCAAATTTCTTCAGCCTGCCGCCATAAATACAATTTTGGTTGGACTATTATTGGTCCCACAAAAGCTTGCAGTCTGATACTGTCCAAGCATTTTTACTTCTGTAGAAGATCCTATCGACCAGACCCTAAGGCGGTTTTGGGAGATAGAAAGTTGTCCATCCAAGCCTTATACTTCTCCAGAAGAAGAAAAGGCAGACTTGATTTTTGAAAACAGGTTTTCTCGTGACCCTAGCGGTCGTTTTATTGTTGCGTTACCGTTCAACGATACGTTGCCCGTTTTTGATAATTGCTTTGACATGGCTAAAAAACGACTATTTTCGTTAGAGCGCAAATTGCATGCTCAACCGGAGCTACGCTCCCAATACAACAATTTCATGCAGGACTATCTTGATGCGGGTCATATGACATTATTCGATTCTCCGCCCGTTGGGAACGATAATTATTTTTTACCCCATTACCCTGTGTTTAAAGAGGAAGGTCATACTTCTAAAATTCGTGTGGTTTTTGACGCCTCTGCAAAGGCTAAAAACAACGTGTCACTTAATGACACTCAATTGCCTGGACCTAGTCTCCAAAATGACATTTTGTCAATTTTACTTAAATTTCGCTCTCATCGTTTCGTTTTTACTTGTGATGTTCGACAAATTTTGGTTACCGAAAAACATCGAAAGTTTCAATTAATTGTTTGGCGGTTCTCCGCAGAAGAACCCATTCAGACTTATCAGCTTAATACAGTGACCTATGGTATTAAGTCATCGCCTTATCTTTCATTAAAAACCCTTCAGCAATTAGCCATTGACGAAGGCAAAAAGTTTCCGTTAGCCGCTGAGGCTATACGGTCAAATCTATATATTGACGATTTCGTCGCTGGTGGAGATTCTATACAATCGGCCCGAGAAATTAAAGATCAACTTATCCGACTTTTACATTTGGCTGGTTTTGAACTTCGAAAATGGATTTCTAATTCAGTTTCTATTTTGGAAGGCATTCCGTCAGATTTTTGCCAATATACTTCTCTCGATTTCGATTCTAACGAATCAATAAAAATATTAGGTATTCAATGGTCACCTACAGAAGATATTTTCTCATTTCGGGTTAAACCATTAAACCCAATATGTACAAAGCGCAACATACTTTCGCAAGTTGCCAGAATATATGATCCATTAGGGTTTGTAGCCCCACTAACACTTTTTTCAAAACGCCTAATCCAGCATCTGTGGATGTTAGGTTTAAATTGGGATGACATCCCACCAGGAGACATCTCGTGTCAATGGCAGCAGTATCAAGAAGAGTTGCCGGACATCCCACCAGCAGACATCTCGTCTCAATGGCAGCAGTATCAAGAAGAGTTGCCGTTATTATCGTCATTAAAGTTACCACGTTGTTTACCCCCTTCGGATCCTTTTACTTGTCATTTGCATGGGTTTTGCGATGCTAGCGAGGTAGGATATGCAGCGGTAGTGTATTTCCTGTTCATAAATCAAACTACTGGAGAAATAACTGTACAATTTGTAACCGCTAAAACAAAAGTAGCTCCAATTAAGCGCATTTCAATTCCACACGTTTGGAATTATGTGCCGCCGTTTTATTAACCGATTTACTTTCTTTTACCATTCGGTCTTATCAAGGCTTGATTGAAATCTCAGATGTTTTAGCGTGGAGTGATTCTACGGTTGCTCTCACTTGGATACGTTCTCCACCTTTTCGTTGGAAAACTTTTGTGGCAAACCGTGTTAGCCACATTCAAGAAATCATTGCACCTAGCCGATGGTTTTATATTAAATCTTCGCATAATCCGGCTGATCCTGCATCTCGGGGATTAATGCCAAGCGCGGTTATTTCATGTTCGCTATGGTGGGCTGGGCCTGAATGGCTTCACTACCCTAGTGACTCGTGGCCGCCTCAACCAACATTGTCAACCTCAATTGCTGAGGCAACTACGGAAAAGAAGATCCTAACATTTGTCGCTCAAACAGATCCAAACGTCATTGACATTTTACTAAGTCGCTTTTCATCGTTATATAAAATCCAAGTCATCGTGGCTTACATTTATAGATTTTCTAAACCCATGGCTCAACGTCATACGGGTCCCTTAACAGACATTGAATTACACAATGCTCTCATGATTATCGTTCGGCATGTACAAAATGTTACATTTTTAAAGGAAATAGTTTCGATCAAGGCAAACCGTAAATTACCTAAAAGCTTGCGAAAACTTTCTCCATTTGTTGATCCACAAAATATCTTAAGAGTAGGTGGGCGCTTGCCACATTCTTCGCTTTCCTATTTCGAAAAGTTTCCTGCGTTATTGCCTCAGCGGCACCAATTAACCGAACTTATCATTCGGTCAACTCATGAAAGGTATTGCCATCCCGGTGTTAATACCACAGCGTATCTTATCCAACAGAATTTCTGGATCCTTTTATTAAAAATTCAATCCGAAGTTATTTATCATCATGTCATAGATGTTGTCGTACCAAACCGGTCCTGGTAACTCCTCCTATGGGAGACCTACCGGCAGCACGTATTACCCAGATCAAAACTGCACATGGCACATTAAAACGACCTTTGGTCAAACTAGCGCCGCTACCGGTATTTTAATTTTATTTTATGTTCAGATGTATATACACATTTTTTACATGTATAGTAGTATATTATTTTTAAATATTTGCTTATTTACATATATATATATTTTTATTTTTGCATAGTTGGTAATATCGCTCGCTGTAGTGTACCACCCTATCTTTCGTTACCTGTTTTCCTAGCAAGGTCAAATCCCATGTGATTTCCTTCACCCAACCTACTTCCCTCCTTTTCAAAATTCTATGAATTTGGTGGGCGGTATGTTACGTCATCATCGAACATTTATTGGTATTGGTGACAATAAATACTATTCGTGCGGGTATCCTACAGTTTTAGTGAAACATTTATACGGACAGTGGAAGTGCGTGAAGACAGTTGTACTCGAACCATTACAAAAGACGGTCGTGTGAGAGCTTTTGGAAGCGACACCATCACCCCAACGTGCGTGTTCTTGGTTGTCCGCGACCTTTTGTGTGTGATTTTTATTGCCCAGAGCGGCACAGGCTTTAAAGGTATTTATACCCGTTATTAAGTAGTTTGTTGTAGTTGCTTTATTTACTACATAACCGCTACACTGCCATCGATATTGCTACAAAAAACCAATTGGTCCTTCCCTATAATTAACATATCTATATCACCTCATTCATCCCATACAAGCCAATCATTATCTACAGTTTGAAAATAAAATTTAGGATATACAGGAGAATTTAACGAAGTGATATTTTTAATGTTTTTTTCAATAAGAATCGCGTCTGCACAGTTTATAGCTACAAAGTGATCGTTTAATTCATTTAAACTTAACACATTTGGTGAACGAATGGAATGTTTACCAACTCCCAACGTTTGTAACTCTTTCCAGGTTTTGGCAGAACTTAAATTTGACGACAGCGAGTACAAATGCCGTAACTTAGAATTACGGATTAATTGTTTAGTTTTATTACGAAATAACTTATAACGTGAATGATTTTCCAACGTAGGTAGTCGTTGAAACTGAACTGCAGCAGCGTCTCTTAAACGTCTCATTTCCTGTATTTGATCATTTAGCCACGGTGCTTTAGGCTTTGTAATCCGAACCATTTTAATTGGAGCATGAAGATTGTAGAAGTCAGTAACAAAGGAGTTAAATGATTGTAGTTTGCAGTTGACATTAGGCAAAAAGCCAATTTGATTCCACGGTATTTCATGAGCATCCTTTGTAATTTGTTTAATATCCATATGTTTAAAATCTCTGAATGTTTTATATTTTGGAATAAATTTCGGTAGTTTTGCTGAATAACATACATATATGAGATCATGTTTAGATAGTTCAAGAATGGGGAACTGGCCAAATTGAATTGCTTTTTCTTTCTTTAGCAGCATTATATGATCTATACTTGAATGCACCTCATGAGTGGCAGTGATTAAATGGTGAGTTGGCATAAGAGGCAGTAAACTTAAATTGCACGAATTTATAGTATTTCGTAAACACCGAACGTCATAAGTGTCCTTCGTGATATTTATATTGAAATCACCTAGTACAATGATATCACTATATGCTGGTATGAACTGAAATAGAATATCCTCAATGTCGGACAAATAGCCAGTGGACGATATATAGTGCCAATCGGGATTTTCTGATGCATGAACGAAATCTCAACAAACATCTATTCGGGCCTAGCATGATATGCAGATTGCGAGCAAGCGATCAACTTAGCAGATAGGTCCTCCCTTACATATAAAGCTACTCCACCGCCACGTTGTTTGGTTCTATCATTTCTTAATATACGATATCCGTGCAGATTTACTAGAGTATCTGAGAGTGAAGGTTTGAACCAAGTTTCGGATATAGCAATGCAATGTGCACCACTAAATTCAAAGACATTAAAAAAATCGTCGAATTTGCTTAATAACGACTCCGAGTTCACATGACACCAATGAAAAGCCCTTGAATGTCGTCGTAATGCCTGTTGTAGACGAGTCGAAGCAGATGGGACGCTAGGCAGAAGAGACAGAACATCAGGTTCCTAATCTGGGGTATCTACATCGATTCTACAAAGGTCTGAGAAGTATTCAGCCATTGCAAAAGGAAAAGTTAAAAAAGAGAATAAAACAGGGTTTACAGATTAAGCGCCCGCAACTCACACAAGGAATCATACAAAAGCATAGAAAAACAACTAAATACATAACTAAACTTAAACCTAATGCGTACATAATTGAAGCAAGAGTTCTATAGTATTTAGACCCCGAACAAATAGGCTGTATAGAGGATAAATGAATAATTATTATCCAAAATGCAAAAAAAAGAAAAAAGGAAAAATTAAAATTATTTAATCAGATAATATTACCCAACCATAACGATATAGATGTAATCGTAATAAGACCTAGTTATGTAGATTTTTGTGATCCGTGCTGTTGACTATGGGTATTGTAATGCTTAGTCGTGTTGTCCGAAGCCTTACGGGAATCCCGAGCTGCCGCCTTAAGATGTTCCATAGTGGTGATGAGAAATTTTTTTTCCGTCTTTAGTCCAGGTATGCCTAGGACCAAAAGTTTCCTTACAGGAGTTATAGAGTGCTAACCGTCGTCTAGTGAGGGACTCGGTTATGAGATACGGCATACCTTTAAGGCACTTTTTCCTCACGCATACACAACGTCTAATTTGATACGACATAAATTTCACGATAATAGGGCGTGGTTTTTTACCATCATTACTTCGTGTGCCTAGACGATGACACCGACCAATACTATTCAACGAAAAATCGTTGATCTTTAATGTAGTGTTTACGAAATTAACTATTATATTATTGATGTCGATCTTGGAGTTGTCTTCCTTAATACCGTGAAACAGCAAGCAATTATTTCGTGAGCAGGCTCCTAGAGCATCAATTTGTTCACCAACGTCAACGATCAGTCCATCAAGGCAACTTTTCATTGTTGACATGCAATCCATAATATCATTTTTGAAACTATAAAATTCCTTGCACAAACTTTCTAAGCTAATTGATGTACCGTCTTCTTTGTTGTCTTTGGAATTATTAGAAGATGCAATAAGCAGTTTATTTTTGAAATCGCTCATTATATTAAGAAATGTATGTTCAAATGTTTCGAAATTTACGCGCGAATCCATCCTAGCCTACAACTTATAAAATGAATACACTAGCACGATATTAAAGTTCAATGCCGATACTGATAAGCGGCAGCTGCTATACAACAGATTACGCTATTTAAATGGATGTCTGGTATATTATAATATTTAGTTTAATTTAATTTATAATAAGTATACGAACCAGTAAGCATTTAGAAAACACACTGAAGTAAATCGATCACAATACTTTGTTCACTCACTGTAGTAGGAATTAATAATTAACTAACTCTTAATTACTGAGTTATATGAATTTATATTTGGAGGTTGAGCACGTAGCTTTAGTCAGTCAGCCATCTTGTTTATATTTTCTGCCTCATGTCGTAGCGAAGGTAAAGTATACACTACTTCTAAAGGGAAACAAGATCTAGAAAAAGTTATAGGCACTGGATGTGGAGTTGCCAGTCGGGGTAAATGCAAAACTATATCTCCAATGACCAAAGACATAACCTATTCACTGGTTTCTATAAAGTTGCTGCCATCAACCGGAAGAGAGATTATCTTAACAAGTGTATTACGGTTATTGAAGAGAAGCGTAGTTTGAGAAAAGCGGCCGATCCAGAAAAAAGAAAACGAACTCTCGAATACCATTTCGAACTAAACAACAAAAGTAATAAAGTGTGTAAGATGTTCTTTTTGCATAACACTAAGAATAAACGAACAGTCTTCTGAAGGTACAGTTGCCGAGTCACTAACAGGAACGCATGACTCCCATCCAGTTGTAAAATCACACATTCTAGAGAATGCTAGAAATCACATAAAGAGTTCTCTGACAGTTGCTGCACATTATGTTGGACGTGATTCTAAAAGGATGTACTTGGAGTCGGCTTTAACACTATCAAAGGTGTACCAACTCTATTACGAAAAATGTGCAAAAGAAATGGCATACGGCAAAATTGTGGTGCTACCGAAAAGTCTTTAATCACCAATTTAATATATCACTATTTCTACCAAACGAATACCTTTGAGATTTGTGCGAAAAATACAACAATAGCGTTAAGGAAAAGTCGGAAATGGAAACCATTTGGAAACCACATGCAAAACAAAGTTGCAGCTTGTGAATATAAAGATGCAATTAAGAAACTATGTATAGATCGAACGGATGCAGTGGCTGCCTGTTTTTATTTACAAAAGGTTAAAAATCTCCCATACTCTAGTGCATCCCAGCTATACTATAGAAGAAAACTATCTCTCTACAATCCTACCGTTTTTGATATGAAGATTAATGCCGGTTATTGCTACATCTGGTACGAGGGCGATGGTGAACGTGGTGCTAATGAGATTGTATCTTGTGTTCAGAGGTATATTTTAAAAAAAGTACAAGAAGGCGCCACAGAGATTAGTTTCCTCTCTGACAATTGATCAGGGCAAAATCGAAATCGATTCATGTATTTCATGTACCTCTATAGTGTTAGCAAACCAACGCTAAGTTTAATATATCACACATTCTTAGAAAGAGGCCACACTCAAAATGAAGCCGACAGTGTACACGCTTTGTTGAAGAGAAGAATGAAAAAGCAAAAACTATTCGTTCCAAATCAATTCCATACAATTGTTGAAACGGCTAAATCTCATGCTCTTCAGTATCAAGCCACTAAAATGGAAAATTCTTCGTTTTACGATTTCAAGAAATTTTCCATTGATATTGCATCTAATTGGACTGTAAACTCTGAAAGTAAAAAGTTAATTGGGATAATGTGAAATACATAAAAGTAACGAAGGCGGCACCATATCAAATTTTTTATAGGTAAGTATAGGTCGTCTGATAATCTAAAAGATTTTCAAAGTTGCATCATTAACAGAGCATACGAGGATACCATTCCTACATCAAAAGCAAAACATCATGACTTCATGTATCTTTGTTCGGAAAAGTAATTCCTGCTTCATGCCACGGATTTTATAAAGCCCTAAAGGTAGATGAACATATTCCAGATGTGACAGATGAAAAAGACTAATATAATATTGCACTACTTTAACTTTAACCGTAAAATGTATTTAGAAAATAAAAGTTTTGCGAAATACACTAAAAGCATTATTCTCATAAGTCACTTTTTTGATGAAACATTTGTGCAAAAGCATCGTATGTGCGGGACAAACTGTTTTGGCAGGTCATAGCCCAAAACCGACTAGGTATAGTTTGATAGCCTACAAAAGGCATACCCTGAACCACAAACCAAAAATTAAGGTTGTTACGTTTATTTTCGACGATGGATGCAGATGCGTACTTTTTGTGGTATTTCGTTTTTCATTCACCTAGCTTCTGTTTCTATTCAAAACCCCATACTGTATTTTTACCTCGTTACAATAGTACGCGTAATCATAACATTTCTAGTCAAATCTTTTCATGCTAAAAACGAAAATTTGTTCGATGGTTAAAGGGTTTATATCTGGTATATTTTATTTTTATACAGTGAATACGCTTTCTAATAATTCCGCAACTCAAACCCATTGTGCTTTAAAAACGAAACTTTATGCTATAATTAATTAGTCGAGACCTTGTTGGAGGTATCAGTTGATTTGTTAAACAATCCGATAACATATAATTACTTTATCTGTTGTTTCATTCTAAACCTTCGTCTAAATAGTGTATTGAACTATTCCGATAAAACCGTATTTTCCAGTTTCAATCGTTCGATAACGCGAATGTTTACATTTCAAATTCGTGTTATTTGAACTTATTTTCAACTTGGCCCTGCAGCTTGTGCGTCGAGATGTTTGTTGTATGATTAGTCACCGTACTTCGAAAGCAATGCACGCACTTTTTTTTTGTTCGATAAGATAGAGATGGCTTGCGTGTATTGCTTTTTTTTAGCTGGAGGCCAAAGGGGTCCTTTCTCTGTGTAGGCCCGACTGTTCGTTGCCGTAAAGCAGCGGTTTTTTGGTGGATCACTATTGTAGTTATGGTGGCCTTTACGTCGCTGTGTTGACTCAATCCCCATGGTTGACCAGATAAGTATCCTGATGCATAGAGGTATACGCCTTGTTTTCTTTTATACATGTCAAGGATTTTTATTTAACAACGGTTGTTGGTGTGAGACCCATTTCTTATATTTGTTGAACAGTTGGCTGCGCGGGTGCTTCTGGTTATACTTTGTTAGTTCTTACTACAACGTGGCCTGTATTTAATGCTTAAATTTAACACTTGTACTATTGAGAAAATCAACATTCGCTATTTTTAATTTTAACATATTTGCTATAGAATGAATTTGCTTTTAATGCTTAAATTTAACACCGGTACTATTGAGAAAACCTACATTTAAAACTTGCTATTGCTATTGCTATTGAGAAAATCAAAACATTAATTTTTTTTGTTTCAATGAATTTTATTACATGTTAGCCGCGAAATGCGCACTTCGTGGATCCACTATTAAATTTGTCCTTTACAATATCACTAAAATTTAATACTTTTATTTGTCCATGCAAATCAGGAGGCTTTTTTTGTTTTTATTTATTTTTAGTTGTAAATATATAATCGTGGACAATGTACTTAATTTTTTTTGTGCTTTATTATTTTATTTTTTTAGTATTTATGCGTATCTCCCCACTCTCTGGGTTTGATAGCTAGGCCGGTGCTCACGTTTCGTCCGGCTACGTCATTGTACGTAGCAAGGTCGAACACTTATTTTATAAAACACCTATTTTCTTCTGCTAAAAAAATAGGTTTTCTAACATGAGATACTTTAGTACTGAACCATCAGAATACAGACCTTGAAATGGATTTATACAGTTAGGAAAGTAGGATGTTTTTGACAATTATTGTAGAGGTTAGGTAGTGTATAAATAATGTAGAGTTAATTTAGTTAGGAATATTTAGTTAGGAATCATGTAACATAGTATTTTGTAAATATAGGGCATAAGAATTAGTAGTAATGGTGTAAAATTGTAACATCTTTAATTTGTAGTGTAGTAGTATATGGGAATGCAAAAGCGCTGAGCAGGTGTTAAAATAACAGTTTTATTTTTCAAACGTAAAACCCAAGACAGTTAAAAGCAAAACAAAACAACAAGCGGAGATATATTTCTAGATAAAATTGCTACAAATAGACTTTAATAGCTTATTGGAACAAGAACGACCGTTAGATTTAAAGTACTCAATTTGCAACAGGGACAAAAACAAAACCACATAAAACTGACGAAGACGCAGTATGTTTGTTAAAATAACGATTTTTAATTCTTGAGGTAGTATAGGATGAAGCCGAAGTCAACTGTCGTGGAACAAAGATAGAACAAAAACGTATAGGTACAAGCGAAAACAAAGATCAAATGCAGAGCTAGTATATTAGGGAGACCTGAACAAATGTATTGTAGCGGGGGAAGAGAAAAACAATAATTCCGAGGTAGTTTATAAGCAGGCAAGCGTTTTGTTATACGCGGTTACTATATTTCCTGCTTAAAATGACATACAAAGTCGATCTATCTATAGTTAGACAATAGACACACCTATAATGTAAGCTCAACATTTAGGTTTAGTTTATTTTGAAACAATACTACCATCGCTGACCTGACCGCATACTGACACTTGACATTACTTAGTGGATTATTATTTCAAAGACAAGCGGACAAATCCAGAAGTCGTTTTGTTATATTATGTATGGACCGCATCGTGTCGCTCTGAGAAAAAAGGTTCTAGCAAGGCTCTTATACTTGATTACAATATAAAATTGTGCCAATCACTGGGACAATCGCTGCCAATTATCATTTTCATGTTGTTGTTACCACATAATTTGTAGTACATTCCAAGGTGAACTTATATTCCTCTTCAGTAAAGGTGCACTTCATGTTGCGATTTCTAACGGAAATAAAAACGGAAGAGCAATATTAAGGAGAGTCAGGCGACCACCTCTCCCTCCCCCTTCAAACCCCTTTGTGAGTGGACTTGTGTCAGCATATAAAAGTAATTCCAAGATTACAATAAACAAAAACATTGCTCTATTATATTAAAGTTCTTAGTTTTAATATCTTCAAAAAGGAATGTAGTAGTTGCGATATACGTTTGTTAGTAATACATTGCATGTTGCCAGCAACATGATGCACATCCATATTCATCACAATATACCAAACAATAATTTCGCTAATCTTGCCAAACACTTCGCTTTTATAAACGGAATATTTTAGCAGGAATTGAAGTGTAG
Source organism: Platerodrilus igneus (assembly GCA_036346225.1). Classification (NCBI taxonomy): domain Eukaryota; kingdom Metazoa; phylum Arthropoda; class Insecta; order Coleoptera; family Lycidae; genus Platerodrilus; species Platerodrilus igneus. The sequence continues at coordinate 4,388,848 of JARFIW010000131.1, read as the reverse complement.
ATATTGCTATACCTCATGCTGTGGTTATATCAAGTGGAATTCTGGTTGTAGCAAAAAGATGTTTTGTTCAGTTATTATTACAGTATTTTTTCAATGTTTTCAAATGCTACGTCTTTGTATCCATAAATTGTCTTTTTTCGTCAATCTAAAAAGTAATGATAACAGTTACCTTAAACTTGTTAAATCATTTCCCATCGGTAACAAAAAGTTTGTTTATAAAAAATTCCAAATAGATAAATTTACTTTTGTATTCATGCATCTATTTTACATGTCAATCAGCATAACTTTCAGTGTTTCCAGCGGAGCGTGCTCTATAACAGGGCTGTTTCTAGATTTACTGACAGAAATGCTTATGAATTATTCATCATTATTTACCTTAAGTAATTAAGCGGGTAACATACCAAATTAACAGCTATCATATTTTATTAACATCAGTAAAGGTAAGGGTGCTTGCTGTATATAATCCACCTAGATATTCAGAAGCACAGTGGTAACACAAGGTATATATACAAAACCGACGTTTATAAGCAACTGCTGAATTTTTAATGCAATGTTCTTGAGTGCCTGATGACAAGTATTACTTCTTTAGTGATGCTCTCATACGAAACTCCCTCTCAAACGTTTGTTTGTTTTTTTATTGCGCATTCATTGAGAATAGAATTGACAATTTGTTCGCTGAGAATTCAAAAGCAGTAGTTAAAAAAGCGATTGCTTCAAGCTGTTTTATTCATGCGAATTAGGCTTGAGCACGTATCGAATATAGTGGTTGGTTCATCAAAACTAATTGGAGTGCACCAAACCAATTAACGATCTTATAATTATTGTACAGGTTTAGCCGTTTTCTAATATAGTTCTAAAATTGATAGACTCTGGGTCTCAGGGTTTCAAATATTACTAGAACTCATTTAAAAGGGGTTGAAGAAACCCAGTGGAAAAGAGCAATGCTAAAGGCGTAGTTGTTGTGCCCTCTAAAGCCACTGTAGAAAAATGGAGCTGGAAGGACAGATAATGGAAATCTTCGAAGCACTGGAAATGTATCGTAAACTAAATGTGCAAATAGAAATTCAATTTATGCTTTTATTACGGTGCTCTTAGTTTTATGTATAAAAGTTGTAATCTGAATTATTTAACGTGCCAAAATCTAATACACTTTCTTTTGACAGCTTGATCAATTTTTTAAATTTTAGCTCTTTCATTTTCACTAGCACATTCTAGATTTTTATTTTACTAGAACGTATTTGTTCTGGCACCTATCTATGTCTTCTAGAATTTCCTAATACAGCTTCGGCCGTTATGATTTTTGTCACGTGATTACAAACTTGTATCATCTGTGTGACACTGCCAAAAGTCACCAATAACTCGATCTTAGTGAAGTACGTCAGTAATCAAAAACTAGTATCTTCTATGTTACTACTGTGCCCTAGTTGCTACATGCAGTTGGCACCATAATTTAATTTTACGGCTCATTATTCCATTCGACAAAAATAACATTATCGATGATAAACCGAAATATCTGGCAAATATTGCATTTATGAGGAAACATGTGATTTTGAAGTGCTTAGGTGAGAAATCGTAGGTTCAAATTGTGGGATATCACGTATTGTTAATAAAGTCAACTTTCGCATTATTGTGGACATAAACCACACTACTAGAGTGTGTAAGTAATTTTTAGCATGATTGATTTTCTTAGAGGATTGTAAAACTCCTGAACGACATTATGGTGTTATAATTTGGGGGATAAGTTAGAAATAGGACGTATGGTCCTGAAGACAAATGACAATACTGGAAATTATTCAGTGATTAGTAAAATTCAGTACAATTATTATAAAGTGACATGGAAATTACAACACCAAGAAGGGTTGGGAATTTTTTAACTAATCATGGCCCATATGTTTAACTACTCAAAGGTAATAATAATAGTTGATTTAAATTTTAAAAAAAAACCAAAAGATTAACACAATTTTTATTAATAATGTGTTGGACACCATTATTTGTTACAAAACCCTCACTGGTCGTGTCATCAAATCCAATAAGTAGTCGATGTCCTGTTCGGGTATTGTGTCCCAAGCTATCTGCACTTCATGCCGCATAGCTACCAGTATATGCGGAGGGTTTGCTAAGTTTCCTAGTCTTTTACCCATAATATCCCACGCATGTTCAATTGGCAAAATATCGGGAGCTACGGGTGACCAATATAAAATATCGACTTTGGCGTCTTCAAATCGGTTGAGAATAGTTCCCGCTACGTGAGCACGGGCATTGTTCTGCTGAAAAAGTGAATCTTCTACCTGCAGGAGATAAGGAAGGAAATAAGGTTCCACAACTTTATTATCCTAACGCTTGGCGTTCATATTGCCTTCGGATGAATACCAAATTTGACCTACTTCCGTATGTTATAGCACCCTATTCCACAACCCCACGGTTCGATGCACAAACTTTTCAACAGAAAATTGAACATTGGCACGTTCCCTACGTCTTTGTTTGACTCTGATGCGGCCACCATGCGTACCTAAACAGGATATGGATTCATCATTGAATACTACCGTATGCCACTCCAAGTTCAAATAAAATCGCAAACTCTAAACGTTGCTGTCTATGTTGAGCCGTAAGCGGTAACACAATATATGGTCAGTAGAATTGCAAGCCAAAAGTCGTAATTCGGCGATAAACCGTTCGGAGGTTACACGACGACCATCAATACTTGATCAGTGATCAGCAATTGACCTGGTAATGGAGAATCAGTTTCTTAGACCCATTAAATGTAGATGAAGACGGGCGGTTCTGCATCTCATTAGTTTGTCTTTCGCAAACCGTTCCTATTTTATGATATTTCTGGCCCTTCCTAGTCCATAATTGATAACAACACATAATTGTGAATTAGTTCCAGTTAAGGCGATTTGCAATTTCCCCGAACGAAAATCCACCTTCACACAACCCAGCAATTCGATCTCTGTCGAACTCACTCAACTGGCGGTAATTATCACGTTGCCGCACTATTAGCATATTCGCTCCCTCAAAACACGAAAATCAACTAGAGTTTAACAGATACAATGTAAAATTCAATCAAAACTTGCAAGAATAGACCGGACAATAGTGTAGAAAAGAAATGACAGATGTGTTAGATTACCAATGCCACTTGATATACTGCAACGAAATTATAATAAATTATTACCTTTGAGTAGCTAAATATATCTCCAGACTTTGGTCAAAAAATTCCCAACTCTTCTTGGTGTTACATTTCCGTGTCACTGAGTATAATAAATTATTGTTAATTTTCAAAAATAGACCTACATTTTTTGATATAGTTTAAATAATGGGGATTATGTTTATAGTTTTTAGTTTTAGTGCTAGTAAAAATCTTGTTTAATTATATTAAAGTTATTCAGTCAAGTTTCAACGCAAGTTTACTTACTAATTTGTATAACTATGCGGTCTTTATTTTTGGAGAATTACTATTTGTATTGTCCGGATTTTTTCAAAACACCGGAGAGTAAAAGTCAAGGTAGCAGTTAAACTGTATGCCTCATGAAACATACTTTATTATAAGAGTTGTTATAAAGATAAACTCTGGATATTCACATTATCTTTAAAAGAATAAGAAATTTGATTCTTATTATAAAGTACTTTGAAATTTAATAATCTTTATAGGATTGTTATTGTGAGAAGTAATTTTTGCGACCATTCAGTTTAAATGCGAATCTCAACATCTTCATTCAGAAAATTTATTATTTATACAACAAAGTGCAATATACATGTGTTAAAGAGAAAACGGTTGTATGGTTATATTCAGACGCTGTAAGGGCAACATAAAGTTATTTCTGTGCAGGTTGAAACTGTGTTTTTTTTATTCGACCTTATACTGTGTTGCGGTATTCGGCGCAAACGATTTCTTTACTTACTCTTACTGTTTTCTTTCGTGTTTGCGCGGAATACCGTAACATATATTTTTGGCGAACCCAACGTGAGGCTGGATTTCGAAACCTTTCTTTATTTACTTAAAATTTGCTAATTTCTGAAACCGTTCTTCTTTGCTTAAAAATTCGTATCAACTTTTTGAATACCTCTATTTCTACTTTATCTTTCATCTAAAATTTTCTGTACATAGATCTGAATTACTAGGAGTTTATGTAATTGATATAACATAAAGTCAAACATGCTTGTTATCTTTCAATGATAATTATAAATCTCCTTGTAATTTGTAACTAAATATTTAAACACATACTGAAATATTTGTTATTCTTTCTGTACAGATGATACGTTGACTGGCGAGATTATCAACCAAGTTTCTAACAATTGCACTACAATTAATTACAGCATTTCTTTCATTCTGAAATTTCAAACGACACAAAAAACACCACCGTGTTTGATCCGCGCTGCACTTTTAACTAACGCATAATTCAACGCACAAATTTTTTTAACGCGTCAACTGTTATTCAATACTTTAAAGTTGCTACTTCAGGTAATCAGACTTCTATAGAAGATGTAAAATAATGCTCTCTTTGAAAAGGAGCTTAAAACACCAGTGCGTATCACAAACGTTTACACCTCTAAAAGCTCACTCGATTAACTATACTATTGTTTGTTAAGTGTGATTTTATCCGTAGTCTTTGCTGTGATTAAAAATCTAAAAATATATAAAGCTCAAACCCGACATCGTAACTCAATACCTTAACATGCTACTTCAAGTTACCGAATTAACATAATGCTTGCTGAAGGTGTAAAACAATGATACTTTGTAATTACTAATTAACAATTAGCGTTACACTTCTAAAAGGATTTGAGTAATTATCTTTTGCTTATTCGACATTTCTTTTTTGCAGCCGTCTCTAAGCACGCATATAAAGTAATAATCACGAATACTTGCATGTTAATTTATAGTGTGATGAAACCTAACATATCTTCTTTGAAGAGATTATGTTACTACTGAAATTATTATAGACTTTTTTGCCGAGTTGCCAGAATTGTGTTTTCGCTGGCGACAAGTTTTTTTGTGAAAACTCTGGCGCCCTGTTTCTATTCTTAATACCACCTTCTATTTACTGGTATTTTTGGATACCTTGTTGTGAGACGTTTCTATACTAGTCCGTTTAGAATACCGCGTTATATTATAGTCTACCTTTGTTCCTAGTAAATATTTCTGGAAAAAAATGGCTAGTACTTTTGGAAATTAAACATTGATCGCTTACACTAGCCCGAACTCAAATATGAGGTTAGTTCCCGTGGGTTCGGTGCTGAGTTGTCTGTAAACAAACTTAGGAAAAGTGTAAGGAAAATTTTAAAATCAGAATCTTCCGAAAGTACAGACCCAATTATATCTGAACTCGATTTTCAAATAGATTACGACGCAGTGACTGAAGGTTTAGCTAAGTTCACCGCTAAATGCGAAACTTTTGATGGAAATTTTTCTACAATCGACGGTAAATGTATTATTTCCCTCACTGTACATCTGAAAAGTAGAATTAACCGATTTAATGTTGCTTCTGATGCGTAAGAGTACAAACAGCTACAGTTGTTGCTAACTATTATTGAGTTACACAATAATTGTGACAAACTACATGATCAGTTCTATCATTCCACAAATCCGCCCGTACCCATTGCTTGAACTGCTCCTTCGAATCTTTCGAACGTTGTAGAGGAACGTCCCGTGCAACAGAACCTTCGGACGTATTATCTATAACAATGCCTACCCTTATTTCTAATTCTATCCAAGGTTACGGTCAGTTAGTATCTAAGTGGAATTTGGAATTTTCCGGTGATGGTCAGAGTAATTCTTGTTACGCGTTGACGAATTATGTCTAGCGCGCAATGTTTCTCCTTCTCAGTTATGTTCTTCTGCGTCCGATTTACTATCTGATAACGCTCTAATCCTATATAGGGCTAATAAAAATTCCATAACCAATTGGTCCGATATTGTTCGTTTGTTACGCGAAGATTTTAACCTGCTAACTATGACGTAGCACTTTTAGACGAAATCAAACAGCGTACTATGGGTCCTTCAGAAACCATTGGGATATATTTAGCTACTATGGAAAACTTATTTTACCGCTTGACTATTCCTCTAGCGGAATGTGAAGAGTTAAACATTATTTTGAGAAATCTTACCCCTTTTTACCGAAACTATCTACCGTTAGTGGACATTGATTTTTTGTCGGAACTTTAATGATTGTGTCGCAAACTCGAACAGAGCAAGATCCATTCGGAAAAGTTCAAACTTCCTCCTGTTCGAAACAACCTTTCATTATTGGAACCTGATTTGGCCTACAAACACCCTAAGGTATCTTCTTCCGTTATGTCACGCAAACCCATACCGGTCGCTACTCGTCTAACACCAAACCAAAATTAATTTTCTTCGGCCGTTCTTTCTACTCCTGTCTCTAAGTCCAATAAGCAGGTAAGATGCTACAACTGTGACCAAATGGGCCATACCTCTCCTCATTGTATTTATCTTCAAGTACGACATTGCTATTGTTGCGGACGTAAGGGAGTTACTCGTCGTAACTGTCCAAATAAATGTGACAATTTATTAAACCGTCGGTAGGGTTTTCGGACCGAGACAGAACCCCTATGCGGTCCTTAGTCTCGGATACTTCCTTCCAGGGTCTGAATGATCAATCCTGCGTCCTCCTAGATTACGTTTGTGCGAATACTCGTAGCGATGAACGTCCTTATTTAAAAGTTAAGCTTTTTGGTATTCCTTTTGTTGGTCTCCTTTATTCCGGTGCTACGCGTACCATTCTTGGTGGTCTCGGTTGGAATCGTTTACAAGATCTACAGCTTCCTCTACATACTTTCTCTTCTACTTTCTGTTGCTTAGCTGACAATTCTAAATGCACCATAAAAGGGTTCGTTTCTCTTCCTAAAGTGCTTCAAAATTCTGTCACTACTCTGGATGTGCTTGTGATCCCTGAAGTTTCACATGAACTCATTCTTAGTGTCGACTTTTGGAAGTCGGTACAATGTGTCCCAAATTTTCGCGTTGGCCAGTGAACTTTTGTTTCTCCTTCATCATTGGTCATCACTACTTCCGATCCTGCCCATGTCTAGTCCAACTTTCCTACTCAAACGTCTTCAATTAGATCTCTTAGTAGATTCCTGCATCGTCTTCTGCTAAAGTCAACCTCCAGTTTGGCTGCACCCAAAAGTTCAGCATCCATATTCGTACATCCTCCAAACCGTATCCAAACAACGATATTGATCCTCTTTCCTCCTCTGCTCTAAAGTAGCCTCATTCTGAACTCGACGAGATGCTTCGTACTGGCAAATGTCGAACTCTTGCCCACTTAGCTGCCTGGTCTAGTCCAATTGTCCTAGTCAAAGAAAGATGACTCTTATAGATTCTGCAATTGACTTCGTCAAAGTTATACTTTTAGGTCACCCAAAAGACGCTTATCCTCTGCCTTACATCTCCAACGTTTGATCGATCAGGTCATCGTGTTCTCTCTCTCGATACCCTTCTGCTCCGCCTACCTCGGCATGATCATCATTGCCCATTACTGCCTTTACCGTCCATCATCGAGGTTTGTCCAATTTTTGTATACTTGGACCTCCGAATTCTTTACCTAGTTCTTTCTCGTCTCTTCCGTGCTGGCCTTACTCTCCGCTAAGATTTTGCCTTTCTGAACTCCGCTATCTTGGCTACATCGTTAACCGGGATGATCTCCTTGTTGATCCCGACAAAGTTTCTGCAATCTTTAAGATCCCTCCTCTCACCTCCGTTACCGCAGTCCGTCAACTGATTGGCATGGCCAGTTGGTACGAACGTTTTATCCCGAATTTTGCCACCCTCACGTCTCCGCTTTCTAACCTAATCCGCAAAAACACCCCTTTTTCTTGAACCCCAGATTGTCAATCTACTTACCTGTCGCTTAAACAACACCTAGCTTCGGCCCACATCCCTTCCTGCCCTGATTTTATCTTACCTTTCACCATCCAAACTGACGCCTCTTACTTCGGTTTGGGTGCCATTCTTAGCCAATTCTATCCCGACGGCGAGAAGGTCGTCAGCTATATCAGTTGTTCACTTACCAAGCCTCAGCGCAACTACTCTGTTACTGAGAAGGGCGCCTGGCAGTGATGTGGGCAATTGAGAAGTTCCATCCTTACGTCGAGGGTTTCATTTCTTTGTTATCACTGATCACCATTCCCTCCTTTGGCTCAATAAACTTCAAAGTCCTTCTGGTCGCCTAGCCCGCTCGTCCCTTCGCCTCCAACAATATGACTTTGCCATTATTCACCGTAAAGGCAAAGATCATGTTGTTTCTGATGCCCTTTCTTGTTCTATTCCGGTTCTTGAACCAATTTCTATTTCTGCAATTACCTCCCTCGAAGTGGCTCTTCCGTTTCCTGACCCATGGTACAACTCAATGATCTAAACAGTTTCTAACTCCTCTAAACGTTATTCTTCCTGGTCCGTGGTGTACAATTTCCTATTTCGTCGCCATAAAACTTCTATTGCTGCCGATTCTCCGGACAATTGGAAAATCGTCGTACCTTCTGCGTAAAAATCGAATATCCCTCCATCACGATCCTCCTACTTCCGGTCATTGTGGCGTGACCAAAACTTCTGCCCGCCTCCTCCAAAAATATTACTGGCCCTGTCTCAGAGCTGACGTCGCTCGTTACATCCGACGTTGTCCGACTTGTGCTGCTCACAAAGTTGAACAGTTACCTCCCCGTGGTCCTTTCGCTCCTAGAGCCACACCATCCTATCCCTGGCAAGTCATTTCCTGCGACATATTAGGCCCTCTTCCTCGTTCCACTCGTGGTCATTCCTACATCCTTGTGGTGGCTGATTACTTTACTAAGTTTCCTCTGTTCTTTCCTACGCGAGTTAGAGTTCGTGGCTTCGAGCGGTCCTTTTTAAAAAGACTTCTTTGAATTCTAACACATTTATTTGATTTAAACAGATGTGAACATTTACAATTTTAATTAATTTATTCTAAGTCGAAGTTATTAATTAATTGTACAGTGAGTTACCAGTGAACTGCAAGGTTAAAGCTGAACGTCTGATGAACTGACTAGGAGTGGAGCTCCTGGTCCTTATATAACTTTCTCCCCCTCACATTTCTGGTGGGAACCTGCGGACGTAATGTCCGCTTACACTTTGTAATACTTAGTTGCTATCTTAAGAGCTATTCATAAATTACATTGTTGCAGGCTTATTCTGCGTAATCACGGTACGTGACATCCGTCGACCGTCTGTGACCTGACTTTTGCAGTGTCACTTATCCTTGGGCTACTTTGTAGCGTTTCCACTCGTGGGAACTGAAATAATCATAATAATATGTAATTAAAATGTTGCAACGACATTGTTGCACTTGTCTTTAGCATTTCTTAGTTTCCTAATATTTCCTAATACAAATATTAGTTTTATATATATATTAGATGGGGGTTACTATAACTCGCGTAGTGCCACTGCAGTATCCGTATCCAAGATCCTTGAAGACCAAGTCTTCCTACTTTTTGGTGTTTCCCAATACATTATCACAGATTACGGTGTGCAATTCCGTAGTCGTCAGTTCACTCCCCTGTGTGCCCGTTTTCATTCCAAAATCCTTTTCACCGCCCGTTACCATCCCCAAGCTAATCCTGCTGAACGTGTTAACCGCTTCTTCAAGACCATGCTTGTCATATGTCCGCGATAACCAGCGTCACTGGGATGTCACCCTTTCACAAGTTTCCTGCGCCATCCGAACGTCCAAACATGAGTTCCTTGGTGGTACTCCTTTCTTTGCCCTATTTGGTCGTAAACATATCCTCTCCAGCGATTATTTTGGACAACAATCTGAGATAAATGACATGTACATTCCTGCGGTATAACCTCCGTCGTCGCTGTGTGTCTTTTCAATTAGACAATTCCGTTTGGCGCCATAATTTTACTTTGTCCGACGCTTAACGTTATTTCAATGCTAAGCTCGCTCCTAAATTCCTTGGTCCTTTTCCCATCACTAAAGTTGTTTCTTGTTGGACCTATGAACTTACCGATTCATCCAGTTCCAAGAGCATCTGGCACGTCAAAGATCTCAAACCTGCCCATCCTGATCATCCTAACGTACCTGATCTCGCTTCATTTTCCTTCTGGCGATGCAAACGTTTTAAGTCCCATTACTAGTCCCCTACGTCCCTGATTTCTATACTGACTCCGCCCTCCCATAAGATTTGATTTTTGGACTTTACGATTTCTTGTTTTCGAATAATTTTGTGGTTCTCATTGGTTTTATTTCTCGTCTTTTGTTTTTACTCCTCGTATATACCCAACCCCGTGTGGGTACGGGCCCACGGTACAACCTGCCTGTCGTAAAAGGCCACTACAGCGGTCTAACACACACACGCACACACTTCATGCACACACACACATACTACATAAACACAGATATACACACCCACTAACCCTCACACACACACACATATTTTAAGTGGGTTCTTTCTTTAGTTTTGGTACTACATACTTCTAGTTTTATTTTTAGGTTAGTTTTTTTATTTTTAGTTTTACTTCTACATCCCTTTTGATACACCTTCCTTTCCTTATCCTTCTGCTAGTTCTCATACGAACTTAGTTAAATTTTTCGATCTACTTCCTGTGGTAGATGCTTTCTAGATCTTTTTCTTTTCTTCGGAAACCACGACTTAGTCAACTTTTAGACCTACTTAGCTATTCTTTTCTTCGGTTGTTCGTTTAATACGATTCCTTGTTACCACAGCTTGAAGTATCTCAACTTTTCTATCCAGCATTCTCATTGTTCCCTTGCATTCTTTGAGGTTTGACATTTAATGTCTCATATAGGCTTGTACTGCAGGTTTTCTTCCTTGCTTCTTTTCTTAGTTTAGGTTTTTCGTGAGAAACCTATTTCGTTTTCTTGTGGTGGTAAACGTTACTGTTTCTTTAATAGAGATATCCGTTCTTCGACGACTTTTTGCAGTGTTAGGCCATTCCATCCTTGTTCTCGATGATTGCTACCTTATACCTTCTCTTTTCTATATCCTTTACTCTTGACTCTTGACTTGGTCTGGTGTACTGGTTATTCAAACCGGAAAAATTCTTTGTGTTAGTTCTTGAGTTTTTTTGTACAACCTTCATAGAACAACATTGGTATCTGACAAATGTAAACCCACCATAAGGTTACCTCAGAACAATGTTAAAATCTACCAAAGAGGTAGCCTAAATCATAATGATTTCCCCTTCAAAATAAATATAAAAAACCACTACTTAAGCCTTTTAATAATGCAATTGCACACTTCTTTAATAACCATCCTCTAAATTGTATAAATAGAAACATGTTAAAAAATGTTTTCCAATTCCCAAGTTATTGAATTTTACAATAAAATTAATCAGCTGATTTCACGTTAAGCGTATTGGCTACCTAAAAAAGTCGGTCCCAGGCCGTAACACAAACTGAAGGCAATTATTCATTTAAATTTTAAAAATTTTTGGTTAGTGTACTCAAACCAAATATTTCAAACATCAATAAATCAAAGTCACCTTCAATTTGTGTCATAAATGTCAAACTTGAAGTTTTTATTATTTTGAAAACGATCCTAGGTTATGGATCGAAACGTTAATAAAGATAATTTTAAAAACTATGAGTGGTTTAATACCCAAAGAAGATTAAGAACAAAAACCATAATTTCGAAACGACTTAGTCGAGTACCAGGTTGGGACGCCAATAACGAAAGGCGTCCCTATATAGTGCGTCAATAAGAGTGCTTTAAATTGTAGCCTGAAGATGCCCGAGTATAAAGTGTTGCCCGAATTACCTTCCTAACGAGGTTTAAATAAATCAATGCCTAAGCCAATGTTGGACTTGTGCCGCTACGAAAAAAGAACCGTATCAACAGAGAGCATCCCTCCGACCACATCTATCCACCCGACCATGGGAGGTCATAAACGTCGACAACATGGAAGCCAATCGGTTCATACTGGTCGTCACCGACTTGATTAGCAGATGGGTCGAAATTTTCCTGACACCTGACACCAAGTCAGTAACCGTTATCAACCTTCTCAAAAACGAGGTCGTCTTCCGGTATGGGTAACCAAGAGCGATCCTCGCCTCCAACGTATCCCAATACGCTTCTCGACGATGGGACCGGACACTGGATCGATGTGGTTGTCACCTTACATGTGATTTTCCAATTCTCTACCCGAGGGTACTACATTGACCAGGATGCGAGTTTTTTTTACCTGGAAAATTTGGAATTTTGCCGAACCCTTGCTGTTCCAAGCAAGGTAGAGATCTTTAACATGCGTGACAACACACACACACACGGGACCTCCATTTTTTGTGAAAAATGCTCGCCTAACATTTTTCAAGCAGACCGTGTTGGGATTCAAACCCGGGACCTTGGGTGTAGTAGTCACATACATACCACTACGCCACAGAGCCGCCTGTGGTTGTCACCACTGGACTACGCCGATCATCCACCCACAAGCAAACCCAGTCGAACGCCGGAACCAGGAAATCAAGATAGCCTTGCGAGCCTTCGTGATCCGATACGATGCACGATCTTGAGACTTGAAACTACCCGAGATAATGTATTTCCTCCGCACCAGGAAGAAAGCAGCTACGTGAATTACACCCAGTTACGCCGTACTGGGATATAAACTATTCCGTTCAGGGAACCTCCACCAACCATCAGTGGACAATTAAGAAGAAGTCCGACAAATTCGGGATTGCGAGCGCCGCTTTTGGGCCAAATATGCTCAAGACAAAGATCCGCTCTGTTTTCACCCGGGGACATGGTCATGGTTAGAAACCATCCCTCTACCAGAAATCGATTCGAAACAAAATGGACTGAACCCCACCCAATCCAAAGGAGAGCCAGACCCAACATCTATTGGGTTCAGATGGAACGGGGAGATGTGGAAGGTACACTCCAAGGATATACGGCCAGCATCCGCTATAGACTAAAAAATTAAATGACAGTGCTCACCATAACTTGCTAACACTTTAGCAAGCAGCGCTCATCATAGCTTGCTTATTATCTGCCAATAACGATGTCCGTCGCCGTATCTGGGGCACGTCGCTATAATTCACCACCACAAATAGTTAATGAACCACGTATGGGCAGTAAGCTCTGCTCCATTCACCAGGCCAACAGGATGCAAGCACAGAACGCCGTAAGACGTGCCTTTCGATCAGCTTTGTCATACCCGAAGCTCCTGTCGCCCCTGCCACCATCGTCAAACCATCTTTGGCATCCGCAAGGGCTGCAGCCAGACCTATTCAAACCGCTCCCACGACGACGACGTTCCGAGAGGTTGTTTACTGTGGTGACAACGAGTGTTTGCCAACTCTACTTCCGGGACAGCACCCCCGTAGAGTTCAACTGCGAGGCCTAGGGCACCTTCTGAAGAGTTCCGATCACGAAGACCTGCCAACTAGTTCAGACTGTACATATGTCCAGAACATAATTCTTTATGTTCTTACTTGGTCCCAGAAGTAAATCACGAAGCCTTCTGAAGAGTTTCGAAAACCGCCGAAGACTTCTGAACCTTTTAAAACTGTATATATGTTCAATGTGATCTTCCACGAAATTGAGATTCTACTGCAAGCGGTGATATCTATTTAGGATATTCTACATACTTATCTAAATTGCTGCCATCCGTTCGCTACCTTTGATTTATTACATTGTTAAATGTCCTATTTCATATTGTAGTTCTCCAATTGGAATGTTTATTTTTCTTTATTGAATGAATGTTAAAAATGCTTATCTGTTATCTTGATTAGTAGCCGTCACTTGATCTATTGATTGTTTTGCTACTTAAGGTTTGATATTTCTTGAACAATTTAGAAAAAAATACTTTTCTCTATCCGAAATACAGAACTGCACGTTTTGCGTTAAATAGTTTTAATCGTGTTATGAAATAAATTGAACGCGTTTTGAATGGGATCGTGTACCTTTTTAATAAGACGAATTTTTAAGGATTTTTAACTCACTACGTTATGCAACATAAACGTAAATTGTATATCACGGGGGTTTCGCTTTTAAAACTACAATATCAAAAGTGTTGTTACTCTGAAAATGAGCATTTAGAAAATTTTTTTTATTTTTCGCTGGTTTGACATGTTAAATCTACACAGAATGGTTTTCAATAAACTTTACTTGGCCCCTTATCACATTATTATATATTTGTGTGTGCATGTTGTGTGTGCGTGTGCGTGTGTATGTGTGGGTGTGTAAGAGAGTGTGTGGAGTGTGTGTAGCAAACACATTCTGTAATAATTTCATATGATCAAAGCAGAATTAGAAGGTCTGAAAGATATAAAGATTCTTAATCTTATTATAAAATATTAACGATACCAAAATTCGGCATCTTCCTGTTACTTATTGCAGGGCATACTATTTATGAATGTAAACTGTGTTTCTCAATGATCTCAGCAATTTTCTTTACTTTTTCCTGTATATTCAATTGGTTTTAGTTTCCAATAAAGATTTGTATGCACCCTGTGACACTGATTTTTAGACTCTCAAACTTGAAGTTCATTTCTTCATCAGGATTCTAACAGGTATAAAAAACAACTAATAAATGGTATGACTACATTATCATATTTACATGAACGGAGTTATTGTGTGTATTTACTAAGTTTACACATTGAAGTTAAAAACTAAAAACTACACTACATTTAAACGGTCCGAATGAACGCTCATGGTTAGAAGTATACTCATCAACAGCAGTTTATAGACTAACGTATAAAAGCCAGATAGACTGTCGGTAATAACTAAACTAAAAAAGCATATGTTCTGATAATACAGATTTTGCAGCTCGTAAATTTACTGGCAATTTGATGTGATTTTTGAAAACTGATGACATATGAATAAATATTGCTGAGATTTTTTACATCAGTTTTGTTATTCATGCAATTGCTGTTGCTAGCAATGTGTACCATTTCCAAAAATAATCTGCTCTTATAATATCCTTCTGTTTCAAAAATTTTTACATTTTGAAAACCTATGTTGTGTTTTGTGTTATTCGCGTGACTCAACACAAAAGTGATGCTAGAGTAGGAAAAAATGCATGTGCTTTATCTCGTCACGCAAATAATACAAAACACAACATATGTTATCGAAACTCTTGCTCTAATGTTTTGCTTTTAACGTCTCTAAAAACTACACAAGAATGTTTTGATTGATTGCACCATCATCATTACATAACACCAAACGTTTCGGTCGTCCTAATCAGACGTTTATCGATGTCGATATACTTCATTCTTTATATGCCTTGTACGTACATGTATAATATTTACATTTAAAGTATATTTACAGATACACCTGTTTCAATAAATAAATGAAGCCTGCACAATTAAAACTTTCCTTTAATGGTCATAGAATATTTCATTTCAGGTTGTGTCCCTTTGTCGAAACTTTATACAAAATTATTATATAAAATTTTTAGTGTATAGTTGATTTTGTATACACCAATTTAGTTATCATTACTATCTTTTGTAAGTCAAGCGCTTAATCCATGTGAACATATACAAATTCCTCAGAGCACGATAACGAATGCTACCAAGTTTTAAATCTAAATCTGCTGTAAAACCACTAATGTTGCTTTTAGGCTTCCATGAGGAATATGTACAAAGTTTCTTGATATATTTATGATAGTCTTCAAAACGCTCAGCAGCCAACTGCGACGAGCGTAACTAACGGTATGTGGTTTAAAACCCTTACTTTGACTAAAAGTTTTGGATTTGTTTTAAACTCTGCAGTGGTTAATAAATTTATAAATACGCCGCCTTACTTGCCACTAACATCGGCTTATTTCTAAAATTGCTTTTAAAGATTAGCAAAATGTTTATGATTCAGAAAGGTGTTGGTTATTTTTTAAAATACAATTTCATTTAAGGTTCCAGCATTTGCTCAAACGGCGAAAGAATTTGAATATGGTGTGACACTACACAGATGTGTAGCTTATATAGCACTATTCATTTAACCCATATTGTTTTAGTAGCTATTAACGCTTTTTCAGTTTCAATGCGTTAGCTATTGTGAACTCCTTAGATTTTTCTACGCTAGCTAAATGCAGCTAGTAGTACGTTTCAAAAATTATATGTTTATGATTAGATAAAAATAATGCTTAGATATCAGAACCATTAGGGTTAGACGACAAACGAAAAGTAGTCATACAGAAATAAATTTATACTATTGGCGTTTAAAGTACTATGGTGTGTTGACAACGAGTGGAAAAGGACAGCTTGGTTCAATAGTGAATGAAACAATATTGTATTGCCTTCTTATTGTACACGTTTTTAATATTTTAAGCAGTGTTCTTGAATTCCTTGGAAATGGATGCACCGATAGATGGAGAAAAGAATTACAGCAACAATATAAAAATATACCATAATGTGAGGTACAAATATATATATATATATATATATATATATAAATATAGTTTAGAGATAATGACCTTGTATAAATATGTGAATGTATAGGTTAGACTGTAGAAAACTCTTTTTAGCCTAAATTTTAATTTTTTAAATTGTGGTTAAACAGTTAACATAATAGAAAATTAAATCGAAATCTTATTTTTAATGATTTTTGCTTCAATTTGTTATAAGAAAATTGTATAACTTGTATAAAATAAAATAAAAATGAAAATGTCAAATTTTAAAACCTTTCAGTTTCACTTTTTTATTATTTGACAATTTAAATATATTATATATATATATATTATATATATTATATATTATATATATATATATATTATATATATTATATATATTATATATATTATATATATTATATATATTATATATATTATATATATTATATATATTATATATATTATATATTTATATATATTATATATATTATATATATTATATATATTATATATATTATATATATATATATATATATATTATATATATTATATATATTATATATATATATATATATTATATATATATATATTATATATATTTAAATCGTCAAATAATAAAAAGTGAAACTGAAAGGTTTTTAAATTTGACATTTGCATTTTTATTTTATTTTTATACAAGTTATACAATTTTCTTATAACAAATTGAAGCAAAATCATTTAAAATAAGATTTCAATTTAATTTTCATGTTAATTTAATGTTTAACCTCGTCTTAAAGCCTGTGATCAAGAATTTAAATAAAATTCGAAAATTTAGGCCTTAAAAAGAGTTTACTTTCACAGCTGACCTCAAACCCATTAATAATATATCATTATATATATATATATATATATATATATATATATATAAAAACATATAAGCTCATGGACTAGTCTAGTATAATAGTTTTTTTGATAAAATGTTACGGTACAATTGGGAGCAACACTATTTATAAAATAACGTGTTCCTGCAATAAGACATATGTGGGTAATTCTAGTCAGTGGTTGAAAAATAGACTAATTCAACATAAGTCAGATGTAAAATTGGGGAAGAACAGCTGCGCCCTCTCACAACATATAAATATGACTCATCACACCCCAAATTATGATGAAGTTCGAATTTTAGATTCTGAAGCTAATCATAAGCTTAGGCTTTTTTTGGAGGCATATTATATAAGAAATGAAGTTAATTCGTTAAATTTTAGGCAGGACACCCAAAATTTGCATCCTGTATATTCCAATCTGTACAGAATTGCAAAGTCAACTTTTAATTTTCAACAATGATGTGAAGGCCAGAGCGCATATTATTTACCTAATATTCGTACAAAATGTGGAACACGCTCTCTTATCAGACTGGTTTTATATTAATTCATTCATAGTTGGTCGTTTACTCTATGAACAAGTAATTTTATTAATTAACTTTAAATAATCCTCTTTTAGTGCTCCAATATTTTTATTTTTATTTTATCCATTTATGACTAACAACAACCCTGATGTGTAGGGTTGTTTTTATAATTTTAATATTTATGCATTAACAATTAAGTAAGCAATTTTTAAAAGAAATTTTTTTGATGACTGTATTGATTGCTTTTCCTTTGTAGAATCTTGATAAAGGCAACAACCCTTGCCGAAACGTCGATTTGTAATTAAATATATGCAAAATATTATTTAGTTAATTTTTTGGACTAAAATATCCCAATTGTACCTAAACATTTTATCAAAAAAACTATTATATATATATATATATATATATATATATATATTGCTGTAATTATAGGGTTAATTTAGGGGTAGGTAAAGTCATTGGGGTCGTAGAATAAGCAAGGGAAACTCCCAAGTAACAGAAACATATTGTAGCATTTACAAATGCTTCTTTTATTTAATTCTTTAATATCTTATTATATCGGTCTAGAATTCCGTATCGCCCAGTATAAATTTAATTTTGAATATTGATTAACATTTATAGAGTTGTTAAACACGTGAAGGTTTGATAAGAGCGGACGCGAGTTATGTATCCCCCAATTACCTATATATATTGAAATATTGAATCTAATAGGTATTATTAGAAATTGTTAAATAAAGTATAAGTTCATTGCAACATTGTAATACAAGGATAACCCAGAGAGGTTATCGACAGTTCATGAGAACGGACATGCAACTTTGCATCCGTGAGGGCAGTGATACTGCAGGTGGCAGGTCACAGGCGGTTAACATACCGCAATTACTTAGAATTAAGATTGATACATTGTAACAAAGTGTAAAGCAGACATGAGATCTGCAAGTTCATACAGCCGTGTGAGGGGCAGGTTATTATAAAAAGCCCGGGAGCTCAAGGCCCGGCAGTCAGTCTGAGTATTACAGCTTTTGCATTGTTGTCTACCTAGACTACTCGCCCAGTACAATTAATTATTTTTATTAAAGTTATTATGAACCAGCTATTCTAAATTTCATTGTAATTTCTGTTTAAGTTATTAAATTTTTGTTAAGTGTTTGAAGTTGTTTTTTAAAAACACAGCTCCAAAGGCCCGAACCTTAACTCGCGCTATCTTTCAAACTAGTTCATATAAGGTGAATTGATATTAATTTTTGGATTTGATGGTGTCGTGAGCACTCGTGGTTAATAAACCACATTTATCTCATCAAGTACCTGCGGGTACTTATTTATCGTGTTCCCCTAATACAGGGGTAAGTATTTAGTAATAATATCTTATTATACGTTTATCTTGCTCTATTGTAATTTCCTTTGTATTGGTTATCTTAGGAAATTTTTGGGAGTTTGAAATGTTTGAAGTTTGGAACTTGGAAGTTTAGAAGCCCAGATAAATAGGGACAGAAGATTTGATACAGCACAACAAATACTGCGGAAGTAACATTCCCGTATCGTCACCTGGTAAAACAAGTTCTGAATCTATTTTCAAACACTTACCGTCGATCTTGGAAATCCTGGTCATCTGTATTGTAACATAACACGCCCGGATGCACATCTGTTATACACCGTCGAGGGTCGTGTTCAGCAAACCAAGCTAACGGATAACAAGGTCGTATATCTCTTTTCTTATCTTATTTAATTTATTTTGATGCTCCTATCAGCCTGTCAGAAGAATCAGGTGTTGGTAGATTCCTATAACATGTATTTGTGTGTATAACGTTGCTAGTAATCTTATTGAAATTCTTTTATGTTACATTTAAATATTTACAAGATTAAAATAGCGTACCTATCTATATTATCAGCTGGAAATGTATTAATCTACTCTATTGCTTAAATTATTGTTACCATAATTTTTAACAACTGAAATCCACATATACGTAAAAGTTTATGTTTTGTTTGTAACAACGAGGTAACCATGGTAACTGCGTTGATAGTCGCAGACTCTTGAATTTTATAATAATCACTTTTTATGATTTACATATTTATTAATTTGAATTACTTTGTCACCGCTGATGGTAAACCAGAAATAGACGATAGGTAATTGGTCCCTGTTGTAACGATGGCAGAAGGGGAGGGTGGCTTGCTCAGCCAGGAGGTCGTGGGCTGACGGCTTCGACTAAGGACCAGAATGGCGAAGCTCGAAGAGTAAGGGCGCCAAAGTCTTGCCACAAAGAAAATATAGAACCGTGACTCAAAGATTCCAACTCATACACAAGTTCCCAAATACCATATCCAAGCAGCACAAAGCGGCACAATCGTCACGCGCTAACTCAAAACAATAACAAAATAATAATCAAGAAACACGTATAATATTTACTTGGCACAAATACAGGTGACACAATGCACAAAAAAAAAGGGACAATAAAGTGATGCGTGGAGACCAACGAACGGTTCGGTACATACACGGGGTACCGCAAAATAGGCGAATGAATAAGTTGTAACTAACGCAAGTTAAAACGCGACGAAAGGCATGCCGCTTATCCGTTATATAAAGGCGCGGAGATAAATAATCTCTAAAATTTATAAATATATCGCGTTCGTTGGTGGATCTTTTACAAAACAAAATATCGTAGCATAAAAATAAACCTGAAAAATAAGGCAAAATATATAGCATATAAATCTGGTGAAATTAATAGTAAAGCAGATCACAAAAAAGAGTATAAACACACTGTAGGTCACAATTGTTACTATAAAACTTCGGTATCTAAAGAAAAAGTACACACAATAGTTCGCCTGAATAGTGATTAAACATGTAAACACTGAGGGGAAAGCAAAAGAATTTATCAAACGTTATTTCTAATTTCCAAAAATGTAAAAATATAACTTTCGTTGTGATAAAACTGGATTTTGTAATAATTAAAGCGTAAATAAATTTAGCTGATAACGTAGTTTAAATTGGTTGTTGAGGCGATACCAAAAAAAAACAGGTATTAAAGTAAATAGGTATACGACCTTCGAGATCCAGGTGTCCTGAGTACTCTTGGTAGTAGCAACACAACTCTGGGCTCGATAATCGGCGGGGCGACTATTGCTTCCTTCCAGAACAGCCAATTTAAATTTGTAAACAAAAGCAAGGAACAAGCAGGAACGGTGATCGAAAACGGAAACTAAAGGTACTGCTAAAAGTAGTACCGACGGCAGTCTAAAGCAGGTAGTACTAACAGATGGTACAAAAAAAGAAGAAGGCCAGTTGGACGGCCTTATCACAAAAGCGAAGAGTCGGAGACGCAAATAAATTCCACAAACGGAAGTGGACAAACGCCACTAACTTCTGTTGTATAATTACAGATCCTCCCCAAGAGATGCTAAAACAAATGCTCAATACGCACTTATAAAATTATACAACAAAACCAAGAGCGTTCACTTTACTCTTTTACAAGCTTCAAACAAACAATGAATATCAACATCATGCACACTACACCTGCTAGATAAGATAATCGACCCATTCAGAAATAGAAATAGACAAAGAATTAAAGCGAGTTGGAAATTAACCTCGAGAACCGGATAAGATTTTACAGAAAACACAGAATAACTTCAAAACTGGAAAGCTACACGTAACAACTTGAGCATGAGAGCTTGTAGTCAATATTATTTGAAATGACATTATATGCGATACGCTAAAAATTAACCTCTCGACTACTTTATTTATAATAATTGATATCTTTTACATACGCTTGATTGACACTCAATTTTCCTGTTTCCAGTTGAATGTGTCACTGCGTCTATTACCGAAACAGGTGGTGCCCAAAATATTTCCGATTTAGTCAAGTTATTCGTTTGAAATTTATATTCTCATTAAATTTTCTGCTCTTAAGTGGCTCTAATTTTATTCATACATCAACCCACTCTATACTGCTCTCCAACAAACCCCCAGTAGTTAGCCGGCAAGGTGCGTTGTTGTTATAATTCCCTGCCACTAATATTTTGTTTTAAAAACAACACCACAATATAATTATAGATATTAGAGAGTAAATAGGTTATTATATAAAATTATTAGTTGCAAGCACACTGTATATAGCAGTACAAACAGTACAAACAAAAGTGGGACGATCCTATAAATATCTTGAGAATTGAATATCGAGTTAGTATACTTTGAAACTGGGCAGTCATTATACTTGAAAGTGCCAAATATTTACGTGAATAATAAATATTTGTTAACAGTAAAATTCTAGAGTGTACAATTGTGAAAATTGTGCCGTACTTCTGAGACGTAAGTAAATAATATTTAGGAAATTATAACATTTCTAATAATAAATAAAACAGGGTTCTGAATTCCTATCTGAATGTTCATCTGAATGACCATCTCAATGACAATCTGAAATAAGATATAAATTACAATCTTAAATTACAATTAAAATAATGTTACGATTCCTGTAGAACTTTAAATTACGAGCCATTACGATCAGAAATACAATTTTGGGGAATGCTGCCTGCTCAAACAAATTGATGGTAAATATTATATTGCGGAAATGAAAAACCTTTCATTGAAATAAACGCAACAATAACGATTTGGATATCGACTTCAATTCTTCGGAGCACCTATGAAAATACTTCAGGTTAGAGATTTTGATATGACTTATTTTTAAAACAGTTTTATCTCAAATATTTTTGATATGATTTATTTTTAAACTGTTTGATCTCAATCATAGTTTAAAGTGTCAAAGCCGACAGATTTGGGGTTTCTTGTATAAATTTTATGAAAAGCTATAGACATTTTTGAAACGTTTCAACAGGTCTTTTAAGGTAATAAAAAGATCGTTTTGCTGGCTTGATTTTCTAATAATTTGACAGATGTATATGATTTAAAAAGGGAAAAGATATTTAAAGGGGTTGTAAATGTTTAATCATTATACTGTGTATTATAGAAGTGCTTAATTTAATTGAATCAGCTAGTCGAGGCAAAAGTAAATTATAAATTAACAATTTGTTTGTGTGGTATAAGGGTAAAATCACAACTTTTTATTGCACCCAATCGTAGGGGCTGAAAAATATCACAGCATAATTTATGACGCCCAAGTTGTGGGGCTCGTATATTACAGAAATATATATAATGCTGTGATAAGGGGTTATTTAGGGGTGTATTGAGTAGCAAGGGTCGCGTAGTAACTGTAAATAGCAATGGAAATCAGAAAACTGCGTTTATTTAGCAGAAAAATAAATAATTCGCACATTATGTAAATAGGAAGCATTTAACACCTTGTATATGGAATGTAATTAACTTTAATCAATGCCAGCATGCATATCTTCCAATGACAAAACGCGCATTCAGGAGAGAAATAATAATACATGTAATTAAACTACGTTGAGAATTGTTCAACAAGTTTATAAAACAGAAACGCAGAAGATAAGATAAAACCTACTAAATCTTCATGCAATTACGCTTGTAAGAAAGAGAGAACCATAAGCGCTTTGATAAAAAAAGCGCACTTTCGAAGATGAGTTTAAATAAATGCATAAACGAAAACAGCACTTATGTTACATCATTTATTTTGTACAATTCTCCAAAAGCTTTATCTACACAAAACAACCGACATAAACTAAATGTCCAGCAACGATAACAATAACAAGGCAATCAAAGATCGTAAAACAATAGTAAATAACAGCATGATACGGAACTCCAAAATAGTTTCATCAGAAATCAGCTTGAAAATATACTAGGAATGTCTAGAACAAATATGGTTAGTTGCAACACTTGTAACGCTGTTTGTAAAACCAATCCAAATGTAGAGGGCAAAAGCTATATAACGCCCTGTGTTGATAAGAAACAGTCAGTCTCAATTTGAAGCACGTCGAATCTACAATACCCTTAATCAAATATTTACGCGTCAGATAAATAAATTTTATATTGTAGTGAAAAATAGTGTTGTGTAAGAATTGCGTTAAGAATACACAAAAAAGCTTTTGCCGTTTTTGCAGAAAACGTGGGTAGAAATTGGTTAATTAATTTAGATTAAATGTTTATAATAATATAGGGCTGCTAATACATGGTCATAGGTCTGGTATTCTAATACACTTCTAATCTACTTCTAATTCATGATCCGAAGTCTGGTATTCTAGTCCACTTCTAATTCACGATTCTAAGCCTGGTATTCAGAAATTCTAATTCACGACAATAATTCTAATTCATAATACTAAGAAACCTACGAATTCCAGGTGGTATTTAAGTAAAGAGAACCAAGGCGTATCCAGAAAAATATAGAATAAAGCACGAGGTGAATTTTGGAAACAAGGGGTAACCGTTCTGAATTATTGGTTCAAACGTACGTAAAGGAATACAAAGCAGAGCATTGGTTCTCGATTGAAGATAATAAGGGAGTGTTGATCCACAACACGAAACAACTTATCAGGAGATCACAGGTCAGCGCTACCTAGTTTTAAGGAATTTTTTCAAATTTAAATTTTAACACTGAATATATTAATTTTCTCTAAAGCTTGTAAGGAGTCAACAAGAATATTGAATACGTTGAAACTTACGTAAAAATCATAAAAGGGTCTTGAACGTTCCAGATTTTTTGTAAACGGTGTCGTTTTGGTGACTTTAAATTAAATTAAAAGGATTAAAATTTTGGGGATAAATAATCCATATAATATTAGTTGATTGAAAGGTGTATTTAAAGGATTACAGAAATTGTGAAGTGTAAATATTATTTCCTTTCATTATATCAATATTAATTGACTTCATTTTATCAATTCAGACAGGTAAGAGTTAAAGGGGTAAATAAAAATTAATCGTCGTAACGTTGTGCATGCTGTGTAAATTAACAAGGGCTAGCCGTGGCATAATAAAATTAGAAGATTAGAGAAAAACACAGAGCGGTGGCGTTTAGCTGGACGTTTATTACATCCGGCTGCTCAAACGTGGGGGAGTACTACAGCAATTTTTTAATGGCGACCCGAACGTAGGAGCGAGAATATTTTACCACAATAAAATATAACGACCTGAACATAAGCTGAGAATATTATACATCATTATATATAAATATTGTAGATAGTTAATTACACAAGGTAGGTTGATAAATACTATCGTATTAAAGTGAATAAGATGAAATAATAACTTAGACTTTTATGTATATATGTTTATATAAATAAACGTAGAGAAATTTATAAAAAAGTATTTAGTAGCTAAACGTAAGATGTTGCTCACTTTAACAGCACACACCAAATTGATTAATTGATTTTCACACGCACGCTAATAACGACTCCATTAAACAATGGAGTTAGTACTCTGTACGGTGACTAAGACTTCTGCTTGAAAAATAGTTGTCAGCTTGCCTAATTTAATACTTTTACAATCTAAGCCACCTGTGCGGTCATTTGCTTTGGAACCAACTGTGTAGATGAAGAACTCGGTTGGGGACGCATCTTCGGTGTAAAGACAAATCCCGAAGCGCTTCCTGAAAATTATTGTGGGTGCGATCGGGTACACTACTTCTTCCAAAGGGGCGCATCGCTTCCCCTAGTATGTTGTGGTATCGACCCCCACCACCCTCATCGATCCATAGACTCTTGAACCGCAGCTTAAGTATCGCCCTCAGTTGTATAAGCGAATTTAGAAAATATTTGTAAGGGATTGAACAGATGTCAGAATCCGCTAATAACAGAGCAAAAATGAATTATGATCTTAAGGGTGTAATAATAGTTTCTCCGTTAATGATGAGGAATTATGACTTGTCGGATACGCAAAAATTTTAATACGAAATTTGCTCCAAAGTTTATTAGGCTGCTTGCTGTTTTGAAAATAGTCACGTATACTACGTATGAGTAGTGTGATGAGTATAGTTTATTGAGAGACACGTAAGACAACCTAAAGCTAATTCTTCAGATTACTAATAATCTGTGTAGCCGTAGCTTCGGTTATGTTAATTTTCTTTACACCCAAACGTTACGTACTGTTTCTATTTTGTGGATAGGGTGTTGAAATATTGGGTTTTATTTTATCAGCGCATGAAGGTTATAGTAGGAGCCAAAGGTAAATTATCTAGAGGATAGCAAAAGCTAAGTATAGCAAATAGATAAAAAAAAGTAGATACTGGACACTGAAAAAGTTACTTTGGGATATAAAACGATAGAGTAGTTTTTCAAACAACCTTGAGGTTGTGACTGCGACAGAGGGATTGGAGCCTTTTCTTTGAAACTACAGATTGAACTAAGCCGTTTGAAAAGTTTTTTAGGTTTTCATTCGTTACAGTTGATGATTTTCACTAATCGTTTACACTTATAACACAACAATCCATTAATTTCGCAATGCTAATAAAAAAATTTTCAAAATCTCTAATACCACAACTTTTTAATAGGTTTATTAGATCCTTTTGTAGAGGCGGGCAGTAAATGTTATTAGCAGTCATTTAATAAGGATGCATTTTAAACAAAAAATAACCTAAAATAGATGGTTTATGATAGTAAAATTATTCTCTTATTTAGTCTTCTTTTGAGTTTTAAATTGAGTGGTTCTGTGTAGTTAAGAAAATTTTTGTGTGCAACGAAATGTCGAGAAAAAAGCATCGTGGTTGCAAAATTGCTCCTGATAAGTTTGTTATATATGTGCTGAATATCTGATGAAATCGTAAGCTAGACCATAGGGAAAAGATCTATTCCATATAAATTGGTCTTCTAATCGAGATCAAGACAAGCAGTGGGCTCCGCATGTGAGCTGTGTTAGCTGTAGAATGTGATTGATGCCTGTGCAGTTCCAATGATATGGCGAGAACCCACCAACTATTTTGACTATTGCTATTTCTGTATGAAACGATCCTAAAGGTTATGCCAAAAAGAAAAGCACAAGAACGAATATGTGAATTTGCCTTTTGGTATAAGACCTGTTCCTACAATGTCGATTGGCAAGATATTGTTTTAGAAAGTAATAAAGATATTGCGCGTAATCAGACTGCTCCGATTTTACTTCTGCGCTAGGTCTCAGTTCTGGCAAGCCACATTTGATTGTTCAAAGTGAATTAAATGATTTAGTACGTGATTTCGAGTTATCAAAACAGCAGACAGTCTTGATACCTTCTTAAGAAGTAAACTTACTAGCTAAAGGAAAAAATGTTGCCGCTTTTAGGAAATGAAATTCTACGTTTTCTGCATTTTATATTTCTAAAATTTATTATGTGCGTGTACTGATATCGATGGTTTAATACAGAAACTCAATATCGAGCATTCTCCCCGTCAAAAGTGTTTGTTTATATACTCATCAAACAATAGTTTGGAAGTTATGTTTTTGCACAATATAAATTTAAAGCCATTTATCCCACATGCCCATTCAGTGACAATGAAAGAAACCTATGAAAATATGCGCATCCTTATAGATAAAATAAACCGCAACCGGTACAAATGATAGATATGTGGGGATTGAAAAGTTATAACAATTTTAATGGACTTCACGGAGGATTTACAATATATTTCTGTTTTCGTTGCATGATGGACAGTCGAGTAGTGAAAAACTTGGCCGGAAACGAGTAAATTTTAACCGGGATCACAAAATACTAAGTAAGTGCCCTACATGTGATTTTTCAATGCTCCACTCGAAGCTACTACATCGGTCAGGAAGCGAGTTGTTTTACCTGGGGATTTTGAATTTTACCGAACCTTTGCTGTTCCAACTAAGGTAGGGATGTTTGGTGTGTGTGAGAACATTCACACATAAGACCAACATTTTACCTCTCATCCGAATAAGGGCGTATTTTTGTGAAAAACATAGTTCTAGCGGTCAGTGTCAGGATTCGATCTAGGAACCCTGGAATTGATAGTAACATGCGAATCAAGTAAGCCACGGAGCCGCCTTAAATATTCGCTTCTTGTGGACCCAGAAATTACTGGGCCACAAATTAGAAAATTGATGGATGATGTCACTATTATACAAAAGCTCACCACGAACAAACTCGGAGTCTGATGCTCATTTGTAAGTGTAGTGAAGATATTTTTAGGCAACAATAGGAATGCACACTACGAACAACTAATTAATGAATTCTTAGACTCTTACAAATCGCTTGATTGCCAATGTCATTAAAAATTCACTTTCTCCATTCCCATTTATCAGTTTTTCTTAAGAATTTAAACACTTTTAGCAACGACAGGGCGAAAGGTTCCATCAAGGTATCAGGAGAACCAAAATTCGGTACCGTAAATGATTACTGTTGGTTTTCGAAGAAAAAAGCCCCTATATAAGAAAAAAGTAGAATTAGTGTGTTTCAGATAAATATTTTAGATATTCGCTTTTTTGTTGATGTCAACTTAATACAAATTATAAACACAGTCGATATACAGGTTTAAAAAACTTCTAAAATTAGTTTTTTAATAAATGGTTTCTTTCTACATGTAGTTTGTTTAATGTAAAAAGAAAGCCTTACGTGTTACAACTTTTGTGCCATTTTCATATTTATATAGGTTCGTTCTAATACTATATGCTATTGAACTTTGTGTTTTTGTGTTTTTGAAATCTTACCAAAATATTTCAAATTCAAACCACGAACAAGTATCTGGTGGTAAAGAAATTTCCTGCAAAACAAATTGAGATGAACAAATTTCCTGCGTTGCGAACATATTGTAGGAATGAATCGCATTTAATTGTATTGCCAAGATTAATTTGCATTAAGTAGTTAGGAAAGAATGCAACCATTCCTGCTCGCGCTTGATAATATTGTATTAGCTGTGAAGAAATAAGCTGTTGTAGTTAGAATTAAAAATTTTAGTCGTCCAACAAATAGCGTTATTCACTCATCAAATCAATTCCATGTGTCTTCTTTCTGAACCTCTAACCTCAATCAAGCAATTTATACAATCCATTTAGCGAGTCTAATATGTCTTCTCAAATAAAATTGTCCCAATCATTCAATATACCTATAAAACATTCAATCTGCATTGTACAGCGTTAAAGAAAATTCCAATTTACCCTCGTAGTGTTGTAGTTGTACCAATTATCTGCAAGATGTGCTCGAGTCGGAGTGTGCCGCTCACTTGAAAGTCAATAAAAAATAATAAAACGCCTTATAATCTGCTTTTCAAGTAGTACTTAGATCAACAGCTTGAAAGTCACTTATTTCTTTTAGCTTTGGGGTCTTTGCTGATTTTAATTTAGAATTTCCAACTACTAAAGACACGCACACAAAGGATTTTTGCGCTTTAAGTCATGCGATTGTCCTGGTATATTTTCATATGGTTATGAGATTAGATAAATTACATTAGTCTACATGAGAAGCATTAACTTTGAATCGTTCCAATCTAATACATTATAGAAATCGAGTAAACAATTTTTTAAGAATGTTTAGGATAAACGCGATGTGTTTTCAAATGCTCTACTTCTATTAAGGTGCAACATATTCATTTGTGTTTCCTCGAAGGCACGCGATTTTATTCGTTGCTTAATATAGACAAGAGTTCTACAGAGTAGTTCAGATTCACCTGGTAACAGCTGTCAGTTGTCTAGTGTGCAGTACATGATCTTTAGTGTAACAGACTCTGTTGAATATTTTAAGGCGCTTTAGTTATCAGTAATCATTGGAATATTGACAATGAAAAGCTTCTAAATAGTAAAAAACGCTGAAAGCTGATGTACCAAAAGAAAAGCTATTGTGGATGAATGAAGGGGCAGGAATTCCGTAACAAATTAAGGGTGCTCAGGCTAACCACAGTGTCGCGGGAGTGTGCCCCGATATAAACCAATTGATAAATTGCACAAAGTAACGGAGAAGATAAAATTATTAAGTTACGGTACTATAAGCACTTACCCTGAAAGGGCTTTGTTACTGACTTAAACTATAGGCTTCAGCTCGCCTGGTTTAGTATACGATCCTCGCGAATACAGATTTTCTAAAGGGATCCTGTTTATGTTAGTCTCTTGGAGGAACCACGTCTTCTGTTTACAACCAATCTACAATCTAAAAAAGCAAACAAACACTTTGGTCTCTGTGCGTCACCTAATTCTAGTTCACCACAATAGTCGCATTATTATCTCTGTATACAGGTATATAAAAGAAAAATAAATTTAAATTACATAAATAAATTCAATATTGCTTGATTAAAACATTATTCATGTAAACTGGTATACGTACAAAGGTAAAATACATAAATACACTCCATTTTTGGAGTTGCCATCATTTTCAAATCAACAATGTTTTGTAACTTCTAATTTTACTCATTAATTATTCACAAGAGATTAAGCGGTTTCAGATTTTATTACAATTAAGGAAATGAATTTGCAAAGCAAACAATAAAATCATGTTTAATTATTAGTACAGCCTAAAGATTAGTGACACTTTGAATTACATAGGAATTGTTTTTTTGTGTTTTGCAGTCGCATTTTCTGAAAACCTGCCCAGTGCCAAAAGATTGCTTTATCGCTGTTTGACGTAAAGATATCTCTACAGCAAAGATATCTTCTTTCGCTAAAAATCTGTCGTTACAAACATTGACTTTTGATTTTGCATACAGTTGTTTTAAAATACCCGTTTTAGTAACAAGTTTATATAAGCCGTTTTACTAAGAACAACAGTTAAAATCGACCAGGTATCAGTTTTAGCTCTCTCTACTTCGGGTATTCTAACTCTCAGGGTCACACTTTCATTGACATTTAAGTGCTTTGCATTAGTATTTGCTAATATCTTCTTTGCTTATTTTTCAGAAAGTTTTCTGGAATTATTCCACCGTATTTCTGATCTGTATTCAGTTTACAGTTGTTGTACAATACATCCTTACTTTACATGTGATTTTCCAATGCTCTACCCGTAGGCACTACATTGGCCAGAAAGCGAGTTTTTTAACCTAAAAAATTTTGAATTTTGCCGAACCCTTGCTGTTCCAAGCGAGGTAGGGATCTTTAACGTGCATGACAACACACACACACACACAAACACACACACACACACACGGGACCTCCAATTTACCTCGCATCCGAACAAGGGCGTATTTTTAGGAATAATGCTCGCCTAACATTTTACAAGCGGATCGTGTCGGGATTCGAACCCGGTACCTTGAGCGTAGAGTTAGGCGCATACCAACTACGCCACGGAGCCGCCCAAATACATCTTTACCGTAGCCTTCTTTATTAGGATCTATTTCACCACAGATTACGTGAATAAACATATCACACTACCTTTGAGCACCTGATGCTGGTTTTGGGCAAATAATACAGACAATGTCTTGTGTAGTCCTTTTTAGAGGCTCTGTACGTAACTGTGATAGCCACTCTGCTGAAGTTGAGAGTAACAGTTATGACTTCTTTAACATGCAGATGTGTTGCCTTATAGGTTGTTACCAAAATTATTACCTTTGTTTCTGGTAACGCTACCGAAAGGATTCGCCGGGCTAGACCAATCGGAGATTGGGGTGGGTAGTATACGATAAATTGAGCAAGACAACATCGCTGTGCTGAAATAAAAACAACAATGTAATAATTAGTAAAGGAATGATTAGGGCAGAGCGATGGTCCTGGTACACATCTTAATAATTCCCCTAAGTAATAAAAACTCAATAATATAGACATATATTCACAGTTCATCTAAACGCTAAACACTTTCTGTAACTTTCAGGTAACGGGTAATCAAGTGAATCAAAACAAATAAATAATTTTAATATATACGTTTAAGGAATATGCCGGTAGCCTAATGCACTAATGAAAACGTTTTCAAGGAGCATTGCTTTACGAAGTATACTGTAAACCTAAAGTAATAAATAAAATATTAATAGAATAAAATTGCTTACTACTAAACAACTAAAGATATTTCACTTAGTAAAATGTTATCCACATCATGTTTGCGTGGCGAGGAAGGGTTTACTAACGTGTGTCAGAACTAAACAGATACATCAAATGTTGCGCTCCAAGCTATTGTAAATGTATGTACATATTAGAATAAATAAGCTGGGAATTTAGTACACATCCAATTAAATTACGTAAGTACCCCGAAGTTATATATTTTTCTTCTACTGGTATCAAACGTCTCAGTTTAGGTGTAGTTATCATAACGCCTTATACTAATCTCACCAAAATTAATCCGTGCCAGAGGTGGAACAACCTAGATGGTGTGAATTCAACGGTATGGCAGCAACTCAAACAGTACCTCGGAATCAGCGGTCGGCAACCAATAATCAGGGGAGTAATGCATTAATATAGACAGCAGAAGCGAATCTAAGTAGTGAGCGGTAGAAATAACAGGCGATAACCAAAGTTACCACGAGTATAATCCAATCCTTGTATACTCCGTGCCGTGTTTCGAAAAGGAAGAATCAGTAGGATAAGCGTAGAACAGAATTGGTGCAAATACTTGTAACTTTGTAAAGGAATATTGGCTAATATGTACTTACACTTTCAAATTATCGGGAAGGAATGCTTAATAACGCAATGAGCGCATTATCAAATTAACAACCAAATGTGTAAGAAAACTTCTAGACTATTCAAATCGTGTAGCATGTTGAACCAGTTTGCTCCGAAAGCTCAGAAATTCCAGGAGGTGCGGGAATGAGTGGTTGCCCTTGCAGATGTTGGCCCAGGCTAGCGGCAACCCCTCTCATGTGGTATTTTCGTGATACTTTAAGTTTTTGCCTGTTACAACCTGTGGATATGTAATAATAACTCGTAGATGGATTTATGTAGTTTAATGAATTGTCACCAATGTCACAAAATAAAAAAATAAACACAGCTAAATAAAAAAAATGCAGCACGCACCGTAACTACAACGGGGCCAGCGGCGTTGCCATAAAAAAAACAAACAAAGAAACAATACTACAACTATAACTTATCTGTAAAGTACAATCCAACTGATCATCATTAGCATCAACTATCACTGCCACACTCTTACGGATAAATGTATAATTTATTTGCAACGCAAAGTTCACAAATTAACTGGGTTCTTGCACAACCGTCACGCGTTTTGATAACGTGCCGCACTCTCTCGCACGCTTAACCCCGACTGACTCTTATCTATCGGACCAACTTAAACATTTCGAATACTTCTACCTATTATTATAGGGGGTGGCCTAGTACATCACCCCCCTATAAGTTAAACTTAATTGCTAAACATATTTTTGCAATTAAATTGAACTTATACTTAATAATTACAGTGTCAAATTTTGATACGGTACAACATACGGTTTTAAATTCCTAACATTCTGTATACCCAACAAGAGACCCCTAGTGTCGTCCCGTACTTCATAAGAATTTGGCCCGCGCTTAGCCACAATCGTAGCAGGCCCGGAATAAAGCAAAAAGAATTTCTTAATCTCCTTGTCTTCCGCAGAAGACTGGGGATGAGTACGAACCAGTACTTTATCACCAACCTTAAAATCAATACAATTTTTATGGGTTCTTTGATGACGTAATTTACGATTTTCAGCTTTAAACTTTAATTTATTATAAGCTAGTGTTATAATTTTATCCCTACCAACATCCGGTATTTCACTTGTAGGAAAAATAAGGTTTTTAATATTAGGGTTATCAATATGATCACCAAAATGTAGTTCACGAGGGCTATACCCAGTCGAGTCATGGACTGCCCTATTAATCCATGCCCTTAATCTATCTAGCATCAAAACCCACCCCCCATGAGCCGAGTAACACAATGACTTCAAAATACGCACAATTTCTTTATTAACCCGTTCCGTCTGGTTTCCTTGCGGAATGTACACTGACGTGTGAGTTACCTTTACACCTAATAGATTCAACGACTCTTTCCAATCTTTGCTCGTAAACTGGCTACCATTATCGGAAAGAATGATCCCTGGTTTACCAATCTCGATAAAATATTTCTTGACCAAACAACGAAGAATCGCAGCTGTATTAGCACGTTTAAGAGGGTGCAAAGTAACCAACTTACTGAAAGCGTCAACAATAACTAATAAGAAAGTCGCCCCCGCCCTTGATACTGGGAGCGGACCAATGAGATCAACACATACGATTTCGTTGGGCGCTTTAGGTAAAACACTATGATATTCGCCATAAATTCTAATCGAACTCTTCGCCTTCTGGCACAAATCGCAGCTTGAAATAATTTTTCGAATGAAATGTTTCATCCTCTGAAAATAATAATCACGACGCAGCATCTGGAAACACTTTTCCGCCCCAAAATGCCCATTATCTACATGTTCTTACCAAACCAATATCCTTATTTGGGAAGCATGCACACATACTTTAAACTCTGGGAAACCTTCGTAGCCTCGCCTAAATAAAACTCCCTGATACACCACAAACCAATCAGCGCACCTTTTCGGAACTTCCTCCTTCAATAATCTCGACATTATTTTACAACAGAATTCGTCTTTCCCTTGCTCCTCAACAATATTTTTTATACCTAACTGGACCCCTTTACATAGTTCCGACTTCTTTAATGCACAAATTGCTGTCGGCACCCTCTCAAATTTTTCAAGTTTCTCCTTTCCCTTGATTGGATAACGCGATAGAGCATCCGCAAGGACATTCTCCTTCCCAGCACAATATTTAACATTAAAAGCGTATTCTTGAAAAACAACACCCACCTAGTCAAACAAGAATTTAATAGTCTGCAGGACATTAAAAACGATAGAGATTTATGATCGGTGATCACAGTTAATTCTCGACCTAGCACAAATATCCGCCACTGCTGCAAACAATGTAGTACAGCTAATGCCTCTTTTTCTGTAACACAATAACCAATTTCAGAGCCACGCAGAGTCCGATTGGTGAGTGCCACGATATCCTTTTCTGAAGTTTGCTCATTTATTTGAAATAAACAACCACCTAACTCCACATCAGATGCATCTGTTTGGATAAAAAATGCACGGTCAAAACACGGATGCTTCAACATCGAAATCGATAAAACGCTTCTTGTTGAGCTGAACCCCAACGCGATTGAACTCCTTTTTTCAAAAGCTGTAATAAAGGCCAGCAGCTTCAAACCATTCGAATATTTTGTTTAAGTGAATCAAATGTTCTTCAGCCTCTTCCGAATAAATAAGGAGATCATCTACGTACGCAATCACATATGATTCTACTTCTGGTCCTAAAATTATACCCAATGCTCTGATAAAGGATCCTACCGACGTACTTAGACCGAACGGTAAAACCTTAAAAACGTAAGTATTCCCCTCGTACAAAAACCCAGTAAATTTTTGGTGTTCAGGCTTAATTTTAATCTGCCAGTAACTCGCCGTTAAGTCGAGCGTACTTAGTCGTTGGCCACTAGAAAAATTATACCACAATTCTGTAGGATTCGGAGGCATAACTCGATCTTTCACCATTTGCTTATTTAAAAAACGAGCGTCCAAACAAACTCTTATAGCCCCATCCTTTTTTTTAACTACTACCAACGGAGTGATATATTCAGTTTGCTTCGCCTCAATTACGTCCCACGCCACCATCTCCTCTATCTGCCGCCTAGCCTCGTCTTTATATGCATACGGAATTGGGTATGATCTGATAAAAAATGGAGACTCATCCCACAACTCAATTTGATGAAAGTAAATATTCATTCGTTCTGGTTGGTTCGAAAATATCGACCTATGTGACAACAGCAGCTCGTACAATTTATTTTTTTCTTCTTGAGAAAAGTTTTCTGCGCGATCCACTACCTCTTTAATCTCAGACACCTTACACGGCACTATCTCCTTTTTTAATTGAATTTCCTCATCTTTCTCTTCCGACACTTGACAAACAGTCAACCGACCATCAGGTTTTGGTTCCATACTAAACCCTACGCTTATCGCTCTTCCTTCAAAAATACCCGATAAACAATTTTTTGAAAAATCGATTTTAATTTGATGATCAGCAAAAAAATCGCATCCGAAGATGACATCCCGAATTAAATTCGGAACTGCCAGACAAGGGTAAGCCAATTCGAAATCATTAAATTTAAAATTCAAATAAAATCGATCCTTAACAATAGAATTCTTGCCCGTCGCACTCACCAAAATAGTTGATGTAAACGGCAAACGTAAAATATCGCTATTAATTTGCGTTATCTTTAATAAAAAGTCTTTTCAAATGCAGGTAACTTGACTACCCGAATCTACTAATATTTTTACCAAAACTGTCTCAACTGTC
This sequence comes from Platerodrilus igneus, assembly GCA_036346225.1. NCBI lineage: Eukaryota > Metazoa > Arthropoda > Insecta > Coleoptera > Lycidae > Platerodrilus > Platerodrilus igneus. Next base: position 4,353,061 of record JARFIW010000131.1, on the reverse strand, counting down.
GCTTCAATGGTCGGTGCCAACGCAACCGATTTTATATTCTTTTTGTCTTCTAGTAAAAGGTCATCCCCGTTTTTATTAGATAACGCGGCCACAGCCGATGGTCGATTTCCCCCTGGACTACTGACGGTTTGAGATTCGCGACGCCCTTCATCCCTATCACCATTATTGTCATTACTATTAGTATTATTTTCCTATTTTCAGCGCGGGCACTATTACCGCCTCCAGAATGTGACAAATTTGATCTAAAATTGTAACGAGCGCTCCCGTTTTGTTCATTATTCGTACCTCTACCACGCCAATTCCTGTAAGAACTGTTATTATTATTATTGGGGTTTCGATTATAAGTTTCATCAATTTCCTTAAGTAAGCTTCTACTTCATCAAAAGTTCTGGGCATGCAATTTACAATACCTCGTTGAATTTCACTCGGAAAATGATTTTTTAATAAAGAAATAAGCGCCCCTTCCTCAAGAGGAGTAGTTAAGAAATTTGCTTCTCTCACCAACTTTAAAAAATAATCAGCCCTTGACCCCCTTTCGTAACACCCAAATTTAATTTTTTGAAAAAGTTTCCTCTCTTCGTCAACCCCCCAATACCGACTTAAAAATAACTTTTTAAATTCTTGGAAATCTCTTACTTTTTCTTCCTTTAATACACCCCAATCCTAAGCTGAGATACGTAAATTACTAACGGTCAAAGGAACTTTTCTACTTTCAGGAACTCCAGCTTCCAAAAATATCGTTTCCTGTTTTTTAATGAAAGTTACCGGATGCACAGATCCCTCCGGCACAAAGCACAAATTCGTACCCCCCAGATCCTTATATAAACTCATATAATTATGATACCCAAAAGCCTCGGACGTGACGCCCCTGGTCTCTGGTTGGTGTACATGCACAATACCTTCATCCCTAACATATTCAACATCGCTAGCTTCTACCTGTTCTTTAACCGATTCAGAAACACGATTTACATCAAAACTTAATTTGCTAATATTTGCAGCAATATTCACGTTCATTTGTTCAATTGATTTTTTTAGGATGGCATTGTTACAATTCATACTATTAACAGCTGCAACTAGTTGTTTCAAAGCATCTGCGATAGCAGGCTCGCCCATTTTATCAGCTTTTTCTAAATTACTTTGATCTTTACTACGCGTATTATACTTATGTGACATTACATTTCAACACAATCAAAAACATTTTTCACCTTGAGGTGCGATCATTAACTCTTAAGCTCTAAATTACTCTGTTTATTTTTGTTTCAAACTAACACAATAAACCCAATGAATTTCTCTAAATTGTCCACTCAAACTTAATGCAACTTGGAATGTTATACCTCAATATCCAAACACCTAAGAATTAAACTTTTTCCAGTTCAGTCTCATTAACATTCCTAATACCAACTATTGTCCGTAAATACAATTAACATGGACCTGGTTGTTGAATAACCGTTAACACTTATTAGAAATGTCATTCAATGTTATCTAAATAACAGTAATTATTTACTAGTGACCTTAGGTACCTGAACCTTTTCAAATTCTACGTAAACAACTCGAATCATTTAGAGTTCCAGGTATTTGTGTAACAAGAAAACGTCCCCGTTGGCGCCAAAATAAACCAGTTTGCTCCGAAAGCTCAGAAATTCCAGGAGGTGCGGGAACGAGTGGTTGCCCTTGCAGATTTGGCCCAGGCTAGCGGCAACCCCTCTCATGTGGTATTTTTGTGATCCTTTAAGTTTTTACCTGTTACAACCTGTGGATATGTAATAATAACTCGTAGATGGATTTATGTAGTTTAATGAATTGTCACCAATGTCACAAAATAAAAAAATAAACACAGCTAAATAAAAAAAATGCAGCACGCACCGTAACTACAACGGGGCCAGCGGCGTTGCCATAAAAAAAAACAAACAAAGAAACAATACTACAACTATAACTTATCTGTAAAGTACAATCCAACTGATCCTCATTAGCATCAACTATCACTGCCGCACTCTTACGGATAAATGTATAATTCATTTGCAACGCAAAGTTCACAAATTAACTGGGTTCTCGCACAACCGACACGCGTTTTGATAACGTGCCGCACTCTCTCGCACGCTTAACCCCGACTGACTCTTACCTATCGGACCAACTTAAACATTCCGGATACTTCTACCTATTATTATAGGGGGCGGCCTAGTACAATGTGTTGATAACAATACTCGTATGAATTAGGACGTTACGATGATAGATCGATATCAGTGTGTAAGGTTGGTCGACTAACGAACTATTGTAGACTTAAAATAAAATGCACAAAGTGAAATACGAAATTGTAATATTTGATCAGGAGCGTCACTCATAACAGGTAGTTGTCTAAAATGTCGCGGTGGAAATGTCGGAGAAATTTGAGAAAGTCGGAAATGGAACGAAAATATTCAAACGGGTGAAATTAAACGTAACAAGGTGCAGGATAACTGAATAATATTCATAACTGTATCATCAGTTAACGATACAGAAACCAGTTTAAGGATGCTATCGACAAATTGTTGTATTTCTATTGGTGATTCTGTAGAAGCAGGTGATAAGGGAATGTCCTCTTTTGTAAAATTTGACCATGATTCCATACTATAAATCTTATAGTTTTCAGTCTTCTCCAATATTTACTGAATATAATACGCTTTGTGGTATAACGGAAGAACCATAATCCAACATTTGCGGAATATCTGAACATGGTTTCATATGGACTACTTTTAATTGCAGAATGATAGGCACGATTTTTCATGAATTGTACAGATGGCATGCCCTCACTCCACTTATTAGTTTGGTTATCAGCCATCCAAGTAGTCAGCCAGCATATCGTCGCCTAAGATGCAATATCTCGTAAGCCACAAAGCGACTTGTTTACAGAACAAAAATACTTTTTGTATTCAAATAAACAATGTATCTTATGAATATAAAATTGACAGAGAGTGTGAATCCTTGAGATAAAAAAAAACATGAATTTACAACTATTGTTAAATTAGGTGGATTACAGGCTACTACAATCAAGAAATGAGTATAAATGTGTGGGTTACTTTTAATCTCCACCTTAATAAGTGTACTTAAAAAATAAGTAATAATGCAAGTTAATACATTTTGTGAGCTTTAAATTGTCATAAAACAGGTGACAATCCTGAAAAATAACAAGTTTAAGGTCCTGTAGGTGTTGATATTTCTTGGATTGTATTTTTCTTTTTTCTAAATGTAATTGCGGCCAAACGCGAGAAACTTCTGTCGCTAAGGTAATGCGGCCCATTGTTCATCAAACCCACATTTGTATATTATTGTTCCCTTAGGACTGTATTTAAGGACTCGAATAGTAGTAGATTCTTGGTTGAATCAGCGCCACATTTCCTCCAGCATCCCCATTTCCTCACACATCTGGACCAAATTTACATGAAAATTCCCATAAGGAGGGAATGTGGAGATGAATCTCCTCCCTGCTTTCCTTCTTGTTCGGACACCCCCACATCAACCATTTTGATTACGTCACACCCGCCTTCTTTCCACCCTCGAGATAAATCTTTCTCCACATTTCCACCCACGAGATAAATCTATATTGTTTGTATCAATTAATATTAAATTTTGTTCAGCTACCTGAATTTTTAGGAATCTTTTAGATAGCATCATCCCCCAGGAAGCTACCCCAATTTTAAGATTTTTTTACCGTTATCATTCTGAACCAAATAGCTTTCTTCGACTAGCCATTTCCACCCATGAGATAAATATATCTTGTTTGGCATCAATTAATATTAGAATTTTCTCAGCTACCTAAATTTCTAGGAATTTTTTAGATTGCATCATCCCCCAGGGAGCTACCCTCATTTTAAGATTTTTGCTGGTAGCGATTTCTAACCGTCCTTATAAATTTTTTAGCCATTCGATACGTCAAATTAGTCTAGAATTTTACGTACAATCCGAATCTGTAAACGGATTTGAAATAGGACCACCCCTTACCCTTTTACACACATACTTTCTAGCGAGCATATCGCCACAGTACCACTACTCGCTTTTAATGTCATACCATGCTTTCTATCTTGTTTAGCTCATCTTTCTAGATAAATATATCTTGTTTGGTATCAATTAATATTAGAATTTTCTCAGCTACGCAAATCTCTAAGAATTTTTTAGATTGCATCATCGCCCAGGGAACTACCCTCATTTTAAGATTTTTTGCTGGTAGCGATTTTTTACTGTCCTTATTAATTTTTTATCCACACCATACGTCCATTTAGTCTAGAATTTTACGCAGAATCCAAATCTGTAAATAGATTTAAAATCGGACCACCCTTTACCGTTTTACACACTTACCTTTTAAATTATAACTTTCCTGCAGCTCATACCTAGAAGAAAATCTAAAAACCATTATTAAAACTATTTATTACAGACAATTTTTAATAAAACAGTTTAAATTTTGTAAACCACATTTCTAAATATATATTCACAATTTTTATTCTTAACCTAGAACTCCTCACATCGGCTTATACTTATTAATATTTATTTCTAATTAGAGCATCTTTTTCAAAGACCAACCGAACCCACGTGTTTCAAATTCCTCCGATTTTGTTCTTATGGTTTTGCTTAAGACCTCGTACACAGTTTCCAGATTACTAGAAGACGTTATAACTATATTTTTTGTGTTAAAGGATTTCACATCGGTAGTCTCTTCTCCCATTTTTGTGTAGACTTCGTAGAGTTCGCAAATAACTTTTATTGCTGTATGTTGTGTTCTTTTTTTATTAAGTAATTGAATAAACCGCTCTTTCTGCTTCCAAAGAAACTCGGACACTCCATCGTAGACACTGGCGTTCTTTTTGCGATAGCTAGCCATACGGTTGTTAAACGCTGTGCTAACCATTTCTACACCATCGTCGCTAGTAGCGTAACTGTTGCATTTTTATGTCTGTTGCTCCTCAAGTGTGCGGTATACGTAGTCTTTTCCATTTCGAAATCCCATACTTTACACATAATTTGTGGTTGTTTCGTACAAGACCCCTTAACAGCTGGCGGAGCTGAACGTTTACGGCTTAATGACATATCGTGCTGTTTTTCCTTGTGTCGCAGTAAGTTGTCCATTCTCGTAAAAGCGATACCGCAAGACACACAGTTTAAGTACTTTGCTGCTGACGGATGTATAAGCTTAACCGTGGACGATGTTTCACCACAACATTTGTTCTGGTGCCGTTTGAGAGCATTTTTCCAGGTATAGAAAACACCACAAGAGTTGCAATTAAAAATATTTTCGGATGACATTTTTTTTCGACCAGCTTTCATGGTTTATATACATTTCGGAAACAATCGAAGATTGCTGAAGACAGTCGAAAAGTGCACAAGCGCGGTCACTAAACCAATTAGCATTAATACCAAGTATTCTGTATTTTCGTAGGTTGCTCATTTCCTACAACCAAATCTTCGGCATAGCGGTCGGTAGCACGTAATTATTTTTAGAGCTGACAAGTACTCGATACCACCCAAATAGAGAAAAAGATGCTCGATGTCTGTTAATTTCCGATTTGTTCGCAAAAGGTAGAAAAAACTCGGTGAATCATCCGTCTAACTCATACTTCGACCCGCTCCCATTCTGATAATTTCAAAGATTTTTCAAACGACAATGGTCTCAGAATTTTAAACCCCCGAGGGAGCTATATATATATATATATATATATATATATATATATATATATATATACGTCGCATAATAGTTACGAGAATTGCTAAAGCTGGGTATTTCACACTCCATGTGGACTAAAATAATCGATGATAAAGTATATCAAGTTGCACCAATAAGAACACGGTAGAGAAGGAAAGAGAAAATGCGTCAAGCAAAGACACATATTGTAAAAGGCGGGATTTAAGCAACGTCACGGGGGTCACAATTGGTTAAAAATAGGATGCAAATATCAGAGGTAGAACAACAATTTCTGTACAAAATCAATTAGTTTTTCTCGGACATGCTTGCGTGCCGTGTGGAAATTTTCTGAGATTTGAATGGGGCGAGTGAAAATTCGTAAAAATCGACGTGCGAGCGGCAGACTGGGAATATGGCATGAGAAATTCTTTAGAATTACCCGTTTTGGGGAACAGACCGATAGACAGGCTTTTTGCTATATATACCGAGATGAATATAAACAAGCTCTCTTAGACTTTTGACGATTCGATGCGTTAAAAGCTCGTACATACGCGACTTGATTAAAGATGGTAAACCGTGCATTTTAGTTTGATTAAATAATTTAAAGTTTGCTGGTATATTTTAGTGATTCAAAATAGCTTGTTATTTACGTGCTAACATGAATGTACTTCAGTGCACTTAGATACAAGGTAATAAAATTTAGTTTCACTGTACCAATCAGCAAAATTTACAACGACGAATGTATACACAAAAGTAGGCAGTTTTGGCGTATATTGGTGACAGAAGCATGAATTCTTTGCTATTTTCGGGGTGTTAATAATTAAATGGTTCAAATACGTGTCTGGATACATGAAACAAGGGTCAGATAAACACAGATGAGTTCCGGAAAGGCCCAGAAACGACTTTGAATGGATGGTGATGGAGAAAATTTAAAAGCGTAGAGAATCAGAAGCCGCAAATATAATCCTGGTGAATGGTGTGATTAACTAAAGAAACGATACTTTGAAGCTACGAGGACAGTAACCTTCAGGTAAATTATACTATTTTGTTTGACATTTTTGTGTGTATTGAATGACTTTATAATTGATTTACTTTAAATGGACATTAGTGAAATTGTTCTAACCATAAAAGTTTAATTTTAAGATGAAATTTGCTTGTTTAAGTAAAAGGAGTATTTTGTTTTGATGTTCGGGAATATGATGAAACTTTGGGTATGTCTTTGAGCTCAATTAGACAAACCTGGTTAATTAACGTAAAGGGGTGGTAGATGCTCCTTTATACTCAGACTCCGGTCTGCTTATATTGTTATATTAATTAGTAGGCATCCAACAAGGACTTTAATTTTGGATGCACAGTAAAATGATAATAAAATTAATCCTAAAATTCTTTTAAAACTGAATTTTATGCTGAATTTTAATTTTGAAATTTTATGTATTCTGAATATTGATGTAAATAGAGTTAACGTTGATGTTTTTGGTAGGAATGTGTTGTTTTTTTTTATGAATGAGGAGGTTTATAACATTAGGTGAGCAGCCGAGGCGAAAAGCGTAGTTCACGGATTTTAAAGGAAACACAGCATTCTTGACGCCCAAACTGTGGGGCTCGAATGTTTTTTTTTAAAGGGCCAGTACCTGCAGATAATGAGAAGATTCACAGCATATATATATATATATATATATATATATATATATAGCTATGATAATAAGGTTATTTAAGTTCATATAACGCTACAAGGGAAAAATACCTCATGTAAATATCATAGAAACCATGAAAGCCAAACATTTAAATCCAAAAATGTATAAGGTTTATTCATTATGCAAAAGCAAATACAAATCACCCTGTATAAAATCAATAACAAGCTACAATTGATTAAAGGAAGCTTATTCCGTAATAACTTTACTACATTCATTAAGATAAATAAATGCCGAAGCAATCTAATTATTTTTAGAGCATTTAAAAACATTCCTGAGCTTAAAGCAAATACAAATTTAACATATTTGAAGACAAATAACCGTGAAATAAAATTTCTTTCTATCAAAACGCATTTGTGTAAAGAAGTTAATAAACGCATGTAGATTTATACCAGTTTGTGATAAGCAAACATTTAAAAACAAGGATATTTTATAAAGTATAGATATTTAAAGTTTTGGTGTACGTGCGAATTCAAAGGTATACAGAATGCCATATTTAATATAAAATACCATTTGTAATAAAAGTCCCGCTAGAAAGTTCCGGTATACGTGCGATTTACAACGTACATAAAATACCATTTGTTAATAAAGTCCCTCTAGAAAATTGCGGTATACGTGCAATTTACCAGGTGTATATTAGACCTGCTAAAATACAACACCTTGCAGATAACCATAGATACGCCCTTTCCATGAACGAACAACTGATAGAGTTTTGTCAATCAATTAGAACGCGTGGAACGTTCTGGAAGGAACTCGTTCTATAAAACTAACGTAACAGATAAAGGAGCTTTATTTAATAATCCACGCGCCGACTGTGCTAGTTGAAATAAAATTGTTACGTGAATAAAATACTAGTGAAAGTAAAATTCATAATTTCAAGTAACACAACTCTCTAAATAAATGGTGCAATACTCTAAATACAGGATTAATACTTCAAATTATTGTGCAAACGACTTCAAGCTGCTAATAAATATTTCAAAGTACTGGGTTAACACGTTAAAGTTGCTGGCTAACGATCTTCAGCTACAGAACAAACGACCGATATGGGCCAGGAAGCTCCAGCAAGAAAAACACCAGGAGGAATATAATGTCAACAATACTTATTCTATTTATAGCAAGTTATGTTTATAATTTTATATAATTTGTGTGTTCAGAAGCTTAAAAGTTGCATTTGATTTAATTATTTTGTGTAAAAGGTCAACAAAAATTTGGTTGGTACGTATAAGTATGTTTATGAAAGGTGATATTTCTTTAAACGTTCAATGAAACTATTCGTGGTAAGATATAATTTTTGCTGACTTTAATTGTTATAAAAGGTGTAAAAGCTATAATCTTCGTAACGACATAATTCGATGGGAGTATTTGTTTTAATTTTGATTTAAAAGTTCTATAAAAAGTAAATGATATTAAAAAGGACATAGATTTGTAAACTGTATAATTATTTAGTTTATTATACAAACTTTGGTGAATTTAATTTATCTTATTAGGAGATATCGTATCAAAATGGATCTATTTTTTCATCGCCATTGTCACAGATATCGTTTTTACTGTTACCATAACCCTCATACTCCTTGTTTCCAAATATATTGATAATTGTTTTGCTTGGCAAATTCTTTAATTTTTTCTGTGTTGTGTTTTATTTGCTAGTGATCACAGGATACAAACTTATTAAAAAAAATCTAAAATGTCAGCATTAATTTTGGCTAGACTAGATTTTCTGAAAAATTTTCTTTGTATCTTTTAAAATCTTGATTCTTCGCCTCTTGCTCATCCTCGGTCAATTGTCCTATGGGCAAGAGTTCCGAAGATATAATTTCTGGTTCATGAATCAGATATTTGTGTAAAAAAGGAGGCATATTGTACCAAGAATATTTTGGGACAAAATACCATGGGCGAATGCACGATATTTGTCTTCTACGTCTATATCAAATCCACCAGCTACGATAATAATTATGATGTGCAATTTTTTTATCAAACCCAAATCTACACCTGTGATTTAAGCAGCTATCTCCGGGTTTTGAAAAAACGTCTGATCGTATTGTCATCGTGTGTGTTTCCAAATCCTGGTTTAAGCTAATCAACAATCAAATCACAATTTAAATTTTTTTTGTATTCGAGTTTTATTTTGAGCTGCAATTAGTTTATCTTCAGTTCCATGAGCTTGCCATTTTTTAGAGGAATTTTGTATGACAAAAGTAAAAGGCATTGAAACATTCGAATACAGTCGTGCAATACAGAAAGGCCAAATTCCAAATTCTTAGTTATTACAGCTGAATCGTTGGCTTCAGCATCATAGAATGCTTGCTTTATGACTTGTGTACCGAAGAGCTATCAAAGCCCCATTTTGAGAACTAACACCACTGATCTATTTCTTCATTTCTAAGATGCACAATTACGGACTTTAAACTTAAGCCTAATGGTTCTATGGTATGATCTAGCAAAGCCTATAATTTAACGAAAACACCTGTGTCAGTTATTGTTATATCTTTCGGATAGCAAAACTTTTTAGCAATTTGTAGAGATTTGTAAAAAGGGAAGTTTTTTGGAGCGTTTGTCCTTTTTATTTATATTGCTTACCAGATAGCTTGGCATCAATTAAAACTGCACGAGCACCTTCACCTAATAAAAACTGTATTTCTGAATTGAACAATGCTTTTTGATATTTGGTAACTCGCTCTGGGCTTAAGTTAGTAATATATTTTAAAATGTTCGAGACTTGCACTTGTCCTTCGGCTCTTAAGCTCATACAAGTAACATATGATAATAAAGATGCAGAAGTAGTTCCACGCAACTCTTTCGACTTTAATCTTTTAGTTCGTTACTTAAATGGTCGACTGCGTTTACTGTTTGAGACACGCCTTTTAAAGCGCGGAAATGAAAGCGATATTTCAAGTCAACTGTTATTGATCTGCCAAAATTTTTCTTCGATCCTACACACTCTTTCCCATCTCAATTTAAACTCTGACTTAAATTTCTACAGCTTACTCTTTAAATGAATAGAATACTTTTGTCACAATTCGTCCGTTTCTTCGTAGATTTGTATCCATGACTTTCCTGTTTTAAAAATGCACGCAATTTGCCATACTTGGATATATCAATGTTTTCTTTAGCAGTAAGGGATGCTTTCAGCATACAATAATTTGACCACAACGTAGAAGCCTTTAGCTTGGTAGATAATTTGGAAACGTATACAAGCATTACATTTTCGGATCGAGATATCGTATGGTTTTCGTCGCAAAAATCTTTAAAACGTTTGTAAGCAAATTCATTTTTTTTTTTTATTTACTGGGTAATGGGAGTAATACTACGTTTTTAGCAGCGGTCAACAAGTCTGGTGATGTCCCAAGCACGTCGGCATCTTCATCACTGTCCATTTTACTTTTTGTTGATGTTATAATATTTGCACTTGCAAGAAATACTAAATTCGACTTTTATCACAATAAATAAACTGCATTTGTTTGTCTTGATTGTCATGGAAACGACTTCATAAGCAATTAGATTTTAATGCATAAATGTAATGCATTCTTTCACAAACTGATGCACTAATAGTTCTTAGATTTTTAAAAATGTTGAATGCGATTTTAGAAAAAATAATATGTGCACCTCGTAGGAAAAGCACATTCCCGGACTCTCATTGCTCGCAATGCATTGACGTCCGGGAATGTATTGCTTTACTACTAGATATACAATATACTATTTCATTTAATGGCATTCTAAACTAGGTTTTCTATTATAAAACGATTTGAAAGGAGGTTCTGGAACGTCAAATACACTGTGTATCCTAAAATAAATGCTCAATTGGCATTGCGCAAAAGTGATGTGTGATTTAAAGACGTAGATTAAATGCATTCCTGTTAATGTGGTTTTGATTTAACAGCGAAAGCAACCCGGATGTTTTATTTGAATTTTTTCTGCTATAACCTGTTAAAACTCCTTCGTTCTACTTTTACGGTTTCGTATTATTATGCTAAGTTTCCTGATTTAGAGTTTCTCGTAGTGTATTTCTCCTCGATTATCTATGCTATTGGAAAATGAATTTTTATATAATCTTTGTATTGGTCAATCATGGGTTTTTATTTTCCTATTCCTGAAACTAACTATCTCCTAGGAACCCGTCGTTGGGTTGACATACTTTAAGCACAATTAACTTTGAAATGTGTTGGCTAGGTATAGCATTAAACCTGATACGCGCTACAAAAACCTTATCATTTTCTGTTTTGATCGTTTTATCGGTTATGCTCTGTAAAATGTCTTTGTTTTAGTACTCGACACGAGGATGCTTATCAATGATCTTGTATAAAATTCTGAGTGGAACTAGTAGGTTATGTGTTGTATAAAGCTTGGCTCACGGTATCTTTTGACATACGAGCATCGACAAGAGTAGATGGTCAGTGAGTCACCTACTGTAACAGTCGTCGCCCTTGTCGGGTGTAATGTACCAATAAGGAGATTAAATGAATAGCAATGCTGAACAAATATCCTTCTTCATTTGTACAATGTAACAGAAAATAGAGTGCCAATTGGACACACACTTCTTATTACCAAGCTATTTATATTTATAGTATTCGTCTAAAGAACCTATATGACAAAGAGTATACATTGCGCGTGTTAAACCGTCTACCTCATTTATCGTCATTTCGAGCTTTACCTCATAATTGCTGGTAAGTGTTTAAAGTGCAAATTTCTCTATTCCACTAGAGATTTATAGGAAACACCTATTGGTATATTTACCTAATGCAAGACACAATTCGGGCAATTTACAACACGTGAGAGTGTGTTCTGTACAGTCTTTTGCCCGCTGAATATCTAGCAGGTAATTCACAGAGAATTCAGTGAATTCTCTTCACTGAATTCTCTGTAAATTACCTGCTAGATATTCAGCGGGCCAAAACTGAACGGAACATACTCTCACGTGTTAAATTGCCCGATTTGTGTCATGCGTTATGTAAATTTACCAACAGGTATTTCCTATAAATCTCTAATAGAATAGAAGAATCTGCACTTTGAACACTTTCCAGAGATTATGAGGTAAAGCTCGAAATGGCGATAAATGAGGAGGATGATTTACAACGCGCAATGTATACAAACACTTACATCACCCGTCCCACTGAGTTAGTCAGCGAAATAAACAACTTATTTATCCGTGCAGTCGAGATTTTGGTATTTTACCGGCACGTGATTTAAAGACGTAGACTAAGTGTATTCCTGCTAATATGGTTTTGATTTAACAGCGAAAGCAACCCGCATGTTTTTATTATAATTTTTTTCTCTTATAACCTGTAAAAACTCTTTCGTTCTACTTCTACAGTTTCGTATTATTATTTTAAGTTTACTGATTTATAGTTTCTCATAGTCTATTCGTCCTCGACTATCTGTGCTATTAGACAATGCATTCCTTTATTTCTTTGTATTGGCCAACCATGAGTCTTTGTTTTCCTATTCCTGTAACTAACTATCACTTAGGAACCCGTTGTTGAACTGACATACTTTGGAGCACAATTAATTTTTAAATTAATTGACAAGGTATTGTAGTAATCTTGATACGCGCTGCAAAAACTTTATTATTTTCTGTTTGGGCGTACAACCTTAACGCGTTTGTTGAAGGTGATGTACATTTCCCTGGAAAAATGCGCTGGATTTTTTTTTTATATTTTAGTGGACTGTATTTGAAATAATATAACTTCTTTTTATAAAGTGTATATTGAACATTTTACATACATGTACGCTTGAGATGCCAAACGTACGGAGAACACAACACGTCTGTCTGTCGAATAGACCTTTTGCAATAATAGGTGGCGGGGCAAGATCAGCGAATACCAAACTGTTCTCCATAATCTTCAACATTTTCTGTATTGATAATTTTATCAGATATGCTCTGTAAAATGTGCTTGTTTTGGTACTCGACACAAGGATGCTCATCAATGATCTTGTAGAAAATTCTGAGTGGAACTAGTAGGTTGTGTGTTGTACAAAGCTTGGTTCACAGTATATTTTAACATACGCGCATCGATAAGAGTAGATGGTTAGTCAGTCGCCTAATGTAACAGTCGTCGCCCTTGACGGGTGTAGTGTATCAATAAGGAGATTAAATGAATAGCAAGGCTGAACAAATACATTTCTTCATTTGTACAACGTAATAGAAAATAGGCAATGACAATTCGACACATACTTCTTCTTATTACCAAGTTATTTATATTTATAACATTCATCTAAGGAACCTATATGACAAAGAGTATACATTGCGCTTGTTAAACCATCCACCTCAGTAGTGGGGTAAGGCCGGTCCGAATTCAAAACGTGCTTACACGTATTTTACATATGTAAAATACACGTGCACCGTTTTGAATTCAGACCGGTTTTCTATACTTTCAATGTCAAATAGTTGTGAAAACACTTCAATGTAAAATAGTTGTGAAAACGTGAATTCTTATATACTTTCAAATGTAAAATACTTGTGGGCACGTTTTGAATTAGGATCGGCTTTATATTACTTTCAATGAAACATACTTCAAAACACACACACGTATGTTGAAAAATGTAAGTGCAGAGAAAATGTGTGAAATGTGTGAATTTGGTTTCCTAGCGAGAAGTTATAAAGTATGCCAAATGCAAAATATCGCATTCAAGTCAATTGTGTTTAATTAAAGTGGATTCTAATTTATGTTTTTTATTTATGTTTAGAGGCTGCAAATACACATGGGCCGGTTTCAATTCAAAATGTGTTCACTCTTGTGATAGGTTGAAAAGTAGGTTGACAAAGTACGCAGATGGTGGTAATCTGCTATATAAGGAGATTGCTCTAATATTAATTTAATTAGTCGAAGAAACGCAATATAGATTTTAATACTTTTAATAAAACCACATATCGCAAACCTTATGTAAATTCAAAAGATCTTGTAGTGAATAAGAGGTTTGAAGTTTTAAAAGTGGAAACAGTCAAGACAAAATATGGAGAAAGAGTATTACTGGAAACAGAAGAGTTCAAGAGTATATTGCCATTGAGATATTTTGAATACCTTCAAGCACATGGAGTTAAACAATTAAATGAAAGTATTGGCTCGAACAAACACGTATACATAGCTAGTAAGGGATCGATCGGTCTAACTGTCAACATAAAATTTTCAGAATAATATGTCACTAATCTAAGAAATTAGTTTATTATTATAATAATATACATTTTGTTCTTTACTGTTTATTTTATTATAACACATCTAAGTCGATTGTATAAAGAAAGATGTATTTAATTAAAGTGGGATTATGATTTATGTGTGTTTTACTTTGAGATTACTACCTTGTTTAGAGAAAGTCTTGTTTCAAAAGAGAAACTTTTATAAAATACTTTTTTTATTTACAGTTAAAATCTAACTATTTATAAATGAAAAAGTATTCATTAACTCCCGTTTTTGAAGTATCTGCTGCTCCCTCGCAGCCAGTTCCTCTCTTTTTTGCTTTATTATTTCTAGCTCCAAATCTAGACGACGCAGTATCTTCTCTCCACGCTTTTAAATGCGTTAACCAACTCTCCTGTGTCATCTTCGTAGGATTTGTCATCTTCACAGCAAACAGCCATATTAGATTCTGTACATAACTTTTTCATAGCCAACATATTTTTGCCGGATCTGTGAGCATAACATAAAAGATTATTGTAGGTTCACCTTTTCTTTTGTATACTACCTGATGTTTCTGAGAGGATCAGAATGTGCCAACGATCCCACGATAAATTAGTAGTGTTTTAAAACACATGTATAAATGTGAAAAAGCACTTACCGTGATATATCTATTACGTCACTATCACAGCAGTGTCAAGTTGAGGTAAAGAACCAAAAACTTCTTGAATCAAGTCTTCGTCAGAATGTAATATAAATTGTTCTAGAATTTTTACGTTGGTACTACTACCATTTTTGATCGATGATAAGTTACTCATTTTTTTTAAAGTTGCTAGTAGTAACTAATAATTATACAAGAGATCTGATTGAATACTGTTGGTAAAATTTACGTGAAGTATTTATATTAAATAATAAACTGACCTGTTAGAAAAAATTAAAAATTTGCATCGTTTTCTGAAAAAATTGCAAATGTTATGTAGTCAGCTCTGTAATCTATTCTAATGAATAAAAAGCAAATCTAATTATGCTTCAGCAGAAATAATGAATTGGATTCATTGTATGAAAAAAGTTGCAACGAAGGCACATAGTAAAAAACCTAAATTAGTTTAATTTCGTTCAAAATAATGTAATCAAGATTTTTTTAAAAGCAGGAATGAGAAATTGGTGCAATCAGTCTGTCTGTCTGTCTTTGGCAATTTTTTTTGAGATATCTGTACAATTTGTTAAATGTTGCAAAATCAGTAAAGAGCTATTGCGTTGATCAATTGTAATTCCTTTCAGGGTTGAGAGTCCCATTCGTGCTGACTGAGTTTAATCGTTTTTTCTGCAGACATCAGCATTAAAAATTTCTTACTGACTACAATAATGCAGACCCAATCTTTCTATTGTTTTATTATTATTATTATTATTATTATTATTAAACCATTCTTTTAATAACAAGGTATTTTGTTTTGCACATTGCATATTTTTATTGCTGTGTCTACAACAATGGATGTTATATATTAAACGATTGTTGATTTTTAACTCCGATAGCTTAGGACAATCTAGTGCAAGCATATCAGTTACAACGTTTTGCATTAGATAGGTTCCATCCAATTTTTTCTTTTCTAGACCCTTCACACACACTTTTTCACCGGGTCGGATAATTTGCTTTATATATTCAGGGATTTAAATACAAGAAAAAACGAGTTTGTATGCAAAGAAAATGCGGTTTGTGCACTTGTTACTTATTCTTATTCTTATTACTGTATTAGTTAAGGAGCATTTGCATTGCATTATTTTGAACGAAATTAAACTAATTTAGGTTTTTTACTATGTGCCTTCGTTGCAATTCTTTTCATACAAAGAATCCAATTTATTATTTCTGCTGAAGCATAATTATATTTGCTTACATACTGTTTTTTATTCATTACAATAGATTACAGAGCTGAATATATATAACATTTGCA
This sequence comes from Platerodrilus igneus, assembly GCA_036346225.1. Taxonomy (NCBI): domain Eukaryota; kingdom Metazoa; phylum Arthropoda; class Insecta; order Coleoptera; family Lycidae; genus Platerodrilus; species Platerodrilus igneus. The sequence continues at coordinate 4,336,668 of JARFIW010000131.1, read as the reverse complement.
ATTTTTAGAAAACGATGCAAATTTTTAATTTTTTCTAACAGGTCAGTTTATTATTTAATATAAATACTTCACGTAGATTTTAGCAACAGTATTCAATCAGAACTCTTGTATAATTATTAGTTACTACTACTAGCAACTTTAAAAAAATGAGTAACTTATCATCAATCAAAAATGGTAGTAGTAGTAGTAGTAATACCAACGTAAAAGTTCTAGAACAATTTATATTACATTCTGACGAAAACTTGATTCAAGAAGTTTTTGGTTCTTCACCTCAACTTGACACTGCTGTGATGGTGACTTAATAGATATATCACGGTAAGTGCTTTTTCACATTTATACATGTGTTTTAAAACACTACTAATTTATAAGTTACATTAGATTAGGATCAAAAAACCATTCTGGAAATTCTGAGGCTATCGTTGGATCGTTGGCACATTCTGATCCTCTCAGAAACATCAGGTAGTTTACAAAAGAAAAGGTCAACCTACAATAATCCGTTATGTTATGCTCACAGATCCGGCAAAAACATGTTGGCTATGAAAAAGTTATGTACAGAATCTAATATGGCTGTTTGCTGTGAAGATGGCGAATCCTACGAAGATGACACAGTAGAGTTGCTTAACGCATTTATAAAGCGTGGAGAGAAGATACTGCGTCGTCTAGATTTGGAGCTAGAAATAATAAAGCAAAAAAGAGAGGAACTGGCTGCGAGGGAGCAGCAGATACTTCAAGAACGGGTGTTAATGAATACTTTTTCATTTATAAATAGTTAGATTTTAACTGTAAATAAAAAAAGTATTTTATAAAAGTTTCTCTTTTGAAACAAGACTTTCTCTAAACAAGGTAGTAACCTCAAAGTAAAACACACATAAATCAGAATCCCACTTTAATTAAATACATCATTTTTTATACAATCGACTTAGATGTGTTATAATAAAATAAACAGTAAAGAACAAAATGTATATTATTATAATAATTAACTAATTTCTTAGATTAGTGACATATTATTCTGAAAATTTTATGTTGACAGTTAGACCGATCGATCCCTTACTAGTTATGTATACGTGTTTGTTCGAGCCAATACTTTCATTTAATTGCTTCACTCCATGTGCTTGAAGGTATTCAATATATCTCAATGGCAATATACTCTTGAACTCTTCTGTTTCCAGTAATACTCTTTCTCCATATTTTGTCTTGACTGTTTCCACTTTTAAAACTTCAAACCTCTTATTCACTACAAGATCTTTTGAATTTACATAAGGTTTGCGATATGTGGTTTTATTAAAAGTATTAAAATCCATATTGCGTTTCTTCGACTAATTAAATTAATATTAGGAGCAATCTCCTTATATAGCAGATTACCACAATCTGCGTACTTTGCCAACCTACTTTTCAACCTCTCACAAGAGTAAACACATTTTGAATTGAAACCGGCCCATGTGTAATTGCAGCCTCTAAACATAAATAAAAAACATAAATTAGAATCCACTTTAATTAAACACAATTGACTTGAATGCGATATTTTGCATCTGGCATACTTTATAACTTCTCGCTAGGAAACCAAATTCAAGACAGCTACACATTTTCTCTGCACTTACATTTTTCAACATACGTGTGTGTGTTCTGAAGTATGTTCCATTGAAAGTAATATAAAGCCGGTCTGACTTCAAAACGTGCCCACACGTATTTTACATTAGAAAGTATATAAGGCCGGTCTGAATTCAAAACGGTGCACGTGTATTTTACATATGTAAAATACGTGTGAGCACGTTTTGAATTCGGACCGCCCTTACCCCACTACTGAGGTGGATGGTTTAACAAGCGCAATGTATACTCTTTGTCATATAGGTTCCTTAAATGAATGTTATAAATATAAATAGCTTGGTAAAAAGAAGTGTGTGTCGAATTGTCACTGCCTATTTTTTGTTACATTGTACAAATAAAGAAATGTATTTGTTCAGCCTTGCTATTCATTTAATCTCCTTATTGATACATTACACCCGTCATGGGCGACGACTGTTACATTAAGCGACTTACTAACCATCTACTCTTGTCGATGCGCGCATGTTAAAATATACTGTGAACCAAGCTTTGTACAACACACAACCTACTAGTTCCACTCAGAATTTTCTACAAGATCATTGATGAGCATCCTTGTGTCGAGTACCAAAACAAGCACATTTTACAGAGCATATCTGATAAAATTATCAAAACAGAAAATGTTGAAGATTATGTAGAACAGATTGGTATTCGCTGATCTTGCCCCGCTACCTATTATTGCAAAAGGTCTATTCGACAGACTCACGTGTTGTGTACTCCGTACGTTTGGCATCTCAAGCCTACATGTATGTAAAATGTTCAATATACACTTTATAAAAGGAAGTTATATTATTTCAAATACAGTCCACTTTGTACGCCCAAACAGAAAATAATAAAGTTTTTGCAGCGCGTATCAAGATTACTACAATACCTTGTCAATAAATTTAAAAATTAATTGTGCTCCAAAGTATGTCAGTCCAACAACGGGTTCCTAAGAGATAGTTAGTTTCAGGAATAGGAAAACAAAGACTCATGATTGGCCAATACAAAGAAATAAAGGAATGCATTGTCTAATAGCACAGATAGTCGAGGACAAATAGACTATGAGAAACTATAAATCAGTAATCTTAAAATAATAATACGAAACTGTAGAAGTAGAACGAAAGAGTTTTTACAGGTTATAAGAGAAAAAATTATAATAAAAACATGCGGGTTGCTTTCGCTGTTAAATCAAAACCATATTAGCAGGAATACATTTAGTCTACGTCTTTAAATCACGTGCCGGTAAAATACCAAAACCTCGACTGCACGAATAAATAAGTTGTTTATTTCGCCGACTAACTCAGTGGGACGGGTGATGTAAGTGTTTGACTAGGGTTCCAAAATTTTATCGGATGTGAAACGTGGTCTTGATCGGGAAATTCCTTGGACGAACCTAATCTCGCAGGGATGCTGGGGAAAAGCCCTAGAATGAATCACAGAAGGGAATGCCCAAAATCTTGAGATCAGGAGAATGATTCTGGCTTACAAATATATCTGAAAATTTATTGAAAAAACATTATTTTAAATCTAAACTCAACCTAACCAGGTAGGCCTATTTATGATTGCTAACTGCCACAAAGATTGCTAAAACTAAATGTTAAGTAATACATAAGCTATTGAATTAAGCTTCAAACAAAATTCATAGGTTAATTTATTTTGGCAAAACTGTTACTATACCGTTTACAATAATGAACAGAATAAATATATACTCTTTACGAAATTTACTAAAACGTAATTAATTCTGTGACATGTGTATTCACCACGTTTCAACTTATACAAATATGAAAGGATCCATAACTCCTAAATCTACTGACTAAAAACGAAAACCTGTTAGCTCAAACTTAAATCTAATCACAGTTCGGTACTAACTTTTTCACTGGTATAGTATAAGTCTTTTCTCATGAATTTACTTTTTAAATGACCGTCGGGAGATGTTTTCTTTCCCTCCGTTAATACTTAGACATTTCAACTTAATTTCCACCCAGGGTTGAACCATTGAGGACCAATCTGTTCCTAAAAGAAGGAGCTGTGCTGCTTGGTAGAGGATTATCCGACCATCAACAGCCACTTAGCTTCAATAGCGACCTTATACTCAAAGGACTTACCCTACCGAAGCGACCTGTTAATGTTGAGATATTATAAACGGAGTCTTCTTTTTGAACAAAGAAACTGCTCTTTTTAAACTACACGAGACCTTTTCGGCAATTTTTGGACGGATGGATTAAAATGGGATTTCATTTAATGTTGCCAATTCTATTTATGCTTATATCATTTTAACTTCCGTATTTCAAATTATATGAAATCTCAATCGACACAAAATTGCATATGACCCGTTTTATTCTTAGACGGATGAGATCACGAACCCCATTCTACATATATTTTATAAATAAAGCAAATCCAAGATACCATTACGCTTAACTTTTTCAACAAACTCACATATAAATTTTTATACCTTCTGACTATGAATTGAATATGATGCCAAATAATTCTATCTTAAATTAGAATTTATAGAAGCCTAAAACATTATTCCTGTAGGAGTAACCCAATCATATTGGTGTACTTTATTTATACAAAACTACTAAAATGAAATGTGGTTATAATTATTGTCAAGGCAATGTCACACGTATGTCGATATTCATCACTATTAAATACGACTAATTGCTAGCACCCCATACCATCTATAAACAGTTGGTGCCACCTTCGTTGTAGAACCATAAAGCTAGGAATGTAAACAGAAAGTTCTGACTTCCGTGAAATACTATTCTTTCTCAAGCCGCTAAAGGATTTTAGCTACTTAGCTCAATTCCTTAAATTTTGTTAGTCGAAAGCTCATTTGTTGCCTGTATCTGTAACGTCCTTTAGTTTTAATCACATATGCGTGCTAAATTTATACTACATCTGCTTATGATTTGAGAAAACGTATGATACGGGGTTAGTTTTTGTGTATTTAGGAAGTTGAAAATTCCCTCTCTAACGCTGTTTATAAGTCCAATTAACATAGATCGTACCATAGTTTGTCGTCATAGTAGCCTTTGTAATATAGATAACTTGATATGATCATATCTTACGTTGGAGTACACTTATTTGCTCGTTTGAAGACATTTGGGGCCCAAACCAATCCAATCGCGTAGCATGATGGTTTTCATCATTTACACAATTTAGTTTCAGTATTAATTATTTGAAAATCTAAGCTTATTAGAGATTATTAATCGAATATAAAGCTAGATATACTAAATCCTTGGTTAGGTTTGTGTTTAACTACGTAGTAGTAAAGCGTATTGTCTATCCGTGGTATTCTGTACCATTAGAAAAGGTGTATTAATTAATGTGTTTCTATGAGTCATTTTTACGCTGTAGTTCAATACGTTACTGTTTAGCTTTTAAATATTTTGAGCATTGATAATTGTTATTACATTCTTGTAAATTTGGAGGGTCGCTTAAGAAAAGTATCTCCGTTTATTTTGCTGTACATACCTTTTTTATTTTTTCTTCATTTTGTTCTATTTTATGAGTATTATACTCTTTGTATTGGGTTAAATAGCTGTACTTTTAGGCAGAGTGTTGCAACGAATTCCTATAGAGCTCAACTCCACAAAGCGAAAAGCTTTGGCCGCCTGTTACGGGCCAATTCAGCACTACGACACCAAGGGACCGATCGGGACCCGTGAGCGGCCTAGCTCTAGCCGGTGAGGGGTAGGTCAGACAAAAGTCGTAGATTAGGATTGCTAAATGCCCTAAGATGACAATTATAATGAGATGTGAATTCGGTAAAACGTCAAAAATCGAGTGGGCACCACCAGTAATGTCACAATGCTAGACGACAAAAGGAGAATCATGTCACTGGTCGGTAGACTCCTTGCAGCTCAAGATTTAACATAAAATCCTCAGAAAATCTCGCAGAGTAGAGAGGTTGAATTCACCCTACTAACATAAACTTCTTACTAAAATAATGCACGTAGACAACTTTATTTAATTCTATTAACAAATCCCAACGACCGAAATAAATACATGGGTTGGTTACATAAACAAATATGGCACATACATATATGAACAAGTAAATGTAAACATTACCACAAGTAATATGGTCGATAAAGTAAATGGCATACAATTATTCTTACTATAAGGTGTACTGGCCAGTAAAGCAATGTGTAATAAAATTAAGGTGGAGTTGAGTGCACAGGACACCCCCACTTGCTCTACTTACACAGTAACTAATAAAATATTTGAAACGTAATGCGTAGGGCGCCGTGTGCATGCAACTCTACGCTACTAACTTAACGGCAACAATAACTTTCAATTCAAAATGTAAGTGGGGGTCATAATTCAGCAAATATGTAATCGTAATAATTTTGAATAAATGGAAGTATCAGTACAACTGTCTTAAATATTACGTTAATTGGGAATAATATGGTTTAACTATTTATACTAGTTAAACGTGTTTGTTGAACACGACAACGGTAAAGTATTAATAAAGCGCACACACTTTAGGACTCGGTGATAAGGGATTAACACAACTTCATGTACGGGTTGTGCTTAGTTTAATTACACAAACATTCAATTATAATCGACGTATTTGGGGCTGCACTGTAAAATCTACGCATACAGTCGCTTACCTTGTAAGGTGGATTGTGCCAGTCAACACTGTGAGGGTGTCGAGCTTTCTACTTTCAAACACGTGACAATTAATCTATTACTTGATCCCCAACAACTGGGTTATATTACGGGCCTACCGCAATCGTAACGAGATTTCCATTCATCCTCCAGACAGTAACTCCCAAATTCATTGGCATTAGTTAATACTTCTAAAACGTAAACAAACGACAAAAGAGGATGCCTCAACCTACAACAGAATGATTAATCACGTGCACCACGTGACACTATTAGCGAAGTTCGACAATCAAAACTCGGCACTTGTACTATAACTTCCACTGAATCACCAAAATAAACGATCGATTAACTATAATATTGTAACTACATATTTCATGTAAGAACCGTATAAATTCGCCCAAAGCGATTTTTCCTCATTCACTCAACTTGACAAATTTACATCATCAATGTCACAGACATCGCCCTCTTTATTACCTCCAAAAAAACTGTCGAAATTATGAAGGGATGTGCGGGCAACGCGCTCTTTGTTATATTTTAGACTGATGAATTATTTACACAAACTAAGGGACTTTATATACATATTTCTTTGATATAAGGTAAGAAAATAAACGGAACGTTACACGCCTCATGTCCCTCCTTCTTCCCTGCTGCCCATTAAAGTTTTCTACAAAGTACCTGGTTTTCCCGTCGGACCCGCAAGTTCCCTTGGTCGAGTGCAAGATATTAATACCCCGTCTCGTGCTAATTTAGCTACTGAAGCACGTAACTACGTCATCAGCTAGAGAAACTCCCACCACTTCTTGCAGCAAATCCTTTTTTATCATACAGTGCACTACTATGCAATTGCTTGTATTTTTACTATTCATGTAAACTAAAACTTCAAAAGAGATTAATGCATTTGGGAGCATTTATCTCAAACACGAAGTTAACTTGACTCCATTCGGAAACAGGCGATTTCTGTAATATGCACAAATAAAAAGTCCTACAAGAGCTTTTCGATAACGAGAATCAACCCACGCCTAGAAAACAACCTGCAAGATTACGGAAGTACGGCGAAAGTAAAAGAAGGATGGAAAAATTTTCGTATAACACCTTCAAATGAAATTGTATAAAGTAAGCGTTGGAGAGGTTGCAACATCTAATTGGCTGATAAGAATGCGAATCTCGTACAAAGCAGGAAACCTCTAATTCAGTAGCGCCCTCATGGCGATTCCCTTATAGCACAAAAAGGCGCTACCTCTAAATCGTACCTTTATAGATAGGGATAACATTTGAAGAAAATTGGAAACGCGGAAATCCTTAAAAACTACCCGTTTATGCAATAGAGAGAATTGAATTCCAAAGAACTCTCTGTTAGACATCAATGAGTAGTCATAGGTTTAGATAATATTGAAAAACCCAGGATATCATTCAATCTAGCGCAATCGACTTCCCTGCGAATTCAGTAATTTTTAGTTTACGTGCCCTTATAAACGACTAACTTGTATACGGAATACTTAGATTTCCAAGTGTATAAAATCTCTGGAGCTATAAATAAATGTAGAAAGAATTCTTTTCAGAGTACAAAAAATAATAACTAATCACATACGTGTTTGTAGATGATATATCGTACTGAAGAAAATAATTCAGGTATTTCTGGATAAAATTGTTCTTTCATAGTTGTCAGTAAGGAATGATATAGCTTTGTAAACACACAACCGAGCACTTATAGGAAGGTTTTATAAAGATTCGATACCTACTAAAGGCACGTGAAATTTGACATTTAATTACACTTTATAAGTTATCTAAAGCAACTACACATTCTGCTTCAAATTTTTGAGGACGGTATAAAAAAGGATGTTTAATTCGTTAATTTTTTTATAAACGCATCTAATAATAATAATAAAAATTACTTTGCCGGATATTTGTGAAGGGCTGCCAGACAGAAAAATATTTATGCTAAAAATTCTAAGTATAGAGATCAACCTTAGTTTGGGCAATCATTATCAAAGTAAAATGTTGTTACTCTTCTAGTACGCATGAACCTTAAACAAAAGAAGGAAACGTAAAACTTATCCGTGGTTTACAGTATTCATATAATGTTATCCTATAGTGCTCGAGATATCTATTCAAAATTTTATACTTGATTTTTCTGGAGCATTTACGCAATCTGTACAAAATTATCCACCACTTCCTAGCGACGGTTTTATAAAAGTGTGAAAACAGGTTTCTAATGTTTGTAAGTAATATTTACATGTGGTATTTCAAATGCTGCAGTTTCTTTATGAATACTCATGCACTTATAAAGCAAATTGTAGAGCTCCTTACTCAATGCTTAACTACCAGCAACAACCTACGTCAATAACATCATACCAAGTAAGTAGTAATATTATGTTATTTTGAGCCAACTGTAGGTCAAGTTTTTAGAGAGAGAATTTAGCCAGTTTACTGATTTAGGGCATTTGCTTGAATAGCGATCGCTGTAATTATTTAATTTCTGGTGACATCACAATCTTGATGTAATAACTACACTTGCCCAATAGTCTCAACGACCCAACTCAACCGATTATAAAAACCGTACGCTTTCTAATCTTTTCGATTACTTTCTGTGATGTTTTCTTGTTTTTTTTTCATTTGTTCTCGTGCTTTAGACAATAACTGTGTTAAGTCGTCTGAAGCCTCCTCTCTTCCATGGCCTGTCTAGTATTATGTTTGCATCGGTGTTATAGAACATACTTCTGTAACTATATTTGGTACCATATTTATGAAGCCTTCTACTTGCCTTAAGCGTGTGAACTTATAACAATTTTTTACAATTATGAAAGCTTATAAATTTAATTATAAAATACACTGCATTGTTTATTTAAATAAACAATTAATTTTGCGACGTTAATAAATGTTCAGATCAGGACCTTATAGCCCAATCACAAGGCATATATTACATAATACTACTGGCATAGTCTCTATTTGTAAACGTTGGTCATTAGAATTACATATCCAATGTCAGGCGATTTTTATGTGTTATGCGCATCTTGTCGACTGGAGGATCAGTCTGGCGTGACCACTTGTAGAGTTACAAGCATCATGGAGACCAACAAGGTCCGTGTCAGCAATCTACGTGTGGCAATAAACGTGGCGGCATAATCGAGTGCAAAATGCATTTGATTTCTGTTTTGCTTCTAATAATGGTAAGCAAATTAAGTAATTAGTAAGGCCAACTAAATGATTTCATTGTAGCGCTGAATACTTTAACGAATTTAAGTTCAGTATGTTAACGAATTTAAACTCAAAATGTTATCCATTTTAATCTCATCACGTTAACAAATTTTTAACTCCAGATTTAATCTCAGTAAATTACCACATTTCAATTTTATCCAAATTCATAAAGTTAAAGAAGACTCGAAAATGAGGCACTTGGTATAACTCGTTTTATAGATTGGTTTTATATTTCGATTTATTTCAATGGATTGTACAGTAAATTTATGGGGATGGTTCTCTGTGGTGGTCCAGGATAATACGCCGTTATAATATGATTCATAATTACTTTAGAAGGAGAAGCTCAAGTTTACGCCTTTGAAATGCAGAGGTGGAAGCTCGCTGACGTCACGTTTGTCCAACATCGCAAGATTGCACGTGTGGCTACGATAAGGTATTTGTTACAAAGAAGACACAAAGTTCACGTGTTGCTAAGGTAAGCGCTAGCATAAATACTTGAGCTGACACCAACTATCTCGAGTAATAAGAAAACCAAGGGGATACTTGTAACTAAGACGATAGCATTTTATAAGTTTTGTTTTATGAAACCGTGAGATCTCTCATTGTTTGGATTTCATTATAGTACAAATGATTGCTTATTTTACATATAAATGCAAATAATTAAAATTATGAAAGCTTCTAATTTATTCCAGTAGAGTATGACTTTCAAGTTCAGCAACACTCGAAGTAATTATGAAAACTTATTCTGTTTAATGTCAAATATTTAAAGCAAATTTGTACACCAAGGTAACAGATCTGTGTATTTTATGTATTTAATTTAAAGGCTTCACGGTCATGTTTAATACATTATTAACATTTTGATTCATAGTAGAGATGATCATAATTTTCATATTTAAATATCTGCATCTAAAGGATTAGACCACATTTTGGATATATATTTTGTATATAAAATCTTATCAAAAAGAAAGTTAAATTTAATTAAAGAACTATCATATAATTTAATTGACCAACTGTTTTATTTTGGACAAGTTTATCCAAAGCTAGGGTTAATTGAGTAAAAGGTAAAAGTGTATATACAGGGTGAGTTTTTAGTGTGGCAACGGTCGATAACTCCGTTATTATACAAGCTACGTAAACCAAATTTGGAGGCATATTAGGCATGCCTAAAGTGCACATTACAAAAATATTTGGAAGCATACAGGGTGTTTCATAATTCCAGGGCATATTAAACTTATATTTTTTTAAATGGAACACCCTACATATTATTACATTTTTGAAAAGCCTATAAAAAGTGCTTTAATTTGATATCAAATTGTATCTGTATATTCCTTTTAGTTTTTGAGATATTCAACTGTCTTTAGAAAAAATTACCCTGATTGGATACATTGCCACTGCACTAATACACAACTTATGTTAATTTTCATAATGCAGAAAATTTTACTATATACCGTAGTTTATTTGTAATTATCACTTTTTTGAAATTTCTTCACAGTATACAGGGTGTGTCAGGTTTCGCAAAATGCAATTTTTAAAATTTTTTTTAAATGGCACCCTACCAATTTTATTGCTACAATGGATAGCTCATTAAGTGTCCTTTCATTTTTGTTAAGCATTCCCTATACCTAAATCCATTACTTTCTGAGATATTTTTGATTTTCTTCAAATTTTAAGAATGTTTTTAATTTACATAACTAAAAATAACTTACTATTAGAAAATATTATAAAACAATTAATGCATATTGATTAACAATTAACTACATTTATCCAATAACAATTTTCACTAAAGATATAACAACCTACAATAATACGCTATCAACAGAATTCTGCCAGATCAACAATATGCATTTTATAGAAAATGTTCAAACAGGAAATCAGGCAGGCTTTGAAAAAAATAACAATTACAATTAAAATGTCATTTAGGTTTATTAATTGTAGTGTGTTGTCATTTAACAGGATATCTCTCTTGGTATATTCTTGATGCAAGTAGGAAATTTCTTAAACTTTCTCCCAAATCATATTTATTTGTGCTTGCACTGTAAAATTCATTTTGAAAACTCCTTCAAAGATTACATTTAAAACAGAACTGATAATGTGTTAAATGGCAACACACTACAATTAATAAACCTAAATGACATTTTAATTGTTATTGTTATTTTTTCAAAGCCTGCCTTATATTATATATATATTGTCGTGGAAATTATAGGTTAAGAAGAATATATAGATCTAGATAATAAATTTTTAACAACTGTGTATATAGGAAATAGGAACAATTTAGTTACGTGCCAAATTAATCAGTTTAAATATTGAAAAACGGACGGATAGTAAGATATTTTTGTATTTCTAAATTGGAATGTACAACTTGCATAACGGGTAGAAGCTTTAGAGTACATGAAACTCAAGGATATGCATAATTAGTTTTAATATTTTAAATCAAGCGCATCGGGTATAGAAAATTAATATTTGAACGCATACTTCCATTTACCTCTAATAAACGTTCGTTATACAAACCCTAAGAAGTGCTAAAACTCGGAATTATAATTCTAAACGGATACTTCAAAGAAACAACTGATAGTTAAAATGTCAAGTTCAAAGAGCTGAAATATACGTTGGCTCAAAATTCTATAGAATTGAATGTAATGGTCGATGCGACAAGCTGCTAAAATAACAAATGCTTTGAAGACAAAATGAAATGAAATATCCATAATGTAACAAAGACAGAGAACACGTATAATAAAACGTTGGTTAAAATACTCGTCTAAAATATAATTGGTCGAATGCTAGAAATTTTGAGAAGCTTGCGTCGGTTAGATATTGTTGAGCAAATTTTAATGTAAGAACACGGTAAACTTGGAATTTTCAGACGTAGAAGTTCGTTACGTACAAAATTTGTAGAATCTGTTTTGAAAAATAAGCATTTTAATAGAAATAGGGTCCGTGAGGGGTATTCAAAACCATATAAATACACTAGGTGGGGTATTAAAGCGGATATCTCTTACTTACTTGCTATTACGTGCTCTTACTTTGTACTGATTGCCGCTTATTCGTTAAATTATCATACAACATCCTATTTAAAAGTGTGTAAAACGCTGTTAATAACGTACCGGTAATGTATTAAAAGTGTGATTTGCACAAGTGGGTGCTGGCTTATAAAAGGTGCTGTTACTACACGCTACGATCTAATGATAGGATGGTACTTAGGTAAGCGAATCGAAAAGTTTGAAACAAGTATGCGTGAAGTGTAGTGATTATGGAAGGTTAAGCTTGGTCGAGACAATTATCCGGGTAGAAATACTAAAGATGGTAGAGATTTGGATAGCGAGTGGAAATGATTTGGATCCAGTTATAATAACGAAGAGTATGGACACAACGACGAGAGTTTAGGAACACATTTTCAGACGGAACGATGGAAGAAGCTTACTCCAGGTAAAGAAAAAAATTAATTTCATGCTTTTGCTTGAACATTTGTGCTGGTATTTTGTGCTTGGGTGTTTTGACTTATTGGGGGTGTATTTTATTACCATAAAAACTCATTTGAAGGAGTATGTGTAAAGGACCACTAATATTGATTATTTAAAAAAGTTTATTAATGACATAAAAATGTTGTTGTAAGGAGTAAACAGGTCTTTAGCTTCATTTTAAACAATAATGCGATGTTTAAAAGCATTTAGAGTAACTGGGTTATACTGAGCTCAACATAGATCAGAATAAAAATCAATTTAGGGTTGCACGACGGGCCAATCTACCCGTCTAAGATAAAATTGTTAAAATATAAAAATCATAAAATTTGAAAAGATTTAAAGATTGAGATGGTAACATTTTATAAAACTGTATACACAAATGTGTAAATATTTTCTTGCTAATGGAAACTTGTAGATATGTGTAAATAAAAAGGTTGTATATCTTGTTGCATTATTTGAGTGGTAATTTCATTTGACTGTATTTGTGAGAAGAGAATGATGATGGTAGGTATCCAAGAAGAAGCAGATTTTAGAGCTAGCCAGGGTGTGCAGAAATAAGGTATGCCAGAGGTATGTGTTTTTTTATTAAATTTTCAGAAACTTATATGACGGCCCAATAACGCTGGGACACGAAGGCGATCTAGAGATCGTTCTAGAGACCACAGCATATATATATATATATATATATATATATATATATACACACTCTTTTATATAAATAAAGTTTTTAGCTACGACTTGATAAAGAAACACTAAACAGCGCTTTTAAGAGGTATAATATCTAAATTTCCCTTTATAATAATGCTTAAATCATTAGTATTAATAGCTACCCTTTCTTTTATAATACAAGGTAGCAAGAGTGCAGTAAAAGCGATTTTTCCCTTGAGGATTTCCAAGTTCTCTCTTAGATCAAACCCGGGCTTTAAAGATTTAAGGACTTGGTTGCGCCTCTTTTGCACCCTTATTTTGTATTTGAGAGTCAGTCAAGTAGGCAATGTTTTTGTTGTGAAACCCACGACCACTCCTCATAAGCTCTACCCGGGGAATAAACCCCTAGGTTAATCGGAAGACTATCGATTTCCTTTCATTATAAAGGGGATCGAAATAACTGGCTAATGTAAAAAAAATTAATTTGAGTTAGTTTTACATATCACCAGTAAAAAGGTAACATCCTAACCCTCATGATATTCTTGCGTTACTATTCTCAGTGCTTAATTAATTCGCTGCGGATGTCTTATGCTTGAAAACCTAAGCTTCACTTGCTTCTTCATTAAACTAGTAATAAATCTTGATTTTCGAAATATGTAGCGTTGTCTGCCAAAATAGCCCTTACAAATACCGCTTCTCGAACAAAATTATAGATCGATCTCTATACGTGGTCAGTATTGCACCTTCCTGGAGAATAATATTTTACAATTTTTCTAAAAACGTCCACTATAACCAGAATATGTTTACACCCAACCCGGCCTGGTATTAAGTTACACAAGCAATCCACCGCCACACTCTCCAAGGGCTCTATTGAGCGAAAATCTCTGACCTTATTTTACAATGGATGGTTTTATAAAAGATTATTTTACTAGGTTAAGAATTTAATTACCATAGTAGATTTTGTTTACCAAGTCAACTAAAATAATTTATTTGGAGTTGCAAAAAATAATTTGTGATTATATAGAAGAAACCAAACATACCGAATTCAGCAGGTTTAAATGAAGGATATTCAATTAGATAACATTCTTTAGAACAGATTTATTTGAAACGGGTGCAAGTAGAAAATAACCTCTGTAAATAGTAATTCTAATACAAAAAATTTAGGTTTTATTCATAAATAATTCGCATGTGTTTAAAATTTGTTTATTAGGAGAGTAGTGCATTTAAGATGCTGTTTTAAGAAGGATATTTGAGATAAATATATTTTTATTTGTCTCATTTGGCCATTTGGCAAACCAACACGGTGCACGATTAAAGCGTCTGAAATTTAGTTTCGCCTGACTTTGGATTTTGTGGGAATTTTCTGTAGACTCTAATTGTCATCGGAATGACTGAGAAAGTAGGAGCTTAGAGAAGGATTGAAAACAGGAGGGGCTTGAGATCGGATTGTAAGAGCGTGTTTATCTAGACCATACGATAAAAGGAGAACAAGAAAAAGGCAGAGCAGGGTGATGTTGTAAATATAGGAGACTCTCAGAAGTCTTGAATGATGGCCATTTTGTTGAATTTAAGTCAGAAATTTTATAATAATACACAGGAACTACAGAATTTTGAAATATTGGGAGAAAAATTAAGATTGCAGAGTCAGAAAACGAAAGATATGAGCGAGAGTATAACTTTAGGTTGAAACAAATCAATAACATCACAGTGGAACAGACGTTACAAAGAGGTAAAATGGTAAAAACTCTAGAGGATATAGATGAAATCCAATAGGAAATTGTGCAAATAGAGTCAAATCAGGAATATTGATGATCGAAAAGTTAATAACTTACGACAGAGAGTAGATGAAATGAAATCAAATAAATGCCCTAAGGCGGGAGGCAGAAAAAATTAATAATACGAAGACTTCGAACGTAATAATGTGAATAAGGAAAATAGTAATACAGACAATAATTAAGCAGAGGAAGAAAGTAATTCAAGAACGATAAATAATAGTACGTTTGCAGAAATGATTTTTAATATTTCCTGGTACAGATAACGTATGTTTTTTAATTAATCACGAAAGTTTTAGGCTCCAAATGAGTTTTATCTGCTTTGTAAACACAATAAAATTATTTTTGCGATAAATAAAGCAATACTTTATGCACGGAAAGTGTATTTTTATGATAAATGAATATGACTGTTTTGTATCTTAAAGATTGAAACCTGTTTTCACTAAGAATGCTTTACTCACACGGAAGAATATGCTTTTTATTATATTTTTAAGTGAAACATCTTTACGCACAGAAAATCTTAACTAAACATTCAAATGCTCTCTTAACAGTTTTGCAAATGCAAAAATATTTGCATCTTACTAATTGTAAAAAGAAATGGGGATCCATACATATAAAACGTGTTCTAATGCACATTTTACACACAGAAAAATTATTTAATACTTCAATTAATGAATTCTTTGTTGATAAATGCAGTAGCTCTGTATTTTATCTCTTAGTAATTAAAACTTGTTTTTAAGGTATCTTTTAACGATTAATTTGCACAAGGTTTAAAGTTTTATATTCACTTTATAATATTTTTTCACATTCTGCACGGGATTTTTAATTGCATGATTAATAAGGGCTTCTTTCTGTTTTATAATGACGCGAATGAAATGATTGGCTTTGTATTTTTATGGTAATAAAATGCGCTTATATTATACAGTTGGAACCATTAAATATATGGAAATTTCATTTTTTTCCGATTTCTTCCTATTTGAGTGTGGTCTATTTATAGAATTTGGACTTCAATGACACCTCGTGACCTCTTTATCACATCAATATTCAAGGTGTTTCAAAATAAAGTACCGTAAATTGAGGAATATATAGATCTTGACGAATTATCAAGAAAAGTTAGATAACAGTTTCCTGTAAACACACCCGTTTCCATTATACATGGTGATGAAGTGATTTTAAAAAATACATGTTTTTTAGAATATTTTCATTTAGGGCAGAGACCTTAACTTTAAAATAGGTACACGTTAGTTGTTTACTAATACGAATTATTACACTTCATTTCGACAGAAATAGTATAATCCATTGGTGTAGAATAAGGGGCCTATACTTCTTGAACACCCTGTATTTCATAAAAATTAACCCTCAAAATTATTTCTCGTACAATTTCCCACAAAAAAGTACTTTTGGTTAATCTCTGTAGAGCTTTCCATTTTCAAGATATCTTAATTTAGGTCATACTCAAATCATGCATGAAAACAACGTATTTTTAATTCCTTCAAAAATGCAAAGGTTTATTTTATGAATTTGAAACTAGTATCTGATTTAAATCAAATACATTTAGTATGACCCATTAACCGGAGAATTTACTCCATTTCCAATTCACCTGCCAGGAAAATTGTTATTTAACCACTCCCTTACAGTTAATGCAAAATGAGATATTGCTCCGCATGGCGTCTTAGCCGAAGAAGGTGCAGTAAATCTTAAAAGCCTTCAGTCAGACTGTAGTGGAACAGAAGTTCAATTTAAGGAAGTCATTGATGAACTTGAGGAAGATTTGTATACTATAGAACAGCATGGAAAAACTAAAGGTACTAAGAACATCTATTTTTACGTTTGTGGTGTATATTAACTTTACCGTCATTTTAGCCGCAACGTCTACTGTTACTCTACGGAATTTGGGCTACAATGCTTTGAGTGACCTGTCTCCAAAAAAGAGCATATTTTACAGTTATGTGAAGGTCTTAAAACAAGAATTAAAAAGAAATATAATTACAAAAAATCGTTTTAAAAAAAGATTAGCTGTTGTAAAGAAGTTTACCTTTATAAGAGGATGTGACACAACTGTTTAAAAATTGACTTATTCAACAATTTAATTAATAAATTGTCAGCTGCGAAAAACTGCAAAAAGTGCAAAATAACGACGAATTTTGCTTGATGTAAGAATATTAGTTCTAACTTTGTATAAACAAAGTCCAAAATGTTAGAGATTTTTAGCGAAAATATTTATTTTACCTTGCAAAAGTATATTGGACAGATTGCTGAATAATATTTATTTTGAACCTGGAATAATGCCACATGTGTTTTCGTCGTTAACAAATGTCTGCAACAACTTAAACCCAGCTGAAAAATATATTTCAATTATTTTTGATGAGATGGCCATAATGCCATTTCTTAACTTCAATGAAAATAAAGGCATTATTGAAGGGTTTCAGTACATGGGGAAATGGTGAAAGATCGATGGAATTAGCAGATCATGTTCTTGTCTTTATGCATTTATAGTGTCGGCGGATCAAAATATAATAAGATTAAACAGATGTTAACTCAAGTTATAATGTTATTAGTTGAAATTGGTTTGAAGCCTACAGTCATTATTTGTGACCAGTCAACTACTAACTGCAGAGTTATCCGTTCTCTATAAAGGGACACTAAGAAACTGTATTTAAGGAAAGGAGAGGAGTATAGAGCCGGGGTATTTGAAACTGATGGGTTAAAAATGTTTTCAGTATTTCATCCTCCTCATTTGTTAAAGGAAATATGAAATAATTTCCGTAACAAAGACATAATTTTTGGTCTCACCAGGAAAATTGCAAAGTGGGAACATATAGTTGCACTATATGAGATTTGACAATGGGGCAAATATAAATGAAGAGCTACGGGTGATGTCACACTTATGTGATGAACAGATTTACATAGGACAAAATAAAAAAAATAAAAGTAAAAATGCGGCACAGGTTTTTAGTCAACGGGCTGCATCTACAATAGGACTTGCTAGCATGCTAGGTAAATATAATCTTCTAAAGTAGCAACTCTTAACTTCTTGTTTTATATTTTTAGATTCATCCAATCGTTTTGGCTCAAATTAAGATAATATAGCTAATATGTTGTTATTTTCTGATAAATTTTTTGATTCTGTGAATAGCAGTCAGAAAGAATCTACAAAACAAAAAAACACTGCACTGGGGAGTTTCACAGACAACTGATCATATACGCTTTTGGACCCAAGAAACTTTACCAATGCTATCTTCTATCCAGTTTAAAAGGCATCTTCCAAAGGACCGACAAAACCGCCCAGCTTATTTAATTGGATGTTTACTGTTTATAACTTCATCAACATTTGCAATTACTTAAAGATTAAAGATTTTCGGTATTTTCTTGGTCGCCACTTTAATCAGGACCCAGTTGAGAATTTTTTTGGATAGGTTCAAAGTCATGGATTCAGAAATGTGAATCCTACAGCTGCAAATTTTACGGGAACATTTAAATCTATGTTAATAAACAATATGATGAATTTATATAAACCAAATTTTAGTTATGAAGATGCCAATTGTGCCGCTGTTTTGACAAAATATCAAAGTGTTAATAGACTCGAGTGAAAAAGTGTATAGAAATGACAACGATTTGGCAGTTCTTTTACCTCAATCTCCTTCACCATCTCAAGCGAATGTTGCATCACAGTTACCACAATTTCATTCAATGGACTGGAAACTTTTGGAACAGTTCAATATGTTATCCAATAATTATGTTGCTGGTTTTATTTTAAAGAAGATTAAGAAACCGTTGCATGGATGCAAACAGTGTAAAAGTGATTTATTTTTTGACCAAAACAGTGTCAATAAACTTTTAGAGGCAAGAACGTATGGAGGTAATTGAGGCAAACGTTTATGTTACCCAACAATAGCATTTGTTGAAACATTTTATGCAATTCATAAATTAATTTCAAAATTTTTAATAACAAATTCTGCCAACAAGAATTTTTTAGCGATGTTGCAACATGCATGGAATGAAACAATTACGTTTAATTTTTTAAACTGTTTGGATCACAGTGGTGTAAAAAAGACATTAGTGTTGAAATTATCTATTCGAACCATGGTTCATGCTAATTGCAGCCAGGGACGTTCCTAACGGGGGTGTATTGCGTGTTCAACACGCAAGCGGCCAATTTTGGGGGCGGCGAATTTGCAATCCTTATAAGAAAAAGTTCTATCTTTATAATAGTATATTATTCAACGAGTGCATTATATCATTATATGCGAGTAAAATACTACTTTATCCACAACAATCAAACAAGTTTAGCTAAAATTATCACAAATATTTTAGTTTTATAAGATACTAAACACGTAATATGCAAACATGAAAGTTCTTTTGATTTTTCCGGTAATAAATTCAAACCTGCAATTTTTGCGGCTTCTCGTATATCTGGGGGTGTATAAGACAAATTTTCTCTATCTGTATCCATTTTCTAATGAAGTACTTTAAAATTCTAATGTTTAACTGAATCGAACTTTTTGACGTTTCAAATTAAAATTAACAGTGGAAGCGCTTTGGACTTGACGTTTCAACGCCAGTTGTTTTTTATATTTAAAATGTACAAAAATGTACTGCAAGGATTAATTTTGTAAATCAGTGAATAATAAAATTATTATTCACTAGGGAATAATGGAGATTCTTATTAGTGAGTAAACACGTGTATAATGAAGATGTTATAGGTTACTCGTGGATAAAATACATTTATACTGCGTAAAAAACAGAAAACCGTTTGCAAAATAATTTTACAAGAGATTTAATTTATAAACAGGTCAACACTTCTGGTATGAGTGTGAGTCATACCCTAAATAAGAACATTGCACGTGCAAGATAAGGATTATGAATCATCATCTTCTAGTACCTTCCCACCCTATTATTTTAGCAACGTCTGGAAATCAGATTGGCGCCATTGGCGGTGCATATAAACAAACTACAGTAAACAGTAGAGGTAGACAGTATTCAGTATTCATTTGATGTTAATGCGTTAATATTATGTAAATACGTATAGTTAATATAAATTCGTTCTAGTGCCTACATAAACATAACTTACCGAGTTAGTGAGTGAAGTATTGTTTTGTATTATAGTGAAACATAGTTTTAGACTTTAGTCCATATAGTGCCTAAGATTTAGTGTAACTTTTTCGTTGATATAAATTATTGCGGAAAAACAAAAAGACTATCTGGGGCTCAGTATCGGAAACGTAAAACCGAAAAAGATGAAGACAAAAAGAAGTTAGCTGGCTCTATTGAAAAATATTTAAAAAAGAACGAGGATGAATTGCAAGAAGTTGATTCAGTAGCTAGTTCATTTTCTTAAGTAAAGTTGGCAATAGAGGCGCAAACAGAAGTACTCCTTCCTGAAACGGCAGATGAAGAAAATTGACAGGAATTAGACGAAGCGATTGTGATTACAGAAAAGGAAACTGGAGATATTAATTTTAGTGACGCAAGTTTTTGGCCGGAGCTTCTATCGAATAAAATAATTGAAATATTGATTAAAAATGGACCACATCAGATAGAAAATATGCATTTTCCTGAAAACGATTATGGTAGATTTTCCAAAAGTTATTATTTTAGAAAACTAGCAAATGGGGAATCTATTAAACGCGAATGGCTTATTTACTCAAAATCAAAAAATGTTGTGCATGGTTTTTGTTGTAAAATATTTTCCGATGCTTCTTTCAAGCTTATCAAGAAAGCTTTTTGTGATTGGAATCACTTAGCACAGAATCTAAAAGAACATGAAACAAGTATTTTACATATAGAAAATTTCGAAAAGTGGGTTGATCTCGAAAAAAGACTTAATACTTTTAAAACCATCGATAAGGATGAACAAAGACTTTTAAATATGCGCAAAATGTATTGGTTCAACGTGATCAAACGAATTGTACATCTTATTCAATACTTGGCCCAACAGTGTTTAGCACTAAGAGGTAATTCCACAAATTATATGAACGCGACAACGGAAATTTTTTAAAGGGGGTTGAAATGTTGGCAAAAACAGATCCAGTTATAGCGGAACGTTTAAAAAAAATACAATTTTTAAAACTATCAATAAAAGAATGTCCCAATATCTGGGGAATAAGTTTCAGAACCAAGTTATTCAGTTGTTGGCCGATGAAATAAAAAATCGTATTCTCAAAATGTTAAATCAGGCAAAGTATTTTTCTATCATTTTAGATTGTACGCCTGACTGCAGTCATGTTGAACAAATATCCGTTATTATACGTTTTGTATCTTTAATCGATAATGTGGTGCGGGTGAAAGAACATTTTTTGGGATTTTATTCTACAGTGGATGCTACTGGAGAGGGGCTATTTGATTTTGTTGTAAAAACTTTACATGATATTGGTGTTAATATATTGAACATGAGAGGACAGGGGTACGACAACGGATCTAACATGCGTGGAAAACACATTGGGTTACAACGTAGAATTTTGCAAATAAATCCAAGAGCATTTTTTTGTACCATGTGCAGCGCATACGTTAAATCTTGTTGTTAATGACGCTGCAAAGGTGACTCTAGAAGTGGCAGAGTTTTTCAATTTAGTGCAAGAATTGTGTTCTCTTTTCAGCTTCCACGTACCGTTGGACAATTTTAAAAGATCGTATCTTCAATCTAACTTTAAAATTTGTTAGTACGACCAGATGGGAAAGTAGGGTAAATGCAGTGAGACCACTGAGATATCAATTAGGCAAAATTTATGATAGTCTTTTATATATAATTGATAGTGAAAATGATATAAATACAGAAACTTTAACGAACTCTTTGGCTACAAAAATTAAAACATTTGAATTTGTTTCCTCGTTCATAATATGGTATGGCATTCTGATAGAAATTAACTAGGTAAGCAAGATGTTACAATCAAAAGACATGAACTTAAAAACTTGTACTGATTCATTAGAGAGACTTTTAACATTTATTAAATCTAAAAGAACTGAGGAATCATTCTATAATTACATAGAATTAGCTAACGAGCTCGCCAAAGAGGTAGATTTAAGTTCGGATGAATGTACATTCACAAACGTTCAGGCAAGGACTCGGCGTATAAAACGGCAATTTGATTACGAAACACCAGATGAGCCTATTACTGATGCAACCGTAAATTTCAGAACAAATTTCTTTTACGTTCTTTTACACCAAACTATAGCTTCCTTAGACGAAAGGTTTGAATTAATAAATCATCATAAAGACATATTTTTGGGGATTTATGAATTCACTAATTTCGATGACGAAACAATAAAAAAACATTGTGATGATTTATATTTGAAATTAGCAGATCAGGCTCAGAATTCTTCTGATATAGATGGCATAGAACTTAGGGAGGAATTAATTTCCTTGAAAGTTATTTATAAAAAGAAAGTTTTACCTTTCGAACCTTTAGAGTATATTTATAAGAATGGTCTCTCTTCTATTTATTCTAACACAACCATTGTTTTAAGAGTTGCTTCAGCAGAGCGCTCTTTTTTAAAACTAAAAATAATAAAAAACTATACGAGATCGACGATGAACCAGGAAAGGTTGTCCGGTATTGCAACAACAGCAATAGAAAACTAAATAGGTGAATCTCTAAAGTTGGATCCCCTTATCTTGAAACTGGCAGAGGTAAAATGCAGAACTTCGACTGCATAGACGATAATAGTTTGTATTTGTTTATTTAATACTTGTGGCTTTGTTATATATTATCTAGTTAAGTACAGGTGTTTTAGGTACTATGTAGGTGATTTGTGTTCCATTTTTATGTCACATATACACATTTATTTTATGATTCATTTTCTAAATTCTCATTTCCCATAATTGTTGTTTTTGTGTGTTTTTCATGACAATAAATTATTAATAAAAACAAACTTTGGCAGTGACGTGTCACACTAATCGATTCCCTTTGCCCTTTTCCACCGCTTTGATGAAAAAAATTACTTAACTAGGGTGGCAAATTTTTATAAACACGCAGGCGGCTGCATGTTTAGGACCGCCGCTGATTGCAGCGATATTAATTGTAAACTTACTGGCAGGGATATTAGACCCTATTATAGGTCGGATAATATCAAATGAAAGGCATTGAAAAAATATCAAGAAAAAACGATAAAGTGTTCATAATTCACAATTATGAATAATAATTAGCAGGGTTGGAAAAACTAACTTTTTATTTCATACAATGAAACATCCTTTTGTGTATTGAATAACAAAATGCTTGTATGAGAGAAAAGTGATAGATAGCTTGTTAGCAACTCTTTTCATCAAGGTAACAGTTGAAACGCACAGTTCTAAAACTTGCCTTATAATAATAGGTGCTATGTTCGACATTCATTTATATTACCATATTTTATCTTCTTTGTCATCTGTACGCAGATTCAATTTGTGTGCTGTTGGTCCTTTTATAGAATCTAATTATAATTCTTTGCTCCAAGCACTGCCAAAATGCTTTTAGAAGGAGTGTAGACATTTTGCAACTTTATGTTTAATTAATACTTAATTGATTTGCTGCTATTTCTATTGATCCGGCTATCATTGTCGTATTCTTATTTCGGCTAACATTCCTATCAGCAAGCAATATAATCTTATTATATTCTGACAAATCACGTACAAGTAGACGATGATAAACTTCTGGCACTATTCCGTTTAAGCTTTTATAATACTCGATGTTTAAGTAGATGAAAACAATATTTTTAATCTGCAAATGATAAAACTATACATTTAAAGTTTTTTGATGTAATAAGTAGCTTGGTCAGCAAGTTTTGGAAATGCCGTATTTTTTTATCCAAATTATAGCACGAACAAAATAGTATCGTCTTATTTAAGTTGGTTGTAAAATGATTTTGCTTTAAGTTCATGCAGTTGGTTCTACCAGCAGCAACTGGCAAACTAAAAACAAACAAGCTTTCCCATATTAAAATAATATGTTTCATCTTACTGTAAATCATTAGAACATGTTAGTAAAATTCAGAACAATTTTAGAACAGAAATGTGTAGATAAGTTTGGAACTGCTACTAACTTGTAGCAAACGTTGTTTATTAACGTCTAGAGCTTTATATAAGGATTTCAATATTTCCTTCGAGTCGAATTTCATTCATTGAGGATAAGGTGATTTTGGAACTGCATTGTTGTTGATTATAAAAAAAAATATGTGTTCGACACATTAGGAAAAGTGATTTATTTACTTATCATTATATTGCACTCATACTTCTACTGTGTCTAATACATTTGGTTCCTTATGGGGAAACAAATTAGTATATTTTGATCTATCGTTATTTGCAAATGATGTCAGTAATGCTAACTGGAACGAAATTGGTAACCTAACATTTTTCTTAAAAGTAATTAAGAGGTACCAGTTACTTGGAACATAAAATTATTTTTTAAAAAAGAAAACGTTTATATTATGATTGTTACTTCTGTATATGTTAGTTTAAAAGGTGCAACAGACTTCGTTTCACCCCTGTCTTTTGATGCACTTTTTTTCCAAAAAAAATCGCTGCTCTAAGTCCTTTATTATTACTAGCAGTTCTAATGTTTGTAGATTGATCGTTTGTAGTTGCTCGAAATCTGCCAATGCTACACTTTTGTTAGCTGGTACATCTAATTTCCTTAACTGCTAAGTCCAGTTAGTACCTTCTTGAACAGATCAAGAAGAATGGATCCAGTGCATGAATAGAGATTTAATGTTACTTTTTTTTCGATTAGTTTTTAGTAGTAAAACATTTACCTCTGTGGCCTCACTTAAATGCTATTTTCGCATAGTTTGTACCCAAATGATATAATCTTTCAGTTCTTTAGCAATCGTATGCTAAATATGTGAAGTGTCTAATAATAAAACACATACACCCATAGTGGGACCAGACAGCCGAGGTTGTATACAGACAGTATTTGTTTAACAATGATAGAGGAAATAAGTGTTTCCAAGTGCACCATATGATGTGACGCCCATTTGTTATACCAGTTACACATATATCAGTACAGATAACTTATTCCAGCTTGGTCTAGTATTCACAACGTCTTTGATTATGAGGTTGTTATTATTAGTAGCTTTGTTGAGTCATTTGGTAGGTATTTTTTAAAGTACAAAAGCAATTGATTCGATCCAATTTATATTGGCAAGAAATTTTAGCACTTATTTTTTAATCTATGTTTTCAATTGACTTGTAAACAAAGACATGACTTCATGTTTAACAATTTTGAAAACAATTCAAATAAATGTCTGTTATCAATATGCAAGCACAAGATGCCTAATTTTGTAAAGTAGTTCTATTGTTTTCTCCACACATAATATTGTATTGTAGTGCACAATAAGGAAAATTTAATTAAAATGTTTCTTATTTTGTTTTTATGTTATACACTTATGATGAGAATATTTAATTTATACTTATTCTATTTATAATATGTTATACGCAATGCAAGTACCTATGTATTTTGTAATATAATAATCAATACTTCAAATCTTTTTATTTTGTGCGTCTTACAAGGTTATACTAAATGTGTTCAGATTGAATACTACTATATTCGTAGTTTAGAATGTAGCAGTATTCATATCTGAACCTGAGTATGGTTAAAATAATTTGAATTTTAGTAATTGAAATTTCCCTCTGTAGAAGATTTTGCTCACAAGCGTAAGAGGGCGATAGTGTGCAGAACCAGAAACTTTACTATGGCCGTGGAGAATCTAGAGAGGTAGATCATCTGCGGAGTAAGAAAAGCCTACTAGATTCAGCAACAGTTTGTAATTATTTGTATTTTAATAGTAAAACTAATACGATTGATACATTATTTTTACGAAATATGTACATGTTTGTCAAGTTACTGTATTTGATTTAAGGCAGATACCAATTCTCTACCAAATACTTATTTATTTAATTATAAAAATGTTTCTTACCTTATTTTCAATTTACAGAACTAAATTTTTTTTTATGGATAGTTTGCCTGGTTATGATTCTCACGCTTGTAAGGGGTTGTCTTGGCCAAAAAAATCCTTGACAAATAATCTATTAACAGGTCAGAGTGTTGCGAACTCTAATCACAAACTTTCCTGGTAAAGATCTTGCAAAAATAAAATGATTAGGACTTACTTTATCTTAAACTAAATGACAAAATTCAAGAATCAGTTACAAACAATGTTTAAAAAAATTATACTTGCAAAACCCACGAATCGCTTTTCCAATTTGTTGTAACGAATACGATTACCTGCTTCTTAAATATACGCTTTTGTTCCATATACCTATTCAATAAATATTAAATTCCAATAGAAACAATATATTACAAATTCATACATAGAGCCCCATCTATATTTAAATATTCAAAGTAAAATTTAAGAACTCTTCTATTTGTATGTATCTTGATACAATATTCCCTTTTCTGCGCGTGCTTGGATAGCAACGTAGCCTCGTGGTCAAGCTTCATTTGATATCGGGATGTATTCAGTAAAGTTAAGTAAAGTAAAGTAAAGCAAGTATGAAATTATATCGAAGTAAAGTAAAACAAGTACGAAAGTACGCAAGTACAAAAGTATGAATTTATATTGAAGTAAATTAAAAACAATATGGATACGCAAACACGTAATAAGCCCTTTTGGATGTTGGTTGTATTGAAAGAGCAATTTTAAATGTTGCTATGCGAGAGGGTGGAAATTTCCAAATATGTTTGGTTAGTATAGAGGTCAAGTTCGGGCACATGCATCAGCCGCGCGCACCTGCCACTGTAAGTACTTAGATGTTTAAAGAATTTGGTTGCCTAGCAGATATTCAGCGGTGAGTCATTTTCAATTTTATAGCTACATTCATTTCATGGAACCATCATTTACGATGTACAAATAATTTTTGAAAATTCTATATATGTTTACTTAAAGTTGATACACGTAATCGTTGTGAAATTTTTATGGTCATTTAAATTGATACACTTAAAATTTTATTCAGAATTTAATAGTCGAATAATGCATAAATGTTCTTATTATTTCCAAAGCATTTCTATAAGATAATTTTGAAGTTACAAGGTTATATTAAAATGTTTGCATAACTAAACATGTGATACGTTGATATTTGTTTGTCATATTATAGTGTATAATATTTTTTGACAGTACACCTATAGTACAGCTTAATACAGACAAGAAGTGTTTTTTGACCTTTGATTCTATCAAATATATCAGTTAAAAATATAGTTCTGTAATCTACAAAAAATCTGAGCATTTAACTTAATTCTTGTAAACTCGAACAGGATCCTATTCAAGTATCACGATTAAACTGTAATATAAAAATGAAAACCATATATTTCTTATAAAGAATTAACGTAAATTATTCAATTATAAATATCCTATGAGTATTCAGTGATTAATACTAGATCTTAATAAAGTAATTGTTTCGAAAGTCTCCGTACAGATAACTTTGTACAAGCGATGTATAAATATTTTTTCCAATTAATAGAAAGAATAATTAGTTGTCGTAAAACTTTCTTTCATTGAAGTCAGCAGCAATTGTTCTATAGAAGTAAACAATCACATTTATGAAGTTTTTGTAGTGAAGAGAGAGATGTTATTGGTGTTGGTTTAGATTTTTTTTGAAGCATAATTTTTGCTGTTTGATCTTTCTTTACTTTAATTTTTTTGTGATAAAGTGACTAGGCTCTAACGTAGCCCTAGTCTAAAAATGTTTAGAAGTGACTAAATTTTCAGGTAGTACGAGAACGTCGTTCCCATTCCAGATTGCAGAGTCAAAAGTAAGTACTTTTTTTATATGTTGCTCGTCTTAAGGATTTTTTTTTCGAAAATTTCCGTATCTGATCTTCGGATAAATTCTTATTATAATATTCATTAAGAAACGGTGGCGTCCAATAAAACTTCTTTTTTTATCGTATACCATCCTACGACCCTAGCTCATAGCTCTGCCCTAAGTTGAAGAAGCTTAGCTGGCTGGAAGATCTCATTAGAGAGACCTTTTTCTCCCAAAGCCATTTACCATCCTTTTTACCCTGGGCTTAAACTTTAAACAGGAACCCCTCATAATCTATCGAGGCTCTGCCGCCTATAAGGTAGAGTAGACACACTATTTACCTTTTGAGGAGTTTAGTGTGTAACATTGTAATCAACAAAATTATATATCTTCGGCCTCTATTCTTTAATTGAAGTCATATCCCACTTTACAAAATCATGCATATTTGCTTAAATTTTCCTTCCATTTATTTAATAAAAATAGCGTTATATTGAACAATTTTCCATGTTCATTACATTTAATAACTTCTATGCTTATATGCAGATTACGTTTAACTTTACTTCTTTATTCGCTGTTCCATTTTATGATCAACGCTTTATTTTAATTATTAATTACGATATGCATATTGTATACTCAAAATATTATCTTCGGTTAGCAACATGCGTGCGACTTACTCAAAATAACATTTCGCGATCAAATTTATGAATGAATCTTTCTAATAAAATTTCTCATTTATGTACAAAAATTATCTATTTTCTAGAATGTAGAAGTGGATTGACTCATTCAAATTAGTTGATGTTCTGCAACCAATTGGAATAGAGAACTTCGACTTTTCGATAATGCGTGCTCACAGTGTGTATTCAAAAAAATCCTCAAGACTAGCTTAGTGTATTTATACATAATAGATTATTTTAAACCTACAATGTAACTAATAATTATTAGTTACTATTAGTTGCTATTAATTATTAGCTACATTGTAGGATTAGATTGATCTACTATGTGTAAATGCGCTAAGCTAGTCTCGATGACTTTTTATCGTTCTCGGTAGATGTTTTCTGGTTTGACAGGTGGAAGATTTTAACGTTCTTGCTCCTCAAAATAAATAATTCACGTTTTGGCCAGTTTTTTTATATCGATTTCTGCGGCCCTACTATCCCATTCAGATAAAAAAACCACAAAATTTGGTGTAATCAAACTGAAAGTCAAGTAAAGGTGCAATGACCTTTAAATCACCACGGATTTTCCAAACATAGTTGTCATATTAAATTTTTTCGAGTAGTAGTTCTTTGTTGTCATATGATTCCTTCATTTTAGTAGCATGAGGTAATAGCATTGATGGTAATTTATTTCTATTGTGAAGAAGTGCAGCTTTTAAGTTGACTTTGAAGAATCAAAAACAAGCTCCATTCTGTCGTTTTGAGAACCCGTCCCAGAGCCTGCAATAACGAGCAGACGCTAATTCAATATATTAAATCATTTTCTTGTGAACATGGGTCTTTGAATTCATCATGGCGGTTACGATAATGACATACTTTAGTACCTCTATCAAAAAGATTCCGTCTTTTTAAGCGAAATTCTGAAAATTCAGACGATTGCTTTTTAGACAAATTCAAATCACGTACTAAACCATTAAGAGTTAGTAAATGAGGCTTGTATGATGAAGAACTACCTTCAAAATCAACATCATTTTCACGACCTTGTATTTCAACAGTATCCAAATCACTGCCGCTGTATGTCACATTTACCGGAGTATATCCTCACAGTGGGGTACAGGTCTGATTGCAGAAAACAAGTTTGGGTATTTTACAGAGTGTTTTGATTTAGATGTAATGCAATTTAAGGTTTCTAAACAAAAAATGACAGTCCGTAAAGTGATTTGTTGGGTCTTTCCACACCATAGGTACAGCAAAAGGCATATAACGCGAACCATTCTTCCATCCAGTGAGCAACCTTACACTGTTTAAACAACAAATGTGAGGAGCCCAACTTGTATCTTGGTCACCTACTCTATAACTAAAATTAAGTTTGTAACATTGTTTACTAAGAGAAGTAAAGTTTTGTTTTTGAGATTTCAAAGTTAGTTTACCCCACACATAACAGAAACTATTGAGAAGATTTATGCACTTCCGTTGCCTAATGCTAAACGATTTCGAACACTGCACTATTTATTTAGCAAATCACTGTTCGTACTATATGCCACAAAGTTTTATTCATGCTTGCCCTATAACTAGCTCACCACTAACAAAATTAAAGCATATTTCTAAAGTATTGTATTCGTTTTCTGACATGTAGGTGAATGAGCCAGTTAGTTGTGTAAGTGTTTTTGTACTATGTTGACATTACAACTAATAAAATCTATTTAAAATACAGTTCTTGAATCGAAATTAGGAACACAATTGTATTTGTTGCACTCTGTTGGTGAGTGTACCTAATAAGTATGTCCACGGCTTTAAAAAATTGTAGTCACATAAAAAGTATGGCTGATGCAGAAGTTTTGATTACATTTTTGGATTTAGAATACAAGACTACACAAGGAACACTGACAACATCTTATGTGAAAAACTTTGTTTACCCGTATAATTTATAACGTGCACAGGACCGGACTCACATTACAAAAGGAATTTCACTTTTAAACTAAATCCAGTAGATTTAATGAATATAAGCTAAATGGAAACTGGTTTTCCAATAATTGAAGGGCGTGTTACGAGTTGATTCAATTAACACGTAAACACACCTCTAAAACAGTTTGAGTTTCGCGTTGTAATTATCTAACTTTATTTAATAAATGGTTGTGGAAAAACGGCAATACCTGTCCTCTACCCGGCTTTAAAAGATTAAAAAGTTGTATTATGGTATCAGATTTTAGACACGCCTATTAGTTGATGCGTACTCTGATAGATTAGTATACCTGTTTGTGCTCCTTATTCTAAATTCTATAGGTCGAATTAGCTTTTAGATTACAAAGCTGTTATCACAGACGCATGTCATTTTGAACGACTGCATCTAACTAGTGTTGTCTTATTCTATGGCTTAAAACTTGTTCTTTACAAATTGTAGAAGGAGTTGATCAACAAAAGGCATGCAAACAGCTTTGTACCGACTTACGGAAGAAGGCCTACTTATATCTCGTGTGCTTGTTTCATTTTTTTTCAATTTAACTATTTTATTATTGTCAAGAGAAGTTTATCATAATGTAGAATTTGCTAATAGGTAGCCTTATACGTAATTTACCTACAATTGTAATTACATTTGACTTTAACGGAAGCGATATATAGCAGTGCATTTATTAATCAATTACAAGTCACGTATAAACCATTGGAACACCACCTATCAATCATTATAATTTAATAAATAGTACAATGAAAAGCTCTCGTGAAATAACCGATACAGAAGAGCTGTGACTGATTGAACCCGAAAAAGCGTATCAAAAATGCGGCCGTGTCTCTTTCAGACAAATGATTATACACAATGGTAATAAATAAGCTGTTGAGTACAGAGCGCAAACAGTCTCTCTTGTGAAATTTCATTTCCACTGCTTTGTTCGCTAGGGAATTAGCTCTAGCAATTTGTGTTGTGTCCCAAAAGTTTCCTGTAGGCATAATCTAAATTGAAAATAAAATCATTAGGTATTGATTCTATAGGCTCAGAATATGATTTATTACGTATCGCTTTTGAAAAGTCTACGTAACAGTGCTGGGTTTTATGTTGAGTTTAAAGTAAGTATTTATTAGTTTCAGTAAATGTTTACAGCATTGTCATTTTTCAGTTCTAGTTAGTGTCGAGCTCGAAACTGAGTAGAGATCAAGCAAAACCAAAAAAAAATTATCGATCCGAACTTCAAGCTAGGCTTTATTTTAGTAGAGCCTATTCGAACAGTGTGTATGTTTAAGCGAGCATTTCAGGTCTGATTATAGTTGGTAAGTCGATTTGTGTCTTTTCCCACCACATATATGGTATACAAAATTTGATACAACCGGTCTTGTATTTAGAAATTCTAAAGGGTTTATAATCTGGACACATTTCTGTGCTCGGCTTGTATAAAACTCTAAATGAGTGCATTACATCGCATTTCTACTAATTTATCATTGCCTGTAATACATTATTCATCTCATTAATATTGTCCACTGCAGCAAATGATTGACGCTGTTAACGGTATCATTTCTCTTTACCAAAAAGTTGTTGTCATTGTATGCTTCAGGACACCTGTATTATTTTCCAAATATTCTTAAAGTCTAACAGAAACAAGCACAAACTGTACACGAAACTATTTAACAAAACTAGCTTATCTGGGGATGATAAATGTTTACCATCCTCGGAACTGTAGATACTTATGCTTGCGGGCGTAGTAGAATTGATCATTTTACCTAGTTTTGAAATGTGCCTATAAATAGTAGCTTTAAGACTTGGATTATGCCTTTTGTAAGATTAAAAATACTAATAAAAACGAAATTCTCTCTAAGATGAATGGATTGCCTGTAGCTACCATATTTTTAGATGTTATAATTAAATTATTTTAAGACAATGTAATTTTGATTTAACCGCTTAAATTATACTGGTCGCTTTTTCCATGTCGTTAAAATTTTTTTTTTAAATACCAATAAACATTATAATTGCATTCCAAATCTATATACCAAGATTGTTCAAATAGTTAACAATTTATCATCAATTTACCATTAAATACAATTCCAGTTTCATATATGCTTTCATTTAAATTAAAACTTTATCTTGTAGCAGTTTATTTTCCATATTTGAAATTATTTGACGTACTTCAAAGTCTCACTTCTGTACATTTAAATACTTTTCAGTCACTATAAAATTTTATTATTAAAACTTTCCCACCTGAATATTAGTTCGACGGCATCGTGAAGTTAAAAATGAGCATTGCACAACTGACCTCTTGTATTTGATTTTATTTGGTTATATAGTCAAGTTTTTGTGGTACGTCGCGCCTCTTGTACAATCTAGTGAACTCTAGACGTCGTTTCCATGTTCACATTAGTTGAAAATAGGGGCCCGTCAGTATCGATGATTTTCATTCACGATGCACCAAAAATCGTTCATTCTAATAGCTTCGAGCTACTAATTAGTTCCATTTCTTTACGCGCTATTATATGTTCAGGATAACATTTTTGTTAGTTTGTAACAGCACGACTTGCACTAGATTGATCGCATTGTTTTGTTACGTGGTATAATATTTGCTACGTGCAGTGACGTAGTCTAAAAAAACCAAAACAAAACAGTATGACCGGGCTCAATCGGCAAGTGGGCGGGGTATTATACATATAAGCAAGTAAAGGAAAGCCTAAAAAAAGGAAAAAAATATACACTCATTCATACTCAAAACTAACATACCAAAAAAGAAACATATAATTAAACACAATATGTACCAAAAAAAACAAACAATTAATTCTTACACCCTAAACTTAGCAAAAAAATATCAAAAAATCATTCTTTACATGGTGCGCTACCGGTTTTAGGTTACTACCCCAGATTAATTTTCAACCCAAAAAGGAGAAACGAATTCACCTCTCTAAAACCAACAGCTCTAAATCAGCAGGGTAAATCTAAAACTAAGTCTATAAATATAATGGCAACAACATTTTCAAATGTGCCAGCAAGTCTTTAAACCATTTTCACATTAATAAGTCGTACATTTTTTTTTTATTTAAAACAAATAGTAATGCATTAATGAAATGGCAATAAATGCCCAAAATATTTCAATAATTTTTGTATAGACGAAATAAATATCGAAATGCATGAGCTTAAACAGTAAAATCCAAACCGATATGGTCTCAACGTAAGTAGTGAAGAAAACACTCACCCTTGAGTTGCTGCCGTCTTTAATAACGGGGCACAGGAAAGGTGCGAGTAATCCCGCCTTGGGGTAGTCCTCCCATCAAAACCAGGGAGACCATTCATCGTGGCTTTAAGAGCCAACGGAAGAAACTATAGTAATTACAAGTAAAAACTAATTGAATTTCGTCGAGAAGTACAATTTTTTAAAATCCCGAAATACCACGCCGTATTGCGTGCGCGAAATTTTCATAGCAAAAACGACACGGAGAAAACCAGAATAGATGTTTTCGTTTTGCTATTCGAGAATAAAGTGAATATTCCTTTTGTTTAACTAAGGATCAGAGCTTGAAGTAATATTGTTGTTATCGAACGATTAAACTGGAAAAACACGGTTTATTGAGATAATACGCGGTTCCAGTTCGACGAACCTTTCTATACAATACACATACTAATCTATTATTGTATACTTAGAACACGTTTTGCCTAATTAATCGTAGCATAAACTTTACGTTAAGGAATCCTTAGAAAGGATATTTATTAGTAACTAGGCGCTAGGACTTAACAATCGAAATCGTATTTATGCGAAATGAGAATGAATCCACACGGTAAAGGGTTATTTTAACTTACGGAATAAATTTTCGTTGTTAACGCCAACTGGATTTGAGCTGAAAATTATTAGACCGCCTATTTCTTATTAACACAAAAATGTACGGGATGTTCAAAATAAACGCCATACATTAATTGATCTTAATTTTGTCACCTTTGTTGAAAATTATACACCACATTTGATGCACTGAGTTTTATTAGAAACAACTACATTAAATGAGAGTAATAAATATACTTTAAGTCTATTTTAATATAACTACATGTGTGTTAACTTTTCTAATGCGATAGCTATACGCACTTTTGCTTCAACATCTTTTTCCATCAATGTCAATTTTTGTTGATAGTATGCTTACATGCTTTTGTGAAGTCCTCTTTAGCTTTAATGCTATGCTCCATTCTGCGAACAGATGGAGTTGGTTATTTCAGCTTTTTCGGAGCTGTAATTGCTTGGGGGTGTGCTAGTAGTAATATCATTATCCTCTGTTGTGTACACAATTGTATCCTCATTACATGCTTAATCATGTTTTTCCTACAGACAGCTCTGTAAGCAATATAGTTAATGCAGTACTACGTACCATGTACACTAGATATTCTTGAACTTCTATATCTTTCAATGGCGGTAGTATCTAGTAATTTCAGGATGTTCTCATCGTTAGTTGTTAAAATAACATCGGTTAAAGGACCAGCTCCAGTACCTCTGTCATGGGTTTTTATAGCACTAGCCTTGTTCTTTGTAATTTTTTTAATATCTTGCCAACTCTAACATTACTTTTAGTACTTAGCATGTGTTCTTATGGAATTACAAATATTTTTACCATTCTCAATGCTTTCCAGTCCTTATTTCCTCCAGACATACTCTTCAACTGCTAGGCAATTGCTTCCTACTTCAGTCGAACGTGTTGGAATGTAAATTTATTAGAAAATTTTTCCTTGTGGAGATCTTCTTCCTTCTGCATAATCTGAATGAGTTTTTCTCTGACTCTCTGACATGTTCTCTCAGGACGCTGTTTTATTTGATAGCAGACCCAGTACTTAACCAGGCTTAAATAACAAGATGTTAAAAGAATATCTAACAAAGCAACACCTACACAATTTATGGTTATAGGATAAATCATATAGTTATTAATATTTTAATACCCGTGTTTATAATTCTACTGGCTGTCTACTAGTAAAAATCACCGACATACGTTTTTTGTACCTCTCACAGGAAGTTAGATTCCAATACCTTTCAAGAATAGCTACAGTCATTCCCATCGGAATTTCGTCGTTAAGATTTGTTCTCATAGGAACGAATTCGTACGACTTCAAGAATCGACCCCAATGGGAATATTTTTCCACACTGTCATTCCCGCATCGTTGTGCATTTGTATTTAAAATCGCCGTATAACTTTTAATAAGGATAAAGCATAATGAATAAAAACAATTCCTAACATACAATCCAGTCATTTAATTCGATGTATGTGTATTATTGAATAATAACGAGCGACATGTCCGGCAGTAAAACCATATCCGTTATTTGGTTATTCATTTACTTCGATTCCGTTTCTACTCTTTCATACTTCGACAAAACCCTGTTTACAATAAGTACGCTTCCTACTAATTTTTATTTTAAACTTATTTATTTTGAAACGTAAAGTTTATGCTAAAATTAAAGAGTCAATACTTTGTTTTAGGTATCCGTTAACTTGTTATACATTACGGCCGCGTATAATTGATTCTTATGTGATTTCCAACTAAAAACTCGTTGAAATAGTGTTTTGTATTATTTGATAAAGCTTGATACGAGTTTTCTAATCTCCTTTTTGGTATGTTGATAACGCGAAGATCGAATCTCGAATTCTTGTTATTTAAAACAAATTCAATTTGATTCTGCCGTTCTTCCTCATAAGTATTTTTCTAAACTACTCGCTCCATTACTTCAAGAGCGATGCACATTTATTTTTTATAAGAAGTGTAGATCTTAGGTGTATTGGCGAGTTCACCTGCGTTATTAATATTAGTAAGACTCTCTTATCAGCTCTTAGCTAGAGGCCAAATTGCTTGTTATGTAGGCCCGATTATTCTTTGACGTAGATCAACTGGTCTTGTGTGCAGACCGCTGTTGCAATTACCATAGCAACATGGTTGTTGCTGACTACCACGGCGATGCTGTGCTGAGCCGCTTCCGATGGATTGCCAGTTAAGTATCCCGACACATGTATGTGACTTGTTTTCTTTTTTTAACATATCAAGTGATTAACCCAATTCGCATCGTGTTGACGAACAAAACACTTTTTTTTAAAACCCACTTTAAAATTAAATACGCTAATGTTTCTTATGGTAATATTCTTGCTATAAAGGTTTCTAAATTTATTGCTTCTTTTTTACTTTTTACTTAGCCCATCTGCTTATATGAAAGTATCAGCATTATTCTTTTCTACTGGTTAGATTTAATACATGCTAGCTACGAAATGCGCACTTCGTGGAACAATTATTGAATTTGTCCATACAGTAAAATTGCTTTTTTTAAATAGTAACTTTATTTATTTTTTTGTTGTTTAAATAGAAATTTTTATTTTGTTTACTGTAAATAGAAACTCGATGACGATGTATTTTGTGTGTTGCTAGGAACCCCCTCTCACCGCATTGGTAGTTAGCCCGGTATATCTACGTTTCTTGTGTTCTGTTTCGTCATCATGATTCGTACGGGTCCGCACTTTTAATATCCTGTCTATTTCTATCTGACCCGTACGCTGCATAACGTAGCATACATTTTCCACCCAACGTGGGCTCCGATTTTGTCTTGGGTAATGTTTGCTTCGGTTTTGGTTGTCGTGTAGCTGTGCCTCTGATTTTGTTTGAGTAACGTTTGCTCCGATATTTTTTTGTTGTTACTGCCTAATTTCCGACATTACCCGCATTTCTCGGCCTGGTACTACTTATTTCTTTTTCTTCCTTTTCGTTCGCACTGTTATTTATTTTTTCTTTCGGTTCTTTAGTGTTCCTCACTTGAGGATCAGTTTTCTTTATTTCTTGTGTGGGTTCGATCTTCGTAAATTTTGATTTTGTTTTCTTTCTTGATCGCTAAATATCAGTTGGTTGGCTCTATCAGATTACCGGAATTGCGTTTTCGCCGATAATTCGAGTCTCTTGAAAACGCTGGCGCCCTATTCTAATTTCTATTTTGTTGTTTCGCTCTATTGGTGTTCCTGAAGTTTATCCGTTGAATATGTTTTAGATTGTCATGTATTCGCAATAATTTTTTTCTTAAGTTTTTATCGAGTTAAGGTTAGCCTTTATTTGGTTACTTTCTCACAATTTCTTTTTTTTATTCTGATTCAAAATGACTAAACATAGGTTGGTGGTGTTTAATATGATCTGTAAGAGACGGCAGAAGTCATCCAAAAGCATCACCAAGTATTTCGCGTGGTTGACGGGTTTGTTTGGGAACTATGGTTCTTTTAGTGAAGATGATCAATTGTCCGTTTTGCTTCGTAACCCTGATCCATTTTATAGAACCCACGACGGCGACGACGACGACGTAGCGATTATATTAACTTAACTTACTTCGTAAGTTTGGTTGAAATGGACACTAGTAGTTAAATCGATACTCCACAAATTACAGACGCAGCAAATAATATTAGCGAAAAGTTATTACTTTAAACCTCCTTAAATAAATACAATTTGACATATTTGCGATTCATGGAGTAGCAGCAAACGAACAAAGCGCATTCGATTTCAGAAAATGCTTTGGTGGCCGCAGAGCTATCTTTTACGATGTGGTCAATCTACTCAATGTTGAGATCGACATTGTCAGTAAGGGATTGTATAGACATTTTACGCAATCAGAAACTACGCGTATTGCTCAAGAGATAATCTGAGCGATATGTTGCAAAAAATCAAAAATCCTCATACCTGAAGAAATTAATCAATTTTTACATGAAGTTCCTGATGATGTTTTGCTACTTAACAAAGGTTCATTTGTTAACAGTAGCTTTTGTGCAAAATCTTATTTTGTTTATTGTGTAGACTGCGTTGGTATTGGGAATAACAGGTGAATGCAAATGGGAAGCACTAAAATTTTTAAAAGTTTGACGTTCAAAGCAAGGGCTCTGCCGTTTAATAAACATAATAGGGACAATAACAAAAGCTCCTAGAAAATTTGCATTGACGGGAAAGTTTTATAAAGTAATTGGACAATAGCTAATCTTTGATCCCCAAATATTTATAGTGACTACTTCTTCACAAATTACCAGAAGGGCAAGCATGTTATGTAATGTATTGGAGTAAACAAATTTGGTAAAATGACACAGCAAATTGTTCAATTTTTGAAGTTGCCAGATGCCAAAAACTACACGAGCCTTTGTTTTCGCCGATCATCTACCACGATTCTGGTCGACTATGGGGCAGAAATAACAACCCTTAAGCGACAGCATGGGTGGAAATCAAGCGCAACAGCAGAAGATTATATCGATGACAGTTTGTCAAGAAATATTTCAATAGCTGATAAATGCTGATTTTTAATCCAGCTAATAATGATACTTGCCTTATTAACTTTTGATTATAATCTAGTTGTAAGTAGTAGGTTTTGGCAGAATATATTATTAGTAACTAACTGTCAATAAATTAATGCTCATAAAATAAAAATTAATCATGTTATATTTATGTTAAAAAGGAAATAGATGTAGAAAAGGAAAGGTAGTGTTTCACTTTATAATATTTAAATAACTGGTTATGGGCCCATGTATCTAAAAATGACGGAAAATTTGGTAACTGTTATAAATAATTTTAATATAGAACTACTAAATGCTAATAATTTTCATGCTTGGAAGTTTAGAATGCAATTTTTATTTATGGAAAAGGAAGCTTCAGAAGGTATAGAAATAGAATTTGATGCAAAAAGTTTCACAGACGAAAAGAAAAAGAGAAAACCTAAAAAACAAGATAACAAATGTAACTTTTATACTGTGCAGTGCATCGGTAAGCTCAAATTAATCTGATAAGAGATAAAGAGACCGCATACAGCATGTGGAAGAAATGGGTAGAAAGCTATTCCGGGACAAATGTTGTTACGTAAAAGGTTAATGAGCATGAAATTAAATGAAGCAAAAGATCTTGCAGTATTTTTGGTGTAGTTTAATGAAACTGTATGCCAATTAAAAGTTATAGGGGCAAATTCAAAAAACAAGATTTAGTTTGTACATTGTCAATGGCAATGCCAGAAAGCATGGAAACGGTAACTGCAATTTTAGAAAGTACGCTCTCGGAAGAATGGGTATAAATTTAGTAAAGGTAAAGCTACGAACTGAAGTGGAAAGAAGAAAAGCTACGTCTGAAAATAAAATAAATAAACTTGGACAGGAACAGAGGAAACCTGCAGTATTTTTAACAAATAATGGTGGTGTATGCTACACATGTCGGGAGAAAGGCATTACAAAAGGGATTTGCAAGAAAAGTAACTATAGAAATCAAATTTACATAGGTGAACATACTAGAGGTAGAGGAAGCTACACAAGACATTTTAATAGTTAAAGAAGTTGTACAAATAATCAAAGATGGAGTTATTCGAGGAATTATAGTAGTCAAAGAGGACGATACAGAGATCAACCCGGTAATAGTACAGGAGATTATCGTAATCAAAGGTAAATGGAGGAATCCAAAGGTAACTTCGTTGAAAAGGAGGACACAGATAGAGGTTTATGTTTTATGACACCAATAGATGTTGAAGGCAAAACTCTAAGTAACAAAGATATTTTATTCTATATAGACTCTGGATGTACTGTACATATGGTAAATTCTAGAACATTTTTCTGATCACATGGTATTACAAAACCCTATTAAAATAGCCGTTTCAAAAACTGAAACATCTATAAAAGCAGTAGGTGTCGGTAACATCAAAATGATCAGTCATGTTTATAATGAAAATATAGAATGCACTATAAAGAATGTGTTATATGTACCAAATCTTCGTTAAATTTAGTGTCCGTAAAATGATTAGAAGTTAATGACATCAAAGTAGTTTTTGATAGTGGTAAGGTATTCCTGCATAGCAATGATAGGTTAGTAGGTATTGAAAATAGAAATAAGCTATATGAAATAGTTTTTGTGGTGGATGCAATGAATGTTCAAGTAACTGTTTGTTTGGGTGGGTTAATGACGGTAGAAAAAGCTAATATTTCGACTTTTTTCTATTTCCTTATTTTTCTCAACTTTTTCAAAAAGATCGGCTTCTAGGACAAGTGCAGTAGCTAGAGCCTCATTTTTAAATTCTACATTCTCATCAGATTGTGCTTTGCCATTTATCATACCTTCTATACGACTCATCTTGTCGAGATCCTTTTAAATATGGAATCTGACGGATTTCCTTCAAATTCTGCCAAAATGTCTCGAATAGAATCACTAGAAGACATTATTTCTTTACATTCAACCGCAAAATTTCCTGGATTTTTACTAAATCAATCAGATAGCCGTGGTTTGCAACTTCTTTTGCCAACCTCCTGCTCAACATCTTACGTTTCTCGGAAATTTCTCTATTGTTCACAACATGTCTAATCCGTAATTCATAATTTAATTCATTTTTCAATAAGTAGTGTACGTTAATAGTTTCTGCCATTTTAGACAAACTTTTCTTTAGACAAAAATTTTACAAGAAATGAACCCTGCAAAGCACAAACTTGAAAAGTCGGTTTATTTTAATTATCAACCAGAAAATTTTGCCTTTCAAAAGTACAAATATCGGATAGAAATTTACGTTACCCAAAATTTCTCTAACGATAACCTTCCTTTGAAATTAATTGTATGGCGTTAAACGCGAATTGTCACAATTAAGTCGGGTACTATTTTGTAACTATTGACTTCGAGCGTCATTTTGCATAGGGATAGAGGTCGCGTGCCACGTTCTGTGCGCTATTTTTTAATACATAACTAGTTGTTGGTTTGAGCTACGAACGTATTTTTTTAAATTTTTATTCTTGAGAACAAATAGTAACAAGCTGTTCAGTAATGAGATTAAAATAAACGGAAAAATTTGAGCGCCACACGTTACAGCGCTATTTTGTATAACATTTTTTCGAGGACCATAGCTGTTCGATTGTAATTATGATAATTTTGAATTAAGATGGACTAAAAATTACAAGTTGAAACACTGAGCCTGGGATGGTTGCCTAAGGAGATACAACTTACCTCTATATTCACAAAAACCATAAAAGAACTGTAATTTAATCGGTTTGAAATAACGGCCTTTGAAATCTTCCGGACTAACTTGGAATTCTAACTTCCGCGGTTGTTTGAAGAGACTATCAGGGGGGTATACATTAACAGATAATATCAAGGCGCCACTACTTTATTAATTTTTATGTCTAGAGGAAAGCACTAATAGGAAAAAGTAGAAACCGCTTAGTGTACAAACGCATCTGAGTACAAAAACTCTGTTGTCGCGCCTCTGACCTTGTACCTGCAAAACGAATGTTAAATATTTAAAGCAAAAGGGTCGCTTTTTGCGTCCCTAGATAAAACATTAAAAATAAAGACTATACCTCTGTCCGCAGCTATGTCGGACATGATTATTTTATACACCATCTACTTCTGTAAGTACTGTTAAATCTGGAATGACATTTTCCGCATAGATTCAAGATTTTTTAGGTAAAATTTTGTGACCGTCAATTTCTTACTCATGAATATCTCTTGTTGTGTAACACAACAATAATAAGTGTTGATACAAAAATATTTACATTTATTATAACTGAAATATTACCCGTAAAATCTTTATTTGATATTTCAATTTCAAAATTCCTCCTGATTAATATTTAGGCCTTTATAAAAAATTTTTCATTACTCAACAATATCGAGTGAATTGAACACCTGCGCGATAACATAATACCACTTAGATTATTTCTTAGTAAGCGTACAGACAACAAATCTATTAAAAGCTTTTATTTACGATGCAGATAATTGGGACGTATTTCAAAAAATTTATAAAAATAAGCTTCCAACTGTTTAAAAAAGCTATCAAAAGTAGTTTAAGGATATGCAGGTGTTAGCTTATTTCAGGGAACTTCTAATGCGTGTTTTTTACTTTCTGCTAAAACAAAGCAAACTGTTATAGAATACATTCCAGGTATTTACCGTTGTACTAAACGCTATGAGACTTTATAGGAGGCTTACATAAATATTCATTTCAATTGGAATGTAGACTAACTTGTTAAATCGCTTAATGAGTGGAAAGTTAGAAATTTTATAAGGCGTTTTAAAATAAACCTACAACGAAGTAATTGGAGATTAAATATTTATATACAGTATTCAGAAATCAATTAATTTTTGAAATTTAACATAACATGCAAATGTTAGGAAAGTGGTTTTAGAAGTTGTTCTAGACATGAATGAAGAAACTCAACCTTGAGAGTTCTTTATACCAGATTCACCCAAGAGCGGTGGTATACTGGATTGAGTCAGTGTTGCGGAATAGAAGAATTTAGGCAAATTGAGAAGTCTCCCAAATACAGATAGAGCTCATGGGAAGTTAGCCATTTGCAGATGCCTATAACCCACCTGTTGTGTCTGATGATGAACTATCTTTATAGCGCCCAAGTTTATAGTGATATCTGACTGGTTTCAGTATCAGGTACGTTCGTGAGCGTACCAGGCTAAGGAGTGCAGGTAGTGTTCCCACTAATAGAGAGACGGTGCAATAAGACAGGTTTCACGATAAATCCACACTTCGATTTACACTAGTACTTGATTTTGTTTTATTTATAAGATACATAAAAATGACGTAAGGAATGGTTCATCAAATTAAATGTTTATTTAATTCCTGCTGAGAATTTATTCAACCTTCAAGTGTAATATGTGGAATCTCTTATTAGATTATTCTTATTTAAAAATGAAATGATATTCAAATAACATTCAAAATTGAAGTCGTTGGATTTGAATAACAAAGGAGCTTTTTATTTCAACACTCACCATCTGTCTTCCTATGTCATGCAGTGTGGTAGTCCTCGAAGTATGGACGAGCCAAATAATAACCATATCCCATTAGGACCTCTCAGATTTAAACGAGAAGGGTAGAATGGGTGTTCAGACCAGTGTTAGCCAAGGACATCGAAGACCATCTTCAAAAGATGTGAGGTAGAAATCTTCTTTTAATCCAAATCCCATCAAGTTACGCCTTCATATATATGCCCTTGCAATTACAGTTGAAACATATTTTAAAGGTCTATTGTGGATGTAAAAATTTATTTCATTATTAGCCGTAAATATTATAAAATTTTATAGTTTAAATTAACTTTACATAACTTTGCTTAACTATTCAAAACCTTTTATAATTTTCCTGCTGCAAGAAAATATTAGGGAATATTAGACTGGATATTTAAATAAAAAATATACGACCCATTAATTAACATCACCCCAGTTTTCTACGTAAGTAATATTAAGGAAATCGCAAACTTATTGCGATTTTCTAGTCGCTTGCCCTAGAAGTCGGGAAAGACATCCTTCTTCTACGACAGATAGGAAGCGACTAACTCGTTATGAACGTTGCAGGTCGGTTCCGCTTATAGAAATAAACAACATCAGGCGTGACCTTGTATCACAACTGCACGCTTTCTGTAGTAACCTTGAACCTAACTTGAACAAACTTTAATCGTACATTGATAGTTATACGGAAATGAAACTACGTTTATGAGGGACAAAAATATACTGGTTGCTTTATAATTATATACCATTAAATATTTTACCAAAACGAAAATTTACGGAACTAAAAATGATTCTAATTTAAAAATGTTTAGTTAAAAGGGGTTCTGGAAAATAAACATGCTTCAATAGTTGAACACGAAGCAAAACTAAAATTATTAAGCTCAGAGCTCTTCAATTTTAATGATCTTTGGATAATTTCTGCCTTACCAAAATTTAAATGAAAACCATGCGCTTACCTCTGTCTTATCAAATGAGCAAATCAGCATTTCTAAAGCCAAATGATTGAGCGTCTTTCGCCAATTCAGAGTGTCTATAACCATTGCAAAAAGAAATTCTTCTTGTAATTTGGGCAGTGTTTTGCATCTGTAAATTGCTGTTATAAATATAATTCCTATTG
This sequence comes from Platerodrilus igneus, assembly GCA_036346225.1. Lineage (NCBI taxonomy): Eukaryota > Metazoa > Arthropoda > Insecta > Coleoptera > Lycidae > Platerodrilus > Platerodrilus igneus. Next base: position 4,292,226 of record JARFIW010000131.1, on the reverse strand, counting down.
TTTATTATCTAGTGCTTTGAATCACCTCTTTATACTTATTCATAGCTTGTAGGTCATATTCAAAATACTGAATATCCGTCAGTGTAGTTTAGAAACACGAACAACGATGCTGCAGTGTTGATTGGCATTACAAAGCATAATAAAAAGTATTATTGTTAGTTCCTTTCAGGCTAATGATTATTTACAAAGCTAATAAATAGGTCATTGAAAGCCCAAAGCACAAACAGTCTTTGTACTGAAATTTCATTTTGACTGCTTTGTTCGTAGGGAAATTGAGTCTAGCAATTTGTTTTGCATTTCCGCGAGTTCGTTTGCTGATTATAATCAGCATGGAACTTATAAAGTTCGTTAGTGCTGTATGAGAAGCTTTGTGAATATCAATTATGTGTATACCTATCACCTCCATTACGTGAATTGTTTTGAAAGTTCTGGTTTACACTATGTGTGTTTAGTTACGCAATGAGTATTTAGAAAGTGTTGCGGTATCCACTACCTATAGTCGAAGTGGAGAACCAAGCTTTAACTAAGTTGCAGTTATTAAAATTAAAGCAGTAACGCTTGTAAACACGATTTTATATTTTTACTTAAATTAGTATTTCCAAACACTCATGTTCTTCGTATCTATATAAGAGACCTGGACAATAAAAAACGTTGAATTGAATAATTTGTAGAATGTAAAGTGTCCATTTTTGGACACTTTAGTAGGTGTGTCGCTAATTTTTAAAGATAGAGGGTTGCGGTTTTCGGACACTACTCTTCTTTTGAGAAACTAAACATGCCGCCAACAAAATTTACATACCCCTCTTTGTTTGTTAAAAATACGAGCACTTGAAGAATAAGTCTTATCGGACCATATTACTGAACGAGTAAAATTTCTGTTTATTTAAATTTGTTGTAAATACCAGTTACAAAAAATTAAGCGACGTTCAGCATCTCCAGGGTGTAAGTGCTGAACAATTATGTGTTTTATAACTTAAATTTTTTTATAATCTTCTGTGCCCTACTCTTAATTACTCCGACTTCTGCCTCAATGCCCCTACACGAGATTGAAGGAGTTGCCTCTACGACGGCTAAAACATTGGTCTCATCAATTTCTTGATTTTCCTAATTGTAGGATTTTGGTCTTAGTCGCGTAAATGATCCATGACTAATTAAATTATTTTTTAGTACAGAAAACCAATCCAAGAAAAGTTGCCTTCTTTCCGGATATCTATAATAAGTATAAACGCGCACAATGATAAAAAATACTTAGGTATCAAGTCTTTAAGACACAGTACTATTTTTTATTAAAAAATAAAAAAATTTTATTGCAACAAATTCAAAATAGCCTAAGTAGTACAGACAATTTACATTTTGTATGATATTTTATTTACTTTTGAAAAAAATGGGTGGTCGATTTACCAACCAATAAACATTTGATAATGTGCTTTAGAATATGTAATCAATGATTGATAATTCGACCACATAATAATTATACCAAGAATATCCACATAATCTATTGATTATAATAAATACAAAAAATATTTATACATTATGAAATGGGTAAAAACAACGTAGACATAATGCAACATCACAAGCCTTGCATAACATGTGTGCACGTACGCACTATTCCTTGGTACTGCAATATGCACAACATCTTGATGTACCCTGTATTAGTATATAATTGTCAACATCAGATTTATAACACGGATTCATAAAACATTACCCTCCTAAATGATTTATCAAAAAGGACAAGTAACCAATTTCACAACTATAAAAAATACATACTACTTCTAACTATACAAATATCAACTGGAAAGATGGATCGGGTGGCGTGGCTTCAGATCCTTAACGTGCCAACGACCAGCATTCGAACCATCATCATTTTCTAGCTCATAAACTAACTTTGAGATTTTGTTTCGAACAGTACATAGCACAAATTTAGGTGCCAATTTCGCAGAAAATTTGTTTTCAGCATGTGAAAGTACTTTGTTGGTCCTCTACACTTTGTCACCAACAGCAAACGATACTTCTCTTCCTCTCAAATTATACTGTCGACTAGAGCGTTTGTACGCTAAATGCTAAATGTATTTTAGCACGGACGTCCTTACAAATGTTAAATATCCCACAACGATTTGTGATATATGTCGGACGGTCACTGGGGATGACATCAATATCGTCCTGTGGATCAAAACCACTGTCGTAAAAGTTGCCATTAATGTGGACGTGCCGTCCAATGACTAAAGAATTTGGTGTATAACCTGCAACTTCGTGTTTGGATGAATTTATAGAATATTGGATTTTTGATAACTCAACATCCCATGTATCATGGGTGCTTACATATGAACGAATTGCCGTACTAACAGTTCTATTGTTCCGTTCTACATAATTACATTGTGGCGAATATAAAGAGGCTTACCAAATTTTTTGTATTTCGTAATTAGAACACAAATTCTTAAGAATATTGCTTATTATCCATTATCGCAAATGACGTAACGGAGCACACCAACAACAAGAAAAACGTTGCTTTCTATAAATTTACATATAGATGTAGTCTTTGCACTACGTAACGGGTATAACAAAGTAAATTTAGAGAACCATTTATCAACTACTAATAAAAATTTATGACTTATCTTGGATCGTGGGAAAGAACCCATAAGGTCTAAAGCTATTACCTGAAATGGAAAATTAACCTCTTTTTCGTTCACCATTAATCTCAAAGGATTAGCATTGGATGCTTCTTGAGCACAACAGACTAAACATTTTTTGGAAAATTTTACAATATCATGTCGCATTTTTGGCCAATAAAAATATTCTTAAACTCGGTTCATAGTTTTAAAAATTTCAAAATGAGCTGCAACTGGGGGGGGGGAGTCACGAAATAAACAATAATTTCCTCTCTTTGTGATTTAGGAACGAGACGTTTCCACTTAACAATATTTAACGCTAACGGTAATTTAGACGGAAAAAATTTATAGACCAAACTATTTTCTACTTTCCATTGAGGATATTCGGTAGCTAAAGCTAATATTTTCGATCGTAAGAATATACACCATTTATCTAAATTATCAATCTTTATATGTATTATATCAACAGTTGGAATCACTACGTTATTAGCGCGAGTAAGGCAATCAGGGACCACATTAAATTTGCCTTTACGATACACTAATTCGAAGGAATGTTGCCTTAGACGACCTGCCCATTTTGCTTATGAATAAGGGTCAGTAACCACAGTGAAATGCGTACCTTCTATCCAAGGTCGAAACTTTTCAATTGTGAAAATAACTGTTAAACATTCTTTTTCAGTAACAGAATAATTCCTTTCCGTTCTACTGAGCGGCTTGCTTGCGTAAGAGATCACATGTTTTATTCCATCAACAAACTGAATTAAAACGGCACCTGAACCGGTGTCACTCGCGTCACACTCGACAGTAAAACGGTAAAGAATAATCAGGTTGAGATAAAAGGGGAGCGGTAACTAACACTTGCTTCAATAGCATAAAGAGGACTCTGCTTCTTTATTCCAATTAATTGACTGATTCTTCTTTCTTTTCTTTAATAGGTCGTTAATAGGAGATACTAAGTACGAGAAATCTTTAATAAAACGTCTGTACCAACTGCACATGCCAATAAATCTTTTAAGTTCAATAGTAGTTGTAGGACGGGGGAAATTTATCATAGAAGAAACTTTCTCGGGATCTGTCTGAAGAGAGTAAGAACCTACAATATATCCTAAGAATTTTAGTGATTTTTTAAGAAATTGACACTTCTCTAAGTTTATTGTTAAATTTGCATTTCTTAATTGTTCTTTGACTTTGTGAAGAAGCTTTAAATGTTCTTCGAACGTTGAGGAACACAAGATCATATCATCGAGATAACAAAATACCGAAGGTTTGAAACGTGGTCCAAAAATTGCATCAATAAGACGTAGCGTTTGAGCGGAATTTCTGAGCCCAAATGGAACAACAACAAATTTATACTGTTCTCGGCCAATAATACCTAATGCAGTTTTATCTTTAGCTTTTTAGGTAAGCGGAATTTGCCAAAATAATTTTCGTAAATCTAAACAAGAAATATATTTCACGCCTCTTAGCATATTTAGAATTCTATCAACATTTGGTACCGGATAGCTGTTATGTTTTGTAACTTCATTCAGTGCGGACCATCAAACAAAACCTATACTTATCGCTGTTTTACTTTTTTACCAATAGCACCGGCGAAGACCATGGACTTTGACAAGCTTCTACCAAGCCAAGTCGTAGCATGGCATCTAATTCTTTATTTAAAATTTTGTTCATGTGCGGTGACATTGCATAGGGTTTTTTGCGGATGGGAGAAGCATTACCTGTATCTATGTCCATCTGAATTTTGTCAGTGCGACCTAACCTATCGTCATGACTAATTTCGTCAGGTGCCTTTATAGCCTGTTGCGCAAAAAGTCTTTGCTCATTTGCCAAATCGTCGATACTGAATAATTAGTCTGATTGGTCAAAGCGACCTATAAGCCTACAGATATGAAACATCATTTTTTAAATCATCGTATATGTGTCACTTATCATTTATAAAATCTGGCACTAATCCAAAAAGTTTAGTGAAATAATGTGGAGGAGAAGGAATAATCAGGACGTTAAGCATATGACAATAATTGCCAATTTAAATTGGTAAATCAACGGAACCAATTACAACTTTAACTGAACCATCTGCTGAAGACACTTCTTTACGCTCCGAACGAAAAATTTTTATGTTTAATTCCTTCAACAACGGTAGGGCTGACGAGCCTACTACAGTAGTGGTACAACCTTAATCTAACAAACCATCACATTTTTTTTCCAAATAATTGTACTGTAATATAAAGACGATTGTCACAAGATTTCTTTTCAAATAACGTATCTGTTTTGTTCTCACCAGGAGATACATAAAAAATTTTTACAATGGCCAGCCAATTATGCCAATCATTTTTACAAAATAAATTATTTTATGTTACTGACTACTAGCCTTTAAGGATAAGACTATAATACATCTGCCTAGTTACTCGTTTTTTGTACATTTCATGCAATTTTGACGAATAACACCTTTTTCACCGCTCCCATAACAGAATAAAGTTTTGGAAAACCTACATGTTCTAAATGTGTGTCCAAAACGTCAACAATTCCAATAGACATTTTTATTTTTTGCCTTAGAAAGTTTTAATAGACCTTTATCTTCAGAATAATGTGTAACATTTCTTAGAGTTTAATTTGCGGAGAAGTATAACTATTTTTAAATGTACGTGGGGAAATGCACTATAGCTAAAAAATTCTACTGCGGAGTTATGTAACTCTTCCTGGCTTGCTTTGCGTGTGAGCGTCAGCTCGCTTATCCTTTCTAAAAATTGTTCAAAATGATTACCGTTTCCTCTAATACAAAATTCGCACAGTTTGTTTAATTTAGAGCATTTAACAGAATTATGGAGCGTTTTAGTATATTTTAAAATTCCAGGGTATTGGCTTTACGAAGTTCGCGTGAGTTGCGATGACACTTGGCATAAACTTTGTTTTGTAAGTAACCCTAAAGAAAAAAGTCTAGAACAGACCAATCGGGCGATCGCGGGGGCCATCTTATTGACCCATTAGTGCCTGTCCATTTGTTAGAAAAATGATTTTCTAAAAGAGGTAAATTCTCAGGCAATTATGAGCAGGCGCTCCGTCTTGCTTAAAATATAGTGTTCAAACAAGCCAGTAGAACATTATCTATAAGTTCAGTAACTACATCTTGCAAAATTTCTAGGTATGGGTTTCCTATAAGGCTTCCTTCATAAACTCTAAATGCTATTTGTCAGTCCAAAATAAAACATGTGTCACTGAAGCCGAACCTACCCTATTGCTCACGCTCAAATACAAGATGATTTTCTTGATACCAATGTTTAGTATTATGTCTCTTAAAAATGCCAGCACTTGAAAAATAAGCCTCATCGGACCATATTACTGAACGAGTAAAATTTCTGTTTATTTGAATTTGTTGTAAATACCAGTTACAAAAACTTAAGCGACGCTCAGCTTCTCCAGGGTGTAAGTGTTGAACAATTAGTATTTTATAGGGTCTAAACTTAATTTTTTGTAATATCTTCTGTGTCCTACTTTTGATTACTCCGACTTCTCCCTCAATGCCCCTAACGAGATTGAAGGAGTTGACTCTACGACGGCAAAAACATTGGTTTCATCAATTTCTTGATTTTCCTAATTGTAGGATTTTGGTCTTAGTCGCGTAAATGTTCCATGACTAATTAAATTATTTTTGAGTACAGAAAACCAATCCAAGAAAAGTTGCCTTCTTTCCGGATATCTATAATAATTATAAACGCGCACAATGATAAAAAATACTTAGGTATTAACTCTTTAAGATACAGTACTATTTTTTATTAAAAACTAAAACTTTTTTATTGCAAATTCAAAATAGCCTAAGTAGTACAGACAATTTACATTTTGTATGATATTTTATTTATTTTTGAAAAAAATGAGTGATCGATATATCAACCAATGAACATTTGATAATTTGCTTTAGAATATGTAATCAATGATTGATAATTCGACCACATAATAATTATAATAAGAATGTCCATATAATCTATTGATTATAATAAATACAAAAAATATTTATACATTATGGAATGGTTAAAAACAACGTAGACATAATGCAACATCACAAACCTTGCATAACATATGTGAACGTACACACTTTTCCTTGGTTCTGCAATATGCACAATTTTCTGATATACCCTGTATTCGCATATGCTTGCCTACATCAGAGAGCCTATTTGAATTGTCTATTGCGACAGGTCGACCACTAACCTTTTCCAAAGATCTATACGCTGATGGCGGATGACCTTTACGTTTTCTGGAATTGTAATTGTTATCACTTGAGTTCTAATAGATTTCTAAATTTTAGTTGAGCAAGTGGCTTTTGGCTATCGAGTTTTATTTGAACTTTATACAAAATAAAGTAATTTACAATGACTGCATTTATAAAATAGTAAAATAGTTTTAGCCACCATCTTCTCGACTTCCAAGAAATGTTGTAGTAAGGATAAAGTTGATCAAATTGATCAACTCCTCCCATAAAACGATTGTAGGTATAAATGGGAAGAGGGCATTTTACTACTTCCTTTTCCACAGTTTTTTCACACGTTGAACGTATGTAATTTCACTTGGGTTCTTCGTTTTGCAAAACCGGTTTCTTACCACGGTCTTTTCATTTTACAACTGAAATATCGGAAGACATTACAAAATTAAAGTCACCCATTTTTAAAGTTTTATTTATTGCTAACAGTTCTTTAGGAAAATGCTTTCGATTAGAGCGTAATGTTCCGCAAGCAAAAGTTTTTTTTCGAGAAGCGATTGCAGCAATTTAAAAGTACTAAAATAATTATCGAAATATAAACAATAACCTTTGTTCCAGTATGGTTTTGATAATTGCAAAACTACTCTTTCTCCTAGTGTTCCCTGTTCCTGTTTTTCTTTTGATTTTCCTTGGTAGACATCAAATCCCAATAAATAGTCCGTCTGTAAACACGCTATAGCACAAACGTTGAATCCGCACTTCACAGGCTTCAAGGGCATATATTACTTAAAACTGATTCTTTCTTTGAAAGCAACCATATTTTTGTCGATTACAAGTTGTCTGTCTGGTATGTATAATTTTGTGAAGTTATCATCGAGAATGTTTATCACAGGTCGAATTTTATAAAGTTTATCAAAATTGGATTCTTCTTTTCTGGGCATTTTGGAATTATTATTTAGATGCAAATGTCGTAGAATATTTAAAAATCGCTTTAGGGGCATGATATTCGCTATTCTTTCAATTCTTATATTTGGATCGGTTGACCAGTATAGACGGAAACTTGGCAAAGAATGAAATCCCATAACTATTAGGATTCCAAAGAATTATTTTAGTTCAACCATGGATAGTTCCAAATTCTACGCCCTTTTTCATTCGCATATCTATAAGATTCTTGTACAATAATGCCCAAAAGTTCCTTGGTAATAACGGCATCAAAAATTTCGCTGGTGATTTGGTGTTTACGTTAATGGTAAGGCCAAAGTTCTCAGAAAAAAACTGATTTTGGTAAACTTTTGGAGTTAATGCAATTTTTGAAAAAGTAAATAATTTTTTTGGCGATTATTGGATTCTTCCTCTATTTCGCTTTCTTCATCTGAACTCCTGTCTTCACTAATTATAAATCTACCTGCAACAGCATTTCCATCTACATAAGTTGGATTGGGGATGGAATTATCAGAGCTGAAGTGATCACAATCATCGTCACCTTCAGAATATTTCTTTACAGTTGCTCGTCGCGACCTGCTAATTTTACTAGACGAACTGGATGGTACGTCCTGAAAGTCTGCATCAAGCATACTTGATGAAGACGGTGATAATGATGCAGATATAGGTGTTGTACTTCCTACAAATATACAGTTTCCAAACATTGTGACTTGAATAAATGCAATTTTACCTGATGGTCGCAAACAAGGTTTTGTTTTGACAATGAGTGTGTTTCTCGTATTTCATCATCTGAATCACTGTCGCTTCCATATTCAGAATTTTTAGCTTGTTCTATCGAAATACTATCAAACCATGTCCAAAGATCATCCTTCGGCATTGCAATCGTCATTCAAATTCATTCCAGAGCAATATATCGCTAAACAAAAGTACACAAAAGCTCATGTTAAATTTATGTGTGGTCGTAGGCGTAGGATCGAAGTGAATAACTGAATATTATTTTTGCCGGAAGTCAAGTTGCGGGTATGATTATTTGCAATTAACAGGATCATATAAAGCAAAAGTACAAAAATAAAAAATATAGTAAAAATAAAATACATACCGTATAAAAACCGTTACCAAAATGGCCTAAATAAATCTTTAGTGGTTGGAATAATTTTTGCAACTCGTTTTTTAAAAATTGCGCTCTAATTTTCTAAAATTATGTAATCTACATAATACTCCAAACACATATGTTAATATGCAAACACATTTCCTTACTTTATCAAAAGTATAATAATAATTTGCTCATAAAGTAACAGACCACTTGTTCTGATTAAAAGGAAATCTGGAAATGAGCACAAGTCGATATAGGAAGCACTTTTAGTTATGTAGGAGGTTACTACAGCCCAATACTGGATTTTTGTCCTTGAGTAAACCAACGAGCAACGTCAGACGTTGTCTGACTGGAGAACGACCGGTTCTATTATTCAGTATGCACAATTACTACCTGTTCTAAAAGTGATTGATAAATCAACCAGAAAATGAAGAAAAAGTTTACCTGTTAAAATACAGTTCTGAAGCCTGATGCGCATGTAGCAACATAACATATTATACTTTTCAAAGTTCTGATATACTCCCATTCTAGCAATTTTTTAAAACAAAACAGAAATTTTAAACTTTTTAAGTCAATCTTAAATATTTTTTCACAAGCAATCTGACATCACCAGTGACAAATTATTTTCTTTTGTTTCATTAATGCCTTGGCTAAAAATTTACTGTTGCCATGACCTAATATTAAATAACATTAATTTTGATTGAAATGTAGTTTATTCAATTTTTTTCAAAATAAATATAGACTATTATATATTTTTGAAAAACTAAAAAAATGCTTAATTTAATTAGTTAAAAATATATGTTTTGTACGTTTATTTTCGCCATATATATCTTTATACAATAAGTCCGTTTATTATATTTCCAATTAAATTCATTTGCTGCGAATTTGGAAAGTTTACGTTCTAAATCAAATAGTCTGTACCTTGTTATAGATTTCCGCTGGTTTGCTACATATTTTGATAACATAAAATAATGAATGAGAAGTGCAGAACGCAGAATCTCAATGTCATCTGTTTACGGCTGGATAAAATCTTATGGACTGCATTCGTACCGTCCATTTTTGTGTCTTTCTGTTACTCTACTTCACCGTACCCGCAGACTAGAATGGAGCAACGAAACAAAAAATCGGTTTCAAGAATGGCTTCAAATTGTACTTAGTAGTCAGACTCGATTTTGTTTGTAGACCCACGACGGTTGACGAAGTCATACGTACAGAGAACGCAATAGTTAAACATTTTTTGTGGAACGCCGCACAGACCCTACGCAAAGAATGATGATATAGTGTGAAGTGTGTTATGGTAGCAGACTACTCTTGGTCTTCATCGATGGCAACTTAAATGCCACCGGTTACATTGTCAAATACTAGAGACTGTTGCACTTCAATTTCTTCTTATACTATATAAATCCCTTAAGTAAGAAAATACCATCATTATAGAACGCTTACAATTATTAGCTATTTCATAAGCGATTTTGTAGTTTATGGTATGACAATTGAAATGTGCATGACAATATTTCCGTGTCATTGGGTTAAATTGTTTAATTTGCCTTGCATACGCGTACTAGTGGACATCTAAATCGGTGTACTCAATTGACTTTTGGGAATCCCATCTAATTTAGTAATCACAGTTTTAGCACATCTAAAAATTCGGAAATCGTTATTATATCAATCCAAAGAAATTTATAAAATTTGATTTTTTATAAAAGATTGGTATTGAAATGGAGTTAACAATCGGAAAGTATACTATAACTATAAAAAAAATCAATTTAAACAAAAGTTTCTTTCCGTTACACAAACATGTATACTGACAAAGTTAAGGTTATAGCTTATCATTTTCTAATCTAAGTCGATGACTTTTCAATGATTAATCTTGAAGTACCCAGTTTTATTCTACCTTCACGAATCATATATGTACGTTGTATCATTTTAATTATATCTTTGACATTTAATGTTTGGTTTAAGTAAATATTTTACTATTTATGGGAAATAATTTAATATCATTTAGTTTACCTGTAGGTAAGCGTTATTTACATATAATTTTTACAACCCATATAGTGAATCTAGAATCTAAATCACTTATGACGACCGCTATAATCGAAAGCGTTGTGTTGTATTGTAAATAAATAGTTAATTAAATTTTTGCAGGTTTAACATATTTTATATTTTGCCTATTAAAGTACATGGCACAAAGCACGCTTTTATTGTTATCAAGCCTGACCTTCTCGCGGTCAACTTCCTTAACGAGTGTGAATCGTATAATTTTTACTGCTTGATAGTTGTTACTGTCAAAATTTCCTCTTCGGCTTATTTTAAGATTGTACCGTAGGTCCCGGTCTTCTTTTGACTTATAATACACCATCTAGCGGCGCCATGTTACGATTCGTCGGTTGTTTAGAGTTGTCCAACTTCTCGAATGTGCTGACTACCAACGTCGCACAGTGGACGTGGTTATTTGCAGGTCCTGCCTGACGGTATCGTTCCTGACGTACCACGGAGAGCCATTGATTAGCCGGATCGTGTTAATTTAAAGGACTTTGAGTCGAAGATTTGATTGCTTTAGACAGTAGGTGTATCATGCCTCTGACGCATACCTCAGAAGGTAGAGCATACATGTGGTATATCTTCAGCCGTACTACCGGTAGGATCTAGTTTCAATGATTTTGTGTCGTTCCTTCAATAGAATGTGCCATGTGTTATGGTTCAAGTTTAAGTTTCTGTCCATATTGACCCTTCGCGCATTGCATGTCCGTTCGCCACCGTAGTTTTCTTTGTAGGGCTGGTGCAGCTACCTCTGCATCCTTGTTGTGGAGGTTCTATGAAAAAAGCCATCTGCCAGCAGAATGATGTCCGCTTTGATGGCGTATCTTATATTTTTCTCGCATGGGAAGTCGCAGAAATATGCATTGAAAAAGGAGGGTGATAAACCGCCTTGTAGTACGTCAGCTTGGATTGGAGTGGAATTTGAAAGTTTGTTAATGAGCTCAACTCGTAGCGTCTTTCTAGCTAAGTACCTGGTAAGCAGCTTTAAGTAGCTGGTTGGGACTCGATGTATTGTTCGTAGTTTGTAGGGATGTTCGGCATACCAGAGTTTGTCGAAGACCTCTACATCTAGGAAAACGACTACGGTGGCTATGCGTCTGTTCTAATTATGGGCTATGTGATCGAGTAGTTTGATAATTTTGTGCGTCGTAGAGTGGTGTTCTCTGAATTCAAACTATTCCTGTCTGATTATCAGGTACGACTGTACTCGTTCGATGATATGGTTTCCTGCCGTAGAAAAATATTTCATATGTAGCATAGAGTTGTAGATTCACGTTAAACGTGCCAGAGTGGGTCATGTAATGTTCCGCAGGCTTCATTGGTAATGTCGTCCGGTCTTGGGGCTCTTTTGCGGCTCTGTACTACTATCGTTTCTTTCACTTCCTTCGGATCGATAAAGAGAATATGGACAAAATCTTTCTGTAAGAGTAAAATAATGGTTGTCCGGATCATGCTTGCTTGGTCTGCACCTATTTTAAAACTTGTTGTGAATGTTTGCTGTAGGATCTTGGAGATTTCGTTTACTTTTCATTGGCGGCGTACAACATTCATTTTGGTCTACGGTCGAATGTCTTTAGCCTTTTTTGTTGACGGCGTACAGCATTTATGTTGGTCTACTGTCAAGTATCATTAGTCTCTGTTGCTAAGAATCTCCTTTAGTTAGTATTGATTTCCTTTTCTATCCAGGGTGGCTTCCACGTGTGTAGTCCTGATCTCTGGAGAATTCCCGTAATAAGATTTTTAGGACGTGTTGTTTGTTGTTCAGTCTGCTATTCGTCGTTAAAGCTCTTGTAAGTTGCCATCTTCTTACAAGTTGTCGTTTCTTCTTGATCAAACCCTGTATGTAGAAGTAACTGGTTTTCCTGTGGGTGTGGTTGGATGGTCCTTGTGTTGTGTTCTTAGATGTGTGCTTGGAAAGTTTATTACTGCGGAATCCAAGTCTCCCACACTCTTGATGGTGGGATTTCTGTTTGGGATATATTGCTTGAGAAAGTTGTTGTATATCCTACAGTTGGTTGCTTGATTTGCCCTGCTACTTGGCGTTGTAGGGTTCGCACGTAAGGTGGTGATGACGGTAAGTGGCTCAAAACTTATGTCCTCGACTACTTTTGTGGATATGTCGCACCGGATGCTTCTGATTACCTTGATATCTAGCGTATAAGGCAGATCTGTGGTTTTTGTCGGTATTATTGTCGGATGATCCTGTTCCGCTATGTCGAAGTTTCTTTCCGTTGCATAAGTGTAGTGGCAGATCCCGCCCTGGTTGTTTACTTTGCAGTCCCATAAAGTGTGTGGAATTCTATGTTATTTTTCTCTATTTAGTCTGTATGGATCTAAACTTAGTGTTATCGGTTGCGTAAATACGTGTTCCTTGTGCAGAAGCATATATGTCTACCTTTTCCACGATTAGGCAATTGACAGATTATGCGTGGTTCAGGAAAGTAGTAAATTTCTTCACGTATATGGAGGTATATTTCGTTCGCTGGGGGTTTTCGTCGTTTTTTTCGTGTTTTGCGGCGCTGCGGCGGTTGATAGTCCTGGGTACTATCGTGGGCGTTAGTTGGTGTCGTGGGTTTTGTCCTCTGGTGACGTGGTGTGGACGTTCTTATCAGGTTTCAGCAGTTGTTCTGTGGAGGTGTTAATGATCGTTTATCGTAAACGCTTCCTGCGTTTGTCGTTGGTGGTCTTGTGTGTGTAGTTTTCCTGGATCGATCTCGTGTTCGTCGCTGTGTCGCTAAACTGGTAGTCAATTTCTGAGTTCGTGTCGTTTGCGTGCTGGGTTGTTCCTCACTCTAAAAAAAATTTCAGGTACTTTATCGTCGAAGGTGCTGTGATGGTGCTGGAGGTGCTTCCTTCCATTGCCGTATCAACAAACCAGGCGTCCCTAAAATAACCAAGCAAGTACCTTAAAAGCTTGCTTCTATATACACCGCCTTCTCTTAAATGGTTTATTTTCAATCAGCAGGTGTTCGTAGTATAACTGATGAAAGTAAACGTAGATAGTCAATCTTTTAAATTCCTATGCCGAGCATTGCTGTGGTAAACCTCGCAATTTGCATATTTATTTACGATATGAAATATCTATATATTCTATTCACGCGATTTCATGAAGGCAACTAACTAAAAGTGATTAACGTATCGCGTTGGGATATGAAGTCTAATTAATGTTTTCAAAAGTTAAATTATTTGGACAGTATTGCTATGCGCATAGGTTTTCTATTTATATAAGTTTTCGTTTCAAAACCTAATAAGATGTTTCGAGTTCGCTGCGATTAAGCAAAAAAACTTGGACTTTTACTGAATAGCCGCTGCACGGCTTCAGTCAAGCTTGATGACCACCACACTTCAGAACTAAAGTTATACTTTGATGTTTCAAAAATGTTTACATTATAAGGTTCGGTAGCTCCTAACCAGTTATATAGAGATCCTATTTACGTATAAATTCAGTCGCTACCGTATATAGAACCACAAACTAGGTTTTGCATTTTATAACTTTTTAAATCAGCGGAAGTATACTTTAATTAATGCTCCCGATAAAATTGGAAGTTTTAAATAGATGCAGTTTTGCCATCGTGTGTTGACTCGAATATTAATATAAATATTTGTGCATGTAAAATAAAAGTGAACGAAAATGGAATTGAAATCGATTATATAATTTGATGAGAAACGTGTAAATCCAACATATTCAGATATTGGAATTTAATTACAACACCTGCATATACGATGTTAAATTTCGATGTTATTCAAAATAAGTGCAAAAAAGCGCGTACGAAGTATGTGTAGATTTTTAAGTACTAGCCTTATTCCTAATGCAATTGTGATTATTAACAGTGTTATTTTTTGCTGAAATATTCCTTACAATGGCCCATACATTTGTATAAATTTATAGCTCACACCTCGTCATTTATGAGGTTGATTTGTATGCGTTCGCGCAATTCTATAACATGCTGCTTCCATAAATTTTTGTAAATTTTGGATATTACACAATAATAAAGCGTTTAATTAGGTTCTCAATAATCAAAGCATTTTAGTTACAGAGCTTATAGCAAAATCTAGTACTGATTTCAAACTTTCTTTTGAAATTTTCCACACTTCATCTTTTTTGTAATGCAGTGTTGCTTAACCTTTTTGTACTTGAGACCCACTTTACTAAATTAATTGCCCCCCGCCCTCCCGAGTACTATTAAAATACCAATTCTGAAAATGTTTTACAGCGCCGTAGTATCTACCACTGACCAGAATAATGACATTATAACGTAAGGAAGCCGTTTCTACTCACAAGATAATTCATAAGCCCTGCGACGCAATTTCCTTCAGATAACCTGATTGACAGGTACTAGGCTTTTGCATTCAAGGGCTACTCAGAATACAATGAAAAATCTCAAAAATGTTATTTGCATAAATAGTCGTTAAGGAGTTTTGAAGTCAGTTCTAATTGAAGTTCAGTTCTAATCGAGACTTTGACTATAGTGTGTTCTGGATGTGATGTGAAATAAGTAGTGTACATATGTGATTTAGATTACTGTCGATTTAAATCACTCTGACGATATACACTACTGTAGTAATTATACAAATTAATAATTAGTAGTTGCATAATTACTTATAGCGCTTTGATAGTATTTACAAAATAGCATCGTAGTGTTAAGAAGCTGATATTTGTACCGTTAGCGGTTAACCGAGAATAAATAGTTAATACAACCTTTAGCAAATTGCATTTTAACTACGAGTTGTTAAAAGTGCTTACGTAATCAGTTTGAAATTAAGAAATTGTTGTTATTGCAAATAGAGTTATCGTTACAGTATATAAATCTAGTTTGCTTGGTAGTAGCTACGTCATTACAAGTTTAAGATTTCACCGAAAGTTACGTCATAAAAGTCTGTATCGTCCATGTTGCCATACACGGGATTCCACGAGAAATACCAAACAGTTCCAAATAAACACATACTAAATTATATAGTTGTTATGCAAATAAGCTAAAAGTCAACTATTTCAATAAAACATATTGTTACAGGTAAACTGATCGTTAAGGTATAAATTTGGATTTGCATTGAAAGGGCAGGGACCGCGTAATAATTTATGGGCGCTTCAGCTGACTACAGTGTGCGGGGGTGGATTCCTATGGAAGAAATTATAAAAGATAACAGAAAAATGTGAAATAAAGGTAATAAAACGGTGAAAGGCAAACAAACTACATTACAGTATATACTTACCCTGAGAGGCTTTTTTCGTGTCATAATTAACACAATTAACACCAATTACCATCAAATCCAAATTATTGAAACTATGAATCCTGCAGGTTCCTTATTCCGTTTAGCTCGATCATCACGATAGTATATCCACGCCCTCGCGTATGTGAACCTACTATGCACTTGCAAGCGCATTCCAACTTATGTCGTTCGCCGCATATTTTTCCTGCGGGAAATTCACCATTACATTTTAAGCTCTGTATGTTTAACTAAATTTTAAACCGCAACAGCACCACCTCCTGCTTTATTACTTCCTCATATGACTACATTTCAACCTTTCTAATTATCTGTTACCAAATAACCAATTATTTTATTTTCGTCGGAATACTCCACTTAGTCTTTTCTGCCGGGTGTGTAACTACTGTTATTTCTCCCACTATAATCATATAATCCTATTAATTGCAGTCAGCATCCGGTAATACAAGGTATCACTTCTAATGCATGCTTGAGAATAAAGTTATTTCGGATGTAATTTATAATTCTGTTGCATATAGTATTATTGTTATGTTCTTGGTGGTCCGAACCATCGCTATCTGTCTATTGTAAACAATTTTTTAATGGGAAATGCATACACGGGGTCTTGTCATATTAAGATGCGCTTTCATTTGCGGTTTTAAATTAAGCCATTCTCCTGCGTTATTACATTTACAGTGTATTTAAAACAAATAATGTATTACTTTTTGAAGTTAAAGTTTGTTAACTGAATGACCTTTATGGAAAGAAAATTTGAAATATCAGGTTTAATTAAGATTCATTATTGAATGTAATATATCATACCAGGTGTGTCTATATCGTAGTATGTCCATTCAAATTTACTAAATTTTCCTTTTCCATCTAACTTTTAGTTAGCATAGCACAACGCGTTACAATATCTTTACTTATATGAAATATTTAATCAGGGCATGTCTTATTTATTTCAACTTATTAAATAAATAAGTACCAGAATGTGCTGTAACTGCTTCATTCATATAAGCAAAGCGTTTCATGATGTTTTTCCACCAGATCAAGTTTATTACCTGTGAGTGAATGTCGTATAACATATTTTAATTTATGTAGCTGTGTAAACACCGTTGAATCGTACCAATTGCGATTGTTGAACCGAAGACAATTTTTTATCGGAATGATTATGAAGCATCAAAAAATGCACAGAAAAACTTAATTTTGAAACAACAATCAAAGAAATATTCTGAGGAATATTTAAAATTTGGATTTACGTGGCTGGCGCCTGACAAATGATGAAAAACGGTCTGTTTGTATTATCAGTACAAAAATTTTACCGGTGAACATCTTGCAATCCAAGAAGCTTAAATGGTATTTAGAAACAGTTCACACTGAGCATGCTAAAATACCTTGTTAATTATTAGATGATAAACTGAAAGCGTGTGAGTACCGAAAAGGTTTTATCTATGAATGGAAAAGCTTTTCTGGCTTTTTACAGCGTTAACTATCATACAGTTAAATGTAAAAGCCCCATACTATTAAGAAAGAACTTGTTCTGTTAGTTGCAATTCAAATGGTGAAAGTAATACTGGTAACAGATTCCCCTATCCAATTTTGAATTTAGCTAGATGAAAGATGCGATATCAGATGCCAACCAAGATTGTCATTTAATTGCATATGTTTGATATTGCGATGAAATATCAGAAGTTGAACAGCTGCTTCTCTGTAACCTGATGCAAAATACAGCAACATTAACCAAATTATTTAATGTATTTCATAGGTTTTAAACGAACCAAGTATTAACTGCAAAAACTGCGTCGGTATGTGTAAATATAGCACGGGAACGATGCGTGACAGGTTCTAAGTTTTTCAAGTGTGAGTGAAACAGGAATGTGCACAGTGTATCTGGACACTATCGTAGTTCTCTTGCACCTACTTTTGTTTATGCCAGCCCCACGTTCCGGCGACAGTGTAACTGATTTTATTTTTATATATATGTTGTGGCGTCAGTGTTACTTATTTTTCCAAATGGGCGCCAGTGAACAAAAATTTTCCGACATAGCTAAGGGTCTATTCCTGGGTAGAGCAATAAGAAGTGTGGGTGGGGGAGTTGAATTTTGTTTCCAAACCAAAGCTAAACTAAGCTAAATAGGCGCCACCAAGTCTTGAGATAATCAAGATAATAGCAGAGCACAATTCTAAGGGCGGACGTGGAAACCCAAAGATAAAATGATCGCCTTCGTTAACAAAAACCTGTCTTATAAAAATAAGACGCAGCTCCTGTAAGAAATTGCAAAGATTAAATAAATAAAAATATAGAACACCATTTGTGTCCTATAAAGGTATCAAAAATAAAAAATGTATATCCAATATGACATGGGCACAAAATTATTACTAAAAAATTCTACTTTTGTGTTATCAAATTTGATCGCATTTGACCAAAATAAAAGTCTCAAAGTTTAACTAATTGTTTACTAAAAAAAACTCTTTTAAAATTTCAACACCTTTTAACAAGTAAAAAAAATTTCATCATTAACATCTCTAACAAAGTCAAGGTTTTGGCTTTTTAAAACAAACAACTGCTCTTAAAACATAAACTTGATTTAAACATTTGATTAAAAACAATTTGTAGCCACAATACACTGAATTAACGTTTTTAACCTGGGCAGATCTTTTCAGGTGATTACAGTTTCTAAATTCTTACGCAGCGTGTATTTAAATTTTCATATTTAGATTTTATAATTTATATGTAGATAAAAGCTAATCACAAAAATAGGAATGTTTAATTTAAATTCTATGACAGCTGCACGAAGCATCTGCTTTTATGACAACATCTGTCAACTGTGCAACACAAAAAAATGTGACGTTGAAAACATACATTGAAATTATCTAAGGTTCAAATGGAACAAAGCTTGTAATTATATAAACCTAGCTTGGCAAAATTTCGTTCTATGGCTTGTAAAACCAATTCAACAATAATTGAGAATTAAACAGATTACATGTAAGAAAACATAATAGCAACTTTTCGTGCTTTATATGATAGTCTGTTTATCAAATTTTTACGACATTTAAAACACATGCAAGAAATTTCTTATATCTAATAACGAACCGAACTGCCGCTGTTGCTCCAAGACAAATCTGGATAGAAATTCATAATCTCCGACCAATGTTACTAGCCATTTCTAATTTGGGACGACTGCAATCAAAACCAACATCTATCATTCTTCGTTGACAAACTCTTAGTTGACGAATTCTTAGT
Source organism: Platerodrilus igneus (assembly GCA_036346225.1). NCBI lineage: Eukaryota > Metazoa > Arthropoda > Insecta > Coleoptera > Lycidae > Platerodrilus > Platerodrilus igneus. The sequence continues at coordinate 4,272,913 of JARFIW010000131.1, read as the reverse complement.
TGACAAATTCTAAGTTGACAAAATTACAAATCCTAAGTGATGCGCTAAATAAATGAAACCAAATTAAATTAGTTCGTAAAATGTATACTTTACCAACCGTGCACGACCTGACCTGCTTACATAAGTAATTTATCCGAGGGTCGCATGCCTCTAGCCGGTAATACATCTTGATAAGGCGGTTGTTAGCGGGCGACTAACTCGACGAAGCGAGAACCAAATGATAGCGACGTTAGAGGTGGGGAATACAAAAGAAACAGCTAGAGATGCTTGACGAAGTAACTTTATGTCACACAGATATTTTAATATAAGAAGATTAATAAAGAATAAGGCACGCTTAGCGCATTATCCTCGTAATTCAATGCGAATAATTATTGCTGAAATTAAACATGTTACACTGTTATTAATTTATAGTGATTGAATAATAATGCCACGACTATTTGATAACTAAAATGAGTTTCCTTTTTGACAAAGCCGTCTGTGGGTCTCGCTCTATTTACTAATTTTAACCCTCCTATGCAACACACAGGCATTTATACAATATACCAACAATATAATCATATACCATTTAATGTAAACATTCCACATCAAAATACCACCTCAACAAAATATCAAATAATTACACTAATAACTAATACTAAAATTTAATAACACATGGGCTCAACACAAATCTAATTAACAACCTAAATGGCAGTAATAAGCACCAATTACAAGTTGAATGATAATTTTAATAATAAGCTTGGAAAAGTTTATAGATTGTGCACCAACCTTTACTAGTCGTTAGGACGACTTCTTGTTTTGCGATATGGTCACGAAGGCACAGAGGTAATTAATTTTATGGTGTAACGTTAATTACCAAACAAAAACCAATAATTATTTTTCTGCTACAGATACTCTAGGTAGGTTGCGGTACCATTAAATTGCAGATACTTTAGTTTATTATATTATTACTCTTTCAATATAGGGTGTTTTTCAGTGACTCCAACCACTCACCCTTACTTCTGGAACCCGAATGCCTTTGCACTACCTGCCGCACCTTGCCAACCGCACTAATTCGCCTCTCCACCACACATTTAAATGCGCTTATTATTAACTATTTTTGAGATACATATTATAACCTCACAGGAAAGTTTACAAAAATTGTGCATTATTACCATTAAATAAAAATAGTGATACAGTGGCATTACAGTTACACCCAAAATTTTGAAAGTAATCGAGTGAGCTTAGATTACGATGAAAATATTTTATGTTCACAATTATATCTCTTCAAACTTACAATATTTTGCGTGTCCTTATACTTGTCTGTATCTGGATAATTCAAAGTACATGCATTTTTCACCTACTTCAGTTACTACCTCATGTAGAGCTTCATACAATTGGAAAAACTTTTTTATAGTTTTGTCAGCCGCTGATGACTGGTAATGCGTTTTTGTTAGCACCAAATAACCCAGATTAAATTTTTCAGGCTTTATTTTTTGATCATGCCTGTGTTTGCGCTTTGCTGCACAAGAGAACAAGCGTTTTCTTGCCATTATAATTTTAGTTTCAAGGTTTAAATGTATTCGTTGGAGAAAATGTACAAGTCTTTCTATTAATCGAGTAGGTCTTTTATTTTTTTCTGGCGATGGCGCGCTTGTGGATGAAAATTTAATTGGTTATGCACTTGCAACTCTGTTGATTTTGTTGTATCGCCTCTTAAAAAAGGAATTATAAAAGTGCTATTATCGTACAAAAACTTAGGTTCATTTTTTCTAAAATCGATTTTGGCATATTTGAATGCCATCCAGTCTGTTCCAACAATAAATGCAATATTCTGCTACTAAAAATGGAATTTGTTGGTTTGAATTCCCCAATTCCGGTTCTACTAATACTTCGTTCTTTATTTTAGTAATTTTTCCCGTAACGCTTTGAATTGAGAGTCCTACTGTGGGCAATATTAATATATTTTTATTTCTTGCAAGCAGTAATTCAAAACTTTACCAGAAATAGTATTTACAGCACTACTTGTATTCCTACACGTGCTGACATTAAAGTGGTTTCTATTTAAAAAATTAAATTCTTTATTGTTGCGTTCACTAACAGAATTTCCGGTATTTTTGGTTATAAGAATTGAACCCTATCATCTGTTCCCAGACATGAGAGGTCATACTACCTTATAAATTTCGCTGCGCTTTTTTTTCTCATCTTGAAACCAAAAATGCTCTAACAAATGCTTTTTTAATCGTTAAAATTTTGCCATCCCTCTAATTTATAATCTGTCCATATTCGTACATCTCCTTAGAAACAATATACTGCTGTATGTAACCGTGCTTTGCCTGTAGTTTGATATTTATCGAGATAAATTTCTAATTTTCTTAAGAACTTAATAAGGATTAATGGCCGTTTACTAGCATCGAATTTTGGTTTCTCTTCCGAAATATTAAGCACAGATATCACCGGCATAAACCCGCAATTAGCTTCGCGTTTAATTATCGATAAATTGTTAACTTCCGTCGCGATGTGTTTAACGTTTCTATTTAAATTGCTAACTGCATTACTTAGAAATTTGGCATTAGATTCAATAAAATGTTTTTGTTGATCTAGGTTACTTTCAACCTGCTCGAATTTATTTTCGAAATTTTTGCATTTTTATTTTACCGGTTCAATTCGGTTGTTCAGTTCACTACAAAAATTATCTTCCAATTGCTCTACCATTTGTTCTTGGCGTACTTGACTTGTATTCATTTGTATCTCAAGTTTATTTACCTCCGAGTTAATTTTCTTCATATTGGTGTCCATTTTAATATTTATTTGTCTTAACAAATTCGTCATTTTAACATTAAAATTACTATTTGGTTCATAAACAATGAGTTCACTATTCGAGGAACTATTTGCAGGGTTTATTTCACTCAAAGTCTCGTACATGATTGACAGTTCCCTCCCGAACCGCAATATCATTAAACTATACAATATCTGCGTGAAAGGCTAATAATAACCTATTCAGAATTACAATAAGAACACCCTTTTTCTTTTAACCAACTGGTTTCGTTTTGTCTAGTGCTTACCTATTTATTGTTGACTAACACAAACACAAGCAAGATTTTTGGCACCAACACCTAAAATTACTAAACTTAAAATTTCCGCTTGACTGCAACTTTCCAAATTGTATGACTCATATTTATTTCAACCTTTCAGTTTAAAACCCTAAGATATATTCAGATTTACTACAAAACTTTACCTGCCTGAGGATTAAAAGTTTCAAATAGGCGAGTTCTCGAGCACCACGATGGCGAGTCAACTGTTGTATAGTTCTCTTATTAATTTATAGTGATTGAATAATATGCCACGATTATTTGATAATCAAAATGAGTTCTCTTTTGACAAGGTCGTCTGCGCGTCTCGCTCTATTTACTAATTTTAACCCTCCTATGTAACACACAGACATTCATACAATATACCAACAATTTAATAACTAATGGGCTCAACACCCATCTAATTAACAAACTAAATGGCAGTAATAAGCACCAATTACAAGTTGAATGATAATTTTAATAATAAGCATAGAAAAGTTTATAAATTGTGCATTAACCTTTACTAGTCGTTAGGACGACTTCCTGTTTTGCGATATGGTCACGAAGACACAGGGGTAGTTAGTAGTTAATCTTCGGGTGTAACGTTAATTACCAAACCAAAATCAATAATTATTATTTTTCTGCTACAGATACTCTAGGTAGGTTGCGGTACCATTAAATTACAGATACTGCAGTCAATTATATTATTACCCTTTCAATATAGGATTTTTTCAGTGATTTCAACCACTCACCGTTACTTCTGGAACCCGAATGCCCTTAGACTACCTGCCGCACCTTACCAACCACTAATTCGCCCCTCCACCAAACATTTAAGTGCGCTTATTATTAACTATTTTTGAGATACATATAACCTCACAGGACAGTTTACAAAAATTGTGCATTATTACAGTTAATTAAAAATAGTGATACGGTGGCATTACAACACACTGCATTATTCATCTTGAAGAGCTTGCTGCCAAACAAATGAGTCCTGATCTTTACCTCGTAATTACCATGGTTGTTATTGCAGTTAATTTTATAAAGACGCGACCACCGAAGTCAAGACTTTGTTGTACACTTTGCAGGGATATGGGGTGGGCATTCAACAATATTATCTTATTGTGAATAAGAATGGTTATCGCGCGAGAAGAACTTGCTCCCTTCATAGAGAAAGGAATCATTAGGACATGTCGCCGTTTTGAGATCACTTATTTATGATGAACTTGAGCTACATGGTTGACATATGTGAGAGACTAAATGTTTTAAATTTTCAACTGCAGGGAAAAAATGCACATCTTTTGATACGAAAGACATACTCAAAGCCGTACGTAGAAAATCAGAGCTATGGAATACAAACTAGTGTTTAAAAATTTAAACAAATTTTTTAAAACCCATATGCTGAAGGATACATACCAAAATACAGACTCCAGATTAATATAGAAAAGGAATTGAGTTTGTCCATCTCCAGCATTATCATCTTATAAAATGCTGATTTCTGCAGATAGATTCTATAGAGGCATTAGTTTTACAAATTGTCACATTTGGTTTTTATTTAGTTCAATGCATAGTCAGCATTATATAATGTTATGTGTGTCCCTACTGCCGTAACATTTTACTTTGAATTTTATAATGTTTTTGATGTTCTCTGATGGTATTTGGACAAATTTATGGGATTTCTCGAATAAGCGGGCATAAACAGAACAGTTGAAAATATATACAGATTTCACTTCAATTTTTATCCTAAGCTTTTGCTCTTGGCGTTGGTAATTGGATCCTTTGTTGTATATTCAGTTACTTCAAAATAATGCATGGTAGATTCTTGAGTGAAATGCTTGAGACGCTTTAAATTTTCCTTGCGACTTTTTCAATTGGCATCGCGTAACGATTTTATACAAGCTTCAGACATGTTTTTGTAAATATGTTTGATATATAAACGTACCCACAAAAAATAAATGTAGTTGTACCATAGCCAACAATTCCAAAACAATAAGACTGATTTGCACATACTGCACTTGTGGTCATGTTCCCAATCCTCTACCCAAAAGTACCACATTCGGTTTAATGCGAAAATAAACGTCCTTCGAATAAATCTGACGTCAAAATTAATTACCATGAATCAAATGTATAACTAAAAGTAAAGTTGGGGTATAAATAACGGTATCGCTATGGTTGACTTTGGAGTCACTGATCAACAAGACAGTAGTAAAAGTAAAAGGGGATGAAGCCGAAATAGCGGATAGCAGCCGCCATCTCTGCTTACCGATGCAACCTAAAGCGTCGACTAAAAATTATACAAATCTAGCTAACTAATATTGACCAATGGTTACGCATTTCTAAGCATGCGCCAAATTTATAACAGCGAATTCAGCTATTTGTTCCTGCTCTAAAATTTACAATATTGTCCTTCCTAGTATAAGTATTTTTCGTCCAACTTAAGCCTAAATTCGTCCCTAACGTTCCTTATCGTTCCTTAGCTGACTTATATTCTAAATTCAATCTTCGTTCTTGTAAATACTACAATTAAGAATATGCGGCAAAACGCCAAACTAAACAAGCCAAGCCGCAACACAATAAAATATATAAACGTACTTTGCGTGCATAAAATATGAATATATAAATATCTACATCACGGGAATAGCTGGATATCCTTTTACAATGACATAATTTTTATCTAGTTCATAAATAAATACAAATAACATTCTACCTGCACTTAACTTCTATTGACATTAAACAGTTGCAATATAAATATAACGAAAAAAACCCAATTTATTAACCCAAACTGGCCGGGTATTGCTAAAGATCTTAAAGAAAACACTAAATTAAATCCATCAGTAATACTATAACTCCAAATTTTCCATTTCCCATATAGAATTACATGACGTTCTAAATCCCATTTCTGGAAATACAAGTAATAACAAACACAGATGACAATTAAATACCGACTTCCTTTATCATTTCGTAATTCATTCAAAATTATTTAAAATTAGTACGTACATATTTCATAATATTTTAATATATTCTAAAGTCCTTTCGCGGTAACATCAAGCTTAAATTTGCTGTCATTGTTCAACAAAATAATTACTCTGACGTGTGCTTAATTTCTTCTTGTATAAATAGCAACCATCTACATATACGATGTACGTGTGCATATTAATGAGTATCAACACAAAGGTTTATGGTTACTCATGGTTTAATGCATCGGCTAGAAGGTTAAGGATATCCAGAAATGACCAGATTTTCAATTCTTTGCATTTCAAACAACAGCTCCCTTAACACAACTAACCCACATATTTTGGCTATTCCCGCCCGCGGCACGTTTATTACGGAACACACGAGCTTCTTTTAATCCTGCGCACGGATTAACATTCTTTTCCAAATATGCAAACAAAGTTATACATAAAGCCTCCGTTTAGGTTTCTCATTCGAGAAATTCACGTTATTTATTTATTTATTTTATTTATTTATTTATTTACAATAAAGGACACCAAACAGAAGGTATAAATTTTCCAATGAAGGTGCCACAACTTTATAGTACTGCAGTGACAACGGAATTTTACAAATTCAAACTTAATTATTAATAGCTTTGATGTAGTAAGAAATAAATGACTATAAAGCTAAACAACTAGTATAAGACTAAAATAATCGATATTTAACATAATAGAAATAAGATGTTTCTACAAATTTTAAACTTAACAAATTCAATGTTAAAACATTTGCATTAAATAGCGTTTAAATTTTCTAAGACTATAGCTAAATATATCCAGGTTGGTGCTGTGTACGTAATTAGTGTAATTACGCATAATTCTTGTGACTGGAGCATTTAAACCGTGATTGGTGTTACAATGTTCTAAAGCAAATAGAGGAGGGTTTCGGACAGGGTATACAGGAACGTTAAAACACAAGGCTCCGACTAAGAACTCACTACCAATCACGCCATGTAAAATTTTAAAAAGAAAAATTTGCTCAGTGATCAACCTTCTTTTTGTTAGCGGATGTAAATTATAAAAGCTGAGGTTTGATTCATAAGGCGTATGGTATAAATATCTATTGAATCTATAGTTTAAACTATTAATAAATTTTTTTGAATTCGTTTGATACGAGCTGTATATTTATGGTAAAAGGGAGCCCAAATAATTGCAGAATATTCTAAATGACTCCTAACATAAGAATTTAATAGTAAAATTAACGATGAAGGATTTTTAAAGTTTCTGGTTAATCTGAGGATGAAACCTAGGTTACGACACGCTTTGTTAACAATATTATTTATATGCGTTTCAAATGTCATTTTTGTGTCAAGGATAACACCGAGATCTATGACAATAACCTCAATCTTCAATATTTGACCATCTAGATGATAAGCGTTACTGATAATTATTCTGTTACGCGTAAAAGAGATTTTGCTGCACTTATCTATATTTAGTGAAAGTTTATTTTTACGGCAGAAATTAGAGAGTCTATCCAAATCTTGTTGTAAAAAGTGACAATCATTTTGTACTAGGCCGCCCCTATAATAAGAGGGAGAAGTATTAGTAATGTTTAAGTGGTCCGGTAGGTAGCAGGGAGTCGAGTTGAAGCGCGCAAGGGGTGCGTGTCGGTTGCTTGGAACTTATAGTTGATTTGTGAACTTTGCGTTGAGAATTGTAAAGTGACCCGTAGGAGTGTGTCAAAGGATGCTAATGTTTGACGAGCAGTTGGATTGTATTTTACAGATAAGTTATAGCGTAGTAATTGTTCTTTGTTGTTTCTTTAACCGCAGTGTAATTACGGTATATGCTGCGAATTGCTATTTAGCTGTGTTTGTTTTCTATGTAATAATATTGGTTACAAGTCATTAAACTACGTAAATCCATCTACGAGTTATTATTAAATATTCGCAGGTTGTAACAGGTGAAACGAAAAGGATCGCGACAATACAGCATGCGAGGGGTGCCGCTAGTCCGGGCAGACATCAAGGCCACCCACTCGTGTCCACGCCTCCTGGAAGGGAGCTTTCTGTATGAGCATAGTACATTTTTGGCGCCAACGGGAGCGTTTTGTTGTTACACAAATACCTGGAACTGTAATGATTCGAGTTGTTTACGTAGAATTTAAAAAGGTTCAGATAACATTGAAGGACATTTATGGAAACGAACATTACTTTTTAATTTCTAATAAGGGTTAACGGTTATTCAACAACCAGGCCCATGATAATTGTATTTACGGACAATAGTTGGTGTTTGGGATATTGAGGTATAACATTCCAAGTTGTATTAAGTGTGAGCGGACAATTCAGAGAAATTTATTGAGTTTATTGTGTTAGTTTCGAACAAAAATAAATAGAGTAATTAAAAGCTTAAGAATAATGATCGCACCGCAAGGTGAAATATGTTTTTAATTGTTGTTGAAATTCAATGTCACATAAGTATAATACGCGTAGTAAAGATCGAAGTAATTTAAAAAAAGCTGATAAAATGGGCGAACCTGATATCGCAGAGGCGTTGAAACAACTAGTTGCAGCCGTTAATAGTATGAATTGTAACAATGCCATCCTAAAGGAATCGATTGAAAAAATGAACGTAAATATTGCTGCAAATATTAGCAAATTAAGTGTTGATGTAAATCGTGTTTCTGAATCGGTTAAAGAACAGGTAGAAGCTAGCGATGTTGAATACGTTAAAGATGAAGGTGTTGTGCCTGTACACCAACCAGAGACCAGGGGCGTCACGTCCGGGGCTTTTGGGTATCATAATTATATGAGTCTATATAAGGATCTGGGGGGTACGAATTTGTGCTTTGTGCCGGAAGGATCTGTGCATCCGGTATCTTTCATTAAAAAACAGGAAACAATATTTTTAGAAGCTGGAGTTCCTGAAAGTAGAAAAGTTCCTTTGACCGTTAGTAATTTACGTAATTCAGCTCAGGATTGGGGTGTATTAAAGGAAGAAAAAGTAAGGAATTTCCAAGAATTTAAAGAGCTATTTTAAGTCGGTATTGGGGGTTGACGAAGAGAGAAACTTTTCAGAAAATTAAATTTGGGTGTTACGAAAGGGGTCAAGGGCTGATTATTTTTAAAGTTGGTGAGAGAAGCAAATTTCTTAACTACTCCTCTGGAGGAGGGTGCGCTTATTTCTTTATTAAAAATCATTTTCCGAGTGAAATTCAACGAGGTATTGTAAATTGCATGCCTAGAACTTTTGATGAAGTAGAAGCTTATTTAAGGAAATTGATGAAACTTATAATCGGAACCCAAATAATAATAATAACAATTCCTACACGAATTGGCGTGGTAGAGGTACGAGTAATGAACAAAATGGGAGCGCTCGTTACAATTTTAGATCAAATACGTCAAATTCTGGAGGCGGTAATAGTGCCCGCTCTGAAAATAGGAAAATAATACTAATAGTAATTACAATAATAATGATAGGGATGAAGGGCGTCGTGAATCTCAAACTGTTAGTAGTCCAGGGGAAAGTCGGCCATCGGCTGTGGCCACTTTATTTAATAAAAATGGGGATGAGCTTCTGTTGGAAGCACAAAATAATAATAAGTCGGTTGCTTTGGCACCGACCATTGAAGCGACAGTTGAGACTGTTGTGGTAAAAATATTAGTAGATTCGGGTAGTCAAGTTACCTGCATTTCAAAAAATTTTTTATTAAAGATAATGCAAATTAATAGCGATATTTTACGTTTGCCGTTTACATCAACTATTTTGGTGAGTGCGACGGGCAAGAATTCTATTGTTAAGGATCAATTTTATTTGAATTTTAAATTCAATGATTTCGAATTGGCTTACCCTTGTCTGGTAGTTCCGAATTTAATTCGTGATGTCATCTTCGGATGCGATTTTTTTGCTGATCATCAAATTAAAATCGATTTTTCAAAAAATCGTTTATCGGGTATTTTGGAAGGAAGAGCGATAAGCATAGGGTTTAGTATGGGACCAAAACCTGATGGTCGGTTGACTGTTTGTCCAGTGTCGGAAGAGAAAGATGAGGAGATTCAATTAAAAAAAGAGATAGTGCCGTGTAAGGTGTCAGAAATTAAAGAGGTAGTGGATCGCGCAGAAAACTTTTCTCAAGAAGAAAAAAATAAATTGTACGAGTTGCTGTTGTCAAAAGGAGTTCAATGGCGTTGGGGTTCAGCTCAACAAGAAGCGTTCGAGAAAATTAAGTCGAGGTTTTTAACGATTTCTATGTTTAAGCATCCGTGTTTTGACCGTGCGTTTTTTATCCAAACAGATGCATCTGATGGAGGTTTAGGTGGTTGTTTATTTCAAATAAATGAGCAAACTTCAAAAAAAGATATTGTGGCATTCACCAGTCGGACTCTGCGTGGCCCTGAAATTGGTTATTGTGTTACAGAAAAAGAGGCATTAGCCGTATTACATTGTTTGCAGCAGTGGCGGGTATTTGTGCTAGGTCGAGAATTAACTGTGATCACCGATCATAAATCTCTATCATTTTTAATGTTCTGCAGACTATTAAATTCGCGTTTGACTAGGTGGGTGTTGTATTTTCAAGAATACGCTTTTAATGTTAAATATTGTGCTGGGAAGGAGAATGTTCTGGCGGATGTTCTATCGCGTTATCCAATCAAGGGAAAGGAGAAACTTGAAAAATTTGAGAGTGTGCCGACAGAAATTTGTGCAGTAAAGAAGTCGGAACTATGTAAAGGGGTCCAGTTAGGTATGAAAAATATTGTTGAGGAGCAAGGGAAAGACGAATTCTGTTGTAGAATAATGTCTAGATTATTAAAGGAGGAAGTTCCGAAAAGGTGCGCGGATTGGTTTGTTGTGTATCAGGGAGTTTTATTTAGGCGAGGCTACGAAGGTTCGCCAGAGTTTAAAGTATGTGTACCTGCTTCCCAAATGAGTATATTGGTTTGGCAAGAACATGTAAATAATGGGCATTTTGGGGCGGAAAAGTGTTTCCAGATGCTGCGTCATGATTATTATTTTCCGAGGATGAAACATTTCATTCGAAAAATTATTTCAAGCTGCGATTTGTGCCAGAAGGCGAAGAGTTCGATTAATAAATTAAAATCTAAGGCTGAAAAACGTAAATTACGTCATCAAAGGATCCATAAAAATTGTATTGATTTTAAGATTGGTGATAAAGTACTGGTTCGTACTCATCCCCAGTCTTCTGCGGAAAACAAGGAGATTAAGAAATTCTTTTTGCTTTATTCCGGGCCTGCTACGATTGTGGCTAGGCGCGGGCCAAATTCTTATGAAGTACGGGACGACACTAGGGGTCTCTTGTTGGGTATACAGAATGTTAGGAATTTAAAACCGTATGTTGTACCGTATCAAAATTTAACACTGTAATTATTAAGTATAAGTTCAATTTAATTACAAAAATATGTTTAGCAATTAAGTTTAACTTATAGGGGGGTGATGTACTAGGCCGCCCCTATAATAAGAGGGAGAAGTATTAGTAATGTTTAAGTGGTCCGGTAGGTAGCAGGGAGTCGAGTTGAAGCGCGCAAGGGGTGCGTGTCGGTTGTTTGGAACTTATAGTTGATTTGTGAACTTTGCGTTGAGAATTGTAAAGTGACCCGTGGGAGTGTGTCAAAGGATGCTAATGTTTGACGAGCAGTTGGATTGTATTTTACAGATAAGTTATAGCGTAGTAATTGTTCTTTGTTGTTTCTTTAACCGCAGTGTAATTACGGTATATGCTGCGAATTGCTATTTAGCTGTGTTTGTTTTCTATGTAATAATATTGGTTACAAGTCATTAAACTACGTAAATCCATCTACGAGTTATTATTAAATATTCGCAGGTTGTAACAGGTGAAACGAAAAGGATCGCGACAATACAGCATGCGAGGGGTGCCGCTAGTCCGGGCAGACATCAAGGCCACCCACTCGTGTCCACGCCTCCTGGAAGGGAGCTTTCTGTATGAGCATAGTACAATTTATTGAATTTATTGGCAAGTAGACTTTCAGATCGTCTGCGTACAGTAAAAATTAAGAATGCTTAAAACAGTCTGAGATATCATTGATAAATATAATAAAGAGCAAAGGGCCTATATGTGAACCTTGCGGAACACCGGAGCTTGCTAAGATCCAATCTGATTGTTGGTTGTTTGCCACAACACACTGTTGACGTGATGTCAGATATGAATGAAGAAATTTTAGTAACATACCGCCTATACCAATCCTCTCCAATTTAAGAACCAGAAGTTGGATGCAGACCTTGTCGAATGCTTTAGAGAAATCGGTATACACAGCATCCACTTGAGTTCTACTATCCATTTGATCAGTAACATCTTGCGTGAAAGATATCAAATTAGTTACTGTAGACCGCCCAGAGTAAAATCCATGTTGAAACTTGTTGATATGATTTTTTATTTTGAAAAAAAGTTGCTTGGTAGTTATAGATTCTAAAATTTTTGCAAAAGTATTAAGTATGGATATCGGTCTATAATTTTTTACATTATTTATATCAACATTCTTAAGAATAGGGGTTATAAATGCCTTTTTCCATATCGATGGAAAACAACTCTCATCTAGAGCTTTACTGTAAATGATAAGCAATGGACTTATTAGTGCTTCGCGACATTCATATATAAAACTTGGAGGAATCCCGTCAGGACCAGCGCCCTTAGTAACATCTAATTTGTTGAGTGCTTCCATTAACTCGTCATGGGTTATTTTAAAAGTGTGCAAATCAGAATTTTTACTAAATTTGTACACATCCCAATGTGGCGGAATAGAAACAGCCTCAGATTTGTAGACCGAGTGAAAATGTTCTCTAAACATGTTACATATTACAGAACTATCAGATGACTGTTTGTCATTAAAGTACATGGTAGTGGGTATGGTATTAATTTTCTTTTTCTGCTGCGCAAATGACCAGAATTTTTTAACATTTGATTTTATTTGACTTTCCGTACGCACTATGTATTGATTATAGTCTGTCTTGATAAGCTGTTTACTGCGCTTCCTTAATAATGAAAATGTATTATAATCTGAATTATTGTTATATTTTTTCCACCGAGTATGAGCTTTGTTTTTTTCGTTGATACATTTAATAGTGCCGCGTGTGAACCATGGTGGAAACCTGTATTTTTTTACATTTCTATACGGGACATGTTTCCTAATCGAATTGTTTAACACGTCATACAAGATGTGTGTATAATCATCAACGGATGCATCGCTATTAAATAAACTCAGCCAGTCATTAGAATTTAGGTCCATTATTATTTTACTATAATCACACCTCTTAAAATCTGGTTTATTATAAGAAATAACAGATTTCGTTACTAGTTTACAAGCTGGAAAGGTTATGTCTAGTGCTTTATGGTGTACATCCTCAGGAACAACAAACGGGTTATCGCAGTGGTTCACTATAATACCTTCCCTTGTCGATAAGACAAGGTCTAGTATTTTATTATTAAGGTTGACAATCCCGTTAAATTGTTTTAAGTTTAGCAAAGTAAAAGTATCAATGGAGATTTCACTAAGATTGGTTATAATGTTCAGTGCTTTATAAAATGTAGGATTTGAGTTAACAGACCAAATTAGTTCCGGAAAGTTATAATCGCCTAGTATAATAAAATCATTATTGGGGTGATTAAGTACTATCTCCATAATCTTGTTAAGATGTAAAGTTAGGTAATCAAACGACACATAGGGAGGTACATACACGCAACAGATAAACACTTACAATTCACCTTCAATACGGAAATCCAAATGTCCTCACAGATACCAGAGCATGAAAAGTTGTTGATTACACGAGACTCGTAGGCATTGTTAACTGCAACTAAAACGCCGCCACCATCTCGACGAAGACCAGTATGATTTCTGTCTTTTCTATAGACATTAAACTTATCAGAAGGAAAAAGTTCTGTGTCAGTTATCAAATCCCGTAACCAGGTTTCGGTAAGACAAACGATATCGTAATCACAAGAAGAAGTGGCGATAAATATGTGCTCGCATTTGGTTCTAATGCCGCGTACATTTTGATAGTAAATAGTTAAAAATGTATTATCGCTTTTTGCCATTAGTATAAGTTTATGTATATACACAAGATTACAATTTATTGACGAACCGATTTTTTTAGCGAGTCCTCATCATAGATTACGGTAACACGTGATGTTTCATCGGGACGTACCATAATCTTGCCGTCTCTAATCCAGCAGTACTTAAATTTATTAAGCCGACAGGCTTCTCTCGCTTTATTATATAACATTTTATAATGAGGAGATAAGTGCTCATTTATGTACACGTTTTCCGCTTTTACTCCTGTTGATTCTAAATTAGAAACTAATAAATTTTGACTTCGGCGGCAAGTACCAAGGATTTTTTCTATTTGTAAGCGTGAAACAAAACGGACGATTATAGGCTTAGGCTTATTATTGAACACGGGTACTCTGTGGCATGCATCTATGTCGTTCACTGAAATATTACAACCTGCTGCATTAACAATTAACGTTACGAGCGAGACTATATTTTCACCTTTCACTTCAGGGATACCAGCTATTTCAATGTTGTTACGTCTGGAATATTGCTCAAGCGCCTGTACGGAGTGTTGAAGTTTATTGACTAGTGTCTTCAAAGACACTACATCCTGCTTTAAAGAATCTACAAGTTCAATTTTCTGGAGGAGTTCATCATATTTTGTACTAATAAAATCCAGAGAGGTCGCTATAGTTTCCTGTTGCGTTTTTATTTCGTTAATTTCCAAGATTACTTTGTTAACAGATATTTCCAGCCTATCATATTGCTCTAGTTTAGCTAGTATTAAATCAAGTTTCTCTTCTGCGGTGTTATCTGAGATATATCTTGAAGTTATGTTTCGTTGACTAATTTGTAACCTGCCCTCATACCAATTCTAACAGTGCGACTATCTCGCTTTATTACTTACTCGTATGACTTCATTTTTGCAATTCTAATTAATTTTGTGAACTTAAACCTTCAACTTTCTTACCTAGTCCTTATTTCACATTTCTCCCTTTATAAAATACTATTAATTGCGGTCAGGATCCATTAATACAACGTAAAATTTTAATCTACGCGTACCTTCTTTTTATTGTTATTGCAAGTTGGCCTTGAACGTCTAGAAAGTTTTCAGATATGCGTTTTTCACCTATTCATTTATATCATCAACGCATTACACTGCTTCCGCTTAAATAGTACTTTAGTAAGTTTTTAGTTAGTGTATTTCGTTCAGATAACATTTAAAAAACTTTTTCTTTTGTTAACAAGTAGTTGCAGTACAATGTATTATTTGTGCATCCCTATAAAAATAGTCTCCGGGACAACTACCGCACTGATCCGCCCTCGATCCGACTTTATTAACACTATAATAGTGTACTCACTAATAAGTAATATGATTAGTCAGGTAGGTTATTTTGGAAATGCTTTCCACGAAATGTATAAACAAAACAACATTTTAGAAAAATCCATTGAGTTATCTGGAAAAGTAAAAATTTTATTAATTAGATATTCCTTCTACTTAGTTCCGTCTGTATTTAAATATAGCCTGGGTTCATATATTGCATAAGAGCCATTGAGTTGCAAAAATGTCATCATTACAGCTATGGTTTTTTATTATTTTTTTCTATTAGCGGCATCAACTACTTGGTTATTAGCCGCAGCAATGTGCATAGTGTCCTAATCTGTTATCATTTTGCAGTTGTATTAAATTATTTTTTTATATAGTGCTATTGTTTTTAAATATACAAATAGCCACTGGACTTTTTCTTCATTACTGCCTAACACTTCTTTAAGATCGTTGTAAATTCTATACATCTGGCGCTCCCTCTGATTTCTCATTTGGAAAATAATGTTTTAAATAAAATAATGTTTTAAATGTTTTAAAATAAAATAAAATAAGTGATATTTGTGTGCCCAATCCTAAGGCGAGAGACTAAACATTGATCTCTGCGTTTGAGGAATATATTTGGTGTCCATTTTTGAATACTTGGTTTTACTACTTTTAGTTTGGATGTTGTGTTATTCCAATTGTGTTGCCATATTGTCTTAGAGTTAATTTTATCATGTCTTTGTAGTCTGATAACCTATAGGGTGTATATCGGATTAGAACTACATCTATTAGTCTTTTTGCTGTTTCATTCGCTGATTCATTTCCAGGAATCCCTACGTGTCCAGGTACCCGTATGATTTCAATGTTTCCCAGTCGAAATAGGGTTTCCAGTATTTTCTGAAGAAAACCATCTTTACAATACTATTGTCCTATTAGTTTTATTCCGTTTAAGGAATAGGCACAGATAGAGGCGGCAGGTAGATCAGTGGTCGCTATGTACAATAGCGCGCGATATATTCCAAATAGTTCTGCTGTAAGAGCTGTGGAATTATGTGTTAGATGCCAGTGCATCTTGTGTTTACATGTACAACTGCAGACTTCAAAATTAACACATCCTAAATAAAAATCTAACAATTGAAACAAAAACTTAAAATAGGGTTTGATTGATGGTATCCCTAGCGTTGACTTGCAGTGTGCCCGATCAACAAGACACAAACAAAATGAATGGGGAGGGATCCGTAATGACGGATAGCAGCCGCCAGCTCTGCTTACCGGTGCGACCTGAAGGGTCGACTTAAAACTATCCAAATCTAGCTAGCTAATTTAAAATGGATTCAAATTTTCTAAGAATACGCCAAATATTAATAGAGAATCCAGCTGCCCTATAAATAAACACATTTGTTTCCCTGGTCTAAGTAATTTGTTAGCATAAGTCCGTCCCTAGCTTTCCCTATCATTCCCTCACTCATTTATATTGTAATTACAATCTTCTCAGACAATCTTCCTTCCTATATATAAGCTGCCACCAAAAATGGCGGCAGAACGACAAACAAATAATATCAAACCACAAACAATAAAAGCAGGCAAAAATATAAATATAAAAATAAATATAAATATTTATGTAAATATACAAATAAACATCTATAAGCATTAAGCGTTGAGCAGTGCATAAAATTACAAAAAGCATAACCCAAATTATCAGGTGAACTCGCATAAGCATTATACCGGCTAGCGCCATTACGCACAAAATGTGTTCGTTAAATTATTTCAAATCTATTAATTATCATAAATCAATGCTTATGCGAGCACAACCGCCACAATTTTGTTCTTACCTCGTTAATATATTTCTCCAGCATCCGAAGATCTGGTCGTCTGGATACATTTAAACTTACTGCTAGGGGGAAATGGATATGCACTGCTAAAGTTTCGGTGGGGATGCACTAATCGTCCTGGGGGATCACAATCACTATCACTTCACTTTTAAGTCCTGGAGGGATGCGCGGTTTGCTCTATTTTATTAATTATTTTATTCATCTGTTTATTTCATTGATTTAATTTAATGAGGGTTTTTGATTTATATGTTCTTATTTATTTATTTGCCCGAATTAAGTTTTAAGTTTTTATTTATTCCCGATTTCCGCGCGTATAAGGTTAGATAGTGGTCATAGTGATTGTATTAGTAGTGCGGGGGCTGTCGTGCATATGGACTTTTATAAATAGTAGGGTATAATCAAGGATCCTGTGACCACATTTCCACCAGCATCCACATTTCCACACACATCTGGACCAAAAAGTTTTCTTCGACTAACCATTTTCATCTTTCGAGATAAACCTATCTTAAATTTTTTTTATGTTTCGAGATAAATGAGCATCCACATTTCCACACACGAGATAAACCTATTTTTAAGATTTTTTACCGCTAACATTCTGGACCAAATAGTTTTCTTCGACTAACCATTTTTTTATCTTTCATCTGAACCAAATAGTTTTCTTCGTCTAGCCAATGCATCTTTCGAGATAAACCTATCTTGTTTGGTATTAATTAAGATTAGATTTGTCTCAGCTACCCGAATTTCTAGGAATTTTTTAGATTGCGCCATCCCCCAGAGAGCTACCCCAATTTTAAGATTTTTTACCAAGATCAATTTATAATCACCCCTCCTTTTTAATATCTACAGTCCTTTAACCAACAATAATAAGCATACAAAAGTTTAATATTTTATTTTTATCCGATTTACAGTTTAATAAACTAATTACAATTTTTACAAAGTATTTCCTGTGTTTAGTCGAATCCAAGCAGGTTAACCTGTAACAAAAAAGAGATTAATAGGTTGTTTAAATAGCCCTGTAATAAAAAGAGATTAAAGTAAAAGAGAGGAAACATGTTTTCAGTCAATAAGACATATTGTTGTTAATCCAACAATATGTTTTACCGTCCGGCGAGACCACGGGGAGGTAAACACATATCGCCGGGAACAAAGGAATTATTAAGGATGGGGGAGGGTAGATATGCTTATAACTAACACATACTATATATACACAATAAAATATAAACAACTATCTAATATCCTTATGCCCCATGCATATGTGGAAGTACTACCAGGGATGACGTACCTTTTGTCATCTTCTGCCGATAAACTAATTTTATTGATTAATTGGGTGTACAAAACGTGTTTTTTTACTCCGAATACATACCATGCTATGCATAAGGGCACCAGAATTATTATACACAATGTCCTTAAAACTATCCACACTAATCCCCGCCACCACACTACGCGATACCCCCCTTGATCTTTTTAATCGTGTCCTTCTCACTAAGAATGCAATACGTCTTGGCCCTAGTTCCAACAAATTGTAACACCAAGTCGCCGTTGAACTCGTCTTTGAACTTGCCGGGGATCTTTTTGTTCACAAGAGGCATATTGTATTTATTGTCTCGAGGGTAGTCACTAGTGTCGAAATTGTTAATGTTTGCACTAATATCACTATACAAGTCTTTTGTTTCTATACTATACACTAAAGAGTCAGTGTCTGTGTAAAGTAGTGAGAGTTTGGCTCCATACAAATGTTTCATGGTGTTATAATGAAATTCATACATGAGGGTCTTTGAAATATCTAAAACTGAAAAACCTGCATATATAGGCTTGTTGTACGTGACTTTTACCCTATCCATCTGTATAATAACCAAATCCTCTCCTAGCACTAAACTACTGTTAAAGTTCGGGCGGGCGATAAGTCCACTCGCGCACAATTTTGTCCATCGTGTCCCCACCGGGTACGATCTTACATCCACCCTCTTGTCGACATTCTCCATCGTTTTCCAAAGACTGCGTTATTCATTAATTTGAAAAGTCTTTTTCAAACGCATTTCTGGCAGATGTCCTAAGGGTGGTGTTCAAATCGATGTAGGGCTTTAACCATGGAGACTGGTCAAATTCCATGACCCGGTGGACTGCTGTGAGCCGGAGACCATTACGTAGCGCCTGCTGCAGGTTTCTGTAATGTATAATGTAACGAATCTTGTTGAGCAACGTGGCGAGCAGCTTCGAGTCTTGGAGGATGGTGTTGGGGGTACCATGGTCTGCGGACAAAACGGTAAATCGTTGTGCTGTTCGTGTAGGTTTTCTGGATACTCAGATCTACTTCCAGGATGTACCCCTTGTCCCCTGTTACAGATATGTCATCGATGTGGGCTTTCAGGAGGTTAAGCTCTTTCTCTTTCATCCACCGGAATCCGCTTATCGGTAACGGTTGTGACATGGCCCATCCATACAAATTATTGGCATCCAGATACGTCAAGTACCTTGAGGGCTCTTCAGAATTAAAATTGTCCATGTACTTATTGTTGGCGTGAGCGTATCGTTGACTGCACTGAGTTAGACCACCACGAATCCCTTTCTTTACAAAGTGATGCATTTCTACATCAGTGAATAGATCCAGTTTAACCCCAGTGTGTTTCAGCATGGCATCCCAGCTTAGACTAGGCGTTGTCATATATTGGCGGGATCCAAGTCGTAGGTTTTCAAGCACACACGGAAATTTTCGAACACGTCAGCTAATAATAAAACGTCTGTTTTCAAATAAAGATCGCTGTATTCGCCAGTGTACATATGTTGAAAGCGTTCCATACATTCTGAGCGTGATCGTACTCAGACAACGAAATCACAGCATTCGTGAGATCATTATAGAAATCCTCTCGGTGGTAGACTTGACCTATTTAACGCTGAAGCGTCTGTCACATACCTGTGCAGGAACACACCCTTTCTGCGTAGAAATGAAAACTGTACGTCGTCGAAACACTTCCTCATCTCAACAAACTGCTCGCATTCCAAATTTTCACCAACTTATCCAGGGACGATGCCATGAAACGCAGCGAATCTATGAATCGCAGCTGTACTGTGCAATTATCGGTTTCATCATCATCTTCCTCTACGTCTGGTTCTTCACCATATAACCTCACATACTTTGTGAACGATACGAACCGCTCCTTATTATTTGGGATCACTGTAACACGCTCCTTATCGCATCCCAATTCCTTCACAATAAAATGGGAATCATACCCACTTAAATTGTGGAATATGACCGGTATGAAATTTGGCATCCGGTATTGGATGTTGCATTGGCGATGTGCTGCGAAGCGGAATTTCCTGTAAGATGACAGTGATCCCTCACTCGATCGTCTCCCAATGGTTTCCTGCAGATGCCGCAATCGTCAACCATATGGAATAACAATTCATCTAAAGGCTCCAACGCTGTCATCGGCACATTGTTTTTTAAGATAATCCCCAATCTGCGGGCTTCCTCCTTTAACTTCTCCATAAAAACTTTAGCAGCTTCAGGCCCCCTGTACAATTCAAACTTATCCAGATTCTCATCGTAGGAGCATTTAATATAATATGCGAAGCTGTATGGTTCGTGTTGGTGGGTGCTGTTAGTAAAGGAGCCGGAAGGATCCTGTGCTGCCGAAGAAATAAACTTCAACACGCTTTCAAAGTCCGCGTATATAACAAACGGCACCCTCATTTGCTTGTGCACGCTCGTAAACTCGAGGATGTTGTTAAAGTGGTTGGGCATCTTTGTCGTAACGTGGTTGCAATCTTGTTCAGTGTTGTCGTAATTTATCTTCGGATGGGAAGAACACCAAGCATCCATCGCAAATCCATTTGCGGGTGCGCTCACGAGATCTGCTTACCCACTAGCTTCCCCAAATCTTTGATCAAACAGTAGTGTGTGTTATTCTCATTCTGGATGTAAAGGAGGTTGACGTGCTGATCCCTCTTTCTTTTGGTGAAGCGGTCCCACAATCGACTTGCCCTCTACACCAAACACGTTGATGCTAATAGCATTTAATTCCTCGAACTTGGCTATGTCCTTTATGGGCATCGGGAACTGTAGTCCTGTCACGTCGAGTACAGTCGAGTAGTGCGGATATGATGAAGGTCGTAGGGGGTTTCCGTTTTCTGTGGGGTGTAGGGCTGCTACAACGCTCCAGGCAAAGCATGCATTGTCTTGGTTCTGCACGTTAACAACGGCATGTTTCTCCCTTATCCATTTGGGGAGCTCAATGTAGGACCCCCCACGAAGAGGTTTATACTTGTTTATATTGACCTCCAAGTATAGCACATTTTTCAGACTCCATCCTAAAATTTAATAATTAGAAAAAAAAAAAAAATTAATAATTGTAGAAACTAACCAGAATCACGTTCTTGGAACTCGTCCGACTTAGCAGACATCCTCTCGATAAAGGAATTGTAGACATTTCCTAGGTTGCTGGATGAGGTGACCACAACATTTCGGGTGTTGAAAGATTTAACATCTTCAACACCCTCTACCACAACCATCTTGATGTATCCACCAAACACCTCCAGGTTCACCTTTAGGGAGGTGTGGATTGCCACTGTTTCCCGACTAAACATGAATCTCTCCCTCTGGTTGCGGAGAAAATCCAACAGATCTAGAAATAACTAAGTTAAACACTAAATACTTATAAAAAAATACGTACTTGTAGAGTCGACATTACTAATTCTGTATGTAGCGATTCGACTTTTAAATGCCGTGCTCACTACTTGTACACCCCATCCAGGACACGGCTAGCATTAGCTTTGTGCTCGTTCGAGCGTTGGTGGGCTACCAAGTTGGTTACATCCACATCGCACTCGCATCTCCGCAATCTCTTGGGGCGGGTCCTCAACTATCGACGTAGCCGGTCGTTTGACCCCGGATGGGCCGGCAACTGGTTCCACCACACCATGCTTGGTGTCCTTATGACGTTTTAGGCTGTCCTTACGGGTGAAGGATGCCGGGCACACTTCGCAAACAAAAGGCCGGTGGTTTCGATGCTACGTCATGCTGCTGGAGCAGATGTCTCTTCAAACTATCGCTTCTCGAGAAGACAACTCCACACACATCACAAGTAAAGGCCATTTTCTATAAAGAAATTAAAACTGGTCAAGACTTTTAACAGTTGTGACTAGTCAAAGACTAAACAGAAACTAAATGATATTGTAACGCACGGTGCTTTTATACCCGGTTGGTATAATTAGCTGGTTACTTTTAAAAACCCAGCGTCGTTTAACCTTGAGTAACATTTCATACCAGTCTATTCATGTCGGTGAAAATCAATTAGCTTCTTGCTTACGCACTACATCTATAATTATCGGATGTACTACTTTAACTTCCACTTTCGTGACTTCCCATAAAGAGCAAATGAGATTCATCTCCACATTTCCACACATCACATTGCCACACACATTTACAAGTATATTCCCATAAGGCGGAAATGAGGAGAATCCCTCAATTCCACACTCATCTGAACCAAATAGTTTTCTTCGTCTAGCCAATGCATCTTTCGAGATAAACCTATCTTGTTTGGTATTAATTAATATTAGAATTTTCTCAGCTACCCGAATCTCTAGGAATTTTTCAGATATCATCACCCCCAAGGGAGCTACCCCAATTTTAAGATTTTTTACCTGTAGCGACTTTTGAGCGTTCTTATAAATTTTCTTAGTCATGCGATACATCTTGTTAGTCTAAAATTTTACGCACAACCCGAATCTGCAAACAGATTTGAAATCGGATCACGCCCTGCAAAGTTGCCCCTTTAAAGCTCTCAAATCTTATTAAAATTTTTGCTCGTCTATGACATATGCTTTAACCAACTATTTCCCTAGAAATCTAAAACCGCAAGGATTTTAGAAACGAGTTCTTTATAAGCCATAAGTGCTTAGTATTTAAAATCATTTTTTCAAACAGTAATGTGCTTCTCTCAGAATATCACAAAAACCCATGACTTTTCTGGTTTTAACATAATTACATGCACAATGCTAAATTGTTGGAAAATATGTAGACGAGGACAAACTAATTGCTTTACAATTATATGACGTATAGTGAAAGTAGCCTTTTCTTTTTTATTAATTAGCAGCTATATGATTTGAAAAATACAATAGATATGCTCAATGCCACCCATTAGAAAATTCCCGTATAATTGCTGGAGGGTTTATTAATCATACAATGAGCGCTCTAGTATGGTCGTCCTTATAAATTTTTTATACATGCAATTCATCTTGTTAGTCTACAATTTTACGCACACCCCGAATCTGCAAACAGATTTAAAATCGGACCATCCCTTGGAAAGTTATAACCCTTTAAAGCTCTCAAACCTCTAAATTTCGCTCTTTGCTTTATAAGCAAAACTAACAAATAGTTTTCTTCGTCTAACCAATGCATCTTTCGAGATAAACCTATCTTGTTTGGTATCAATTAATATTAAATTTTCTCAGCTACCCGAATTTCTAGGAATTTTTAGATAGCATCTCCTCCAGGGAGCTACCACAATTTTAAGATTTTTTACCTGCTGCGATTTTATGGTCGTCTTTATAAATTTTTTAACAATGCAATACATCTATTAAAGACCGCCATATAAATCAAAACCAACTTCTATTATATGGTGGTGAAAATTTGGTGGAAATTTGCCTAACCTAGAGGTTGTCCTACCAACTAGTTGGTCGATATTTAATTGTGATACTCACACTCTACAATGTCCCGAGCTACACTCTATACAGAACTCAGATCAAACGAAAATCGTACACAAATTTGGAAATGTATACTACATATTTGTCAATTAAAAGGAGGAAAGAGTGACTTTTGTGTGTATTAGTTTTAATGAATAAAAATATATTTCTATGTGTAGTGTGCTTGTTAAGTATTTGAATTGAAATATAATTATGGTTTCAAACGTTTTGGTTTTATTTATATATATTAGTATTGTTAGGATACAATAAAAATACAGGGGTGCGCGCGCGCGCAGGTGCGCATGGACACAGACGATGTAGACGTACATCAGAATGCATAAAAAACTGCGTTGGATCACCAAAAATCTTATTAATATTAAAACAACATAGATTTTATACTGTTTTATTATGTTGGAGCGCTGGTGGGATGCCAAGACATTTTGAAATCTAAGACCGTTCTCATGCAAGATCAGAGATATTAAAGCGTTGGTCTTCCCACAACTCGATAATCCCACGAATATAACTCGTATGTTAGACGGGAACAATGAACCATGTTTACCATCATCTTTTGCATTAGCAATAGCAAAGTTATCATAATTCTGTATAGGTATTTTAACTTCTGGTATAACATCTCTGGATGCATCGTTGGAATTATGTAATTTCTTCACGTTCTCCAACCTTTTAACATATCTGCATAACGTTGTTCTAGGTATATTATATTTTTTACTAGCAGCGTAGAAACTCGAGCCATCCAGGATATCCTCTACTGCTTTTGTAATAGATTGTTTGGAGCACCACTGATTGCTTGAATGCGCCATCTTTCGAAAAATGTCTTACTATAACTAAGCTCAACCCAAAACTACTTCCTTATATAACAAATTTAATCTCCCTGCTCACATGACCATATGACCATATGACCATATGACCACATGACCACATGGCCATATGACCACATGACCATATGACCACATGACCACATGACCATATGACCACATGACCATATGACCACATGACCATATGACCACATGACCATATGACCACATGACCATATGACCACATGACCACATGACCATATGACCATATAACCACATGACCATATGACCTAATTGCTTTTTAATGAGTTTTCTCATTAAAAACCCATTAGCACTAATTGCTTTTTAATGAGTTTTTCCATTAAAAACCAAGTGTGGACCTAGGTTGAATAAAGGAAAAATTAATAGGTTGGGTCGGCGCCGCAGCGCTGCTAACCTGTTTTCGCTATCAACCTGATCACGCTGTTAATGGGCTCGTTGCGCTGGTGTCTGTGGGTTTTGTGAAAACTCGTGCGCTGGTCGTCATATCGTGATTCATATGGTCATGTGGTCATGTCATGTGGTCGTGGTCGCTGTGTCATGTGGTCATGTGATCGCTGTGTGTGGTCTGTGTCATGTGGTCATGTGGTCGTGTCGGCTGTGGTCATGTGATGTGTCTATTGGGGTGGGTATGGGAGGAGTTGACAGTGTGGTGGGCATTTTTCGAGATGGCGATCGTCGTGTGTTGACCAAAGCGATGAAGCTGGATGGCTCGCTGTGCGCTGGGGTTAATATGCGAATAAGGTTGGGCTGTGGTATGTTAACGATGCATCGTCGTGCCAGGATGTATGTGCTGTGCATGCAGATGATGGCGTTCGTGTTCCGTCTGACGTGGGATATCGGTTGATGAAGACCAACGCTGATCTTGCGGCTGGTCATTGGCGAAACAGCGCTCAATGTCGCTGTGTGTCTATGGCGTGATGCGTGCTGACTGCGCGTCTGTGTCATGCGCCCGCGCGTCTGTGTGCTGTGTACAAAACGTTGAACCGCTTATTTCAGTTCAAATACGCTACGCACAAATGTTATTTTTGTTCATTAAAACTATGCGCACGCAAAAGTCTCGCGCGACATGTGATCATTTCAGGTGTGTGCGATTCGTTGATCTGAGTTCTGTGAAGTGTGGCTCGTGGTGTGATGTCTGGTGTCGACCAACTGTTGACGGGACAACCTCTGGGAGGCATTTCCGCAAATTTCACCTGTGGTTTTGATTATGTGGCGGTCTTTAATGTGTTGCGTTAAGACGACCGCGCGGCAATCTTAAGGTGGTGGCGGAGATGCTATCAAAATTCCTGAAGTCGGGTGGCTGAGCCAACAGATGGTGGGCTCGGATGCGTTGAACGAGCTGTTGGTTTAACGTAAACAGGCAGTAGGGTTTGAGCAAGGGTATAACTTTCGAGGGTCGATTTAAATCGTTTGCGTCCGTAGAACTCACGTGAAGATTGCATGAATTCTATGACGCTCGTGTATGACCTCCGGCTGATGCAATTTCTGATGGTGGCGTGTGTGTTTTCATCATAACTGCTGGTGTAAAAGAAAGGCTACTCGCGTGCCGTGTGTGAAACGGTGGTTGTCCTCGTGCAACGGTTGGCATTGTTGTGTAATGTAAAACCAGAAAGTCGTGGTTTGTGGTGTTCGGAGGCACTGTTTGAAAAATGATTTTAAATACTGGCGCCGTAATATGAGAACTCGTTTCTGCGTTTCATTCTGAAATAATTGATTGCGCTGATGAACGAGCACAAGAATTGAGGCTTTAAAGGGCAACTTTCGAATCCGTTCGGTTGTGCGTAAACAGATGCTGAATCGCATGAGCTCAGAAAAGAAAACTCAAAGTCGCTACGGGTGAGCTGGTGCTCGCAGGGTGATGTCTGAAATTCTGAAGATCGGGCTGAAGAAACTAATGCAAATGGTTTATCTCGAAGATCGTTGGAACGACAGCTGTTGGTTCGGGATGAGGTGGATTCTCACCGTGATGTGCAAAGATGATGTGAGATGAATCTCCATTGCTCTTTATCACGGTGGAGTCGTGTAATTAGATGCGGTGCGTAAGCTGTGTTCACCGACACTGGGCTGTGTATGTTACTCAGGTGACGCTGACGCTGGTAAAAGTACAGCGTGTAACCGGGCCGCACGTGCATATCATTGGTTTCTGTTTGGTCTGACAACGTTAAAGACCATGGTTCTTTATGAAAATATGCTGATGTCTCGATCGGCGATGGTTTGAAAGGACATCTGCTCAACGGCGTGACGCTGGCATCGGCGTTGCGGATGCCGGCGTCATGCACGGCTGCGTCATGGGCGCGTGGTGGTGGTGCCGGCCATCGACGGTCGCTGACGTCGTGGTGGACCGGGGGCGGAGGCGGCGTGATGTGCGCAACGGTAACCGGCGGCAACGCTGGATGTGTGGCCGTGTGGACAAGAGGCCGGTGCGAAAGTCGTCGCCCGGGTAATGTGTTTTATGTGGTGTTTAACGGTTGTTCTGGGTGTTGGTTCTCCACTGACCAGAAGGATAACAGTCGAGGCGGGCAATCCAAAAGTGAACCTGGAGGTGGCTGATGGGCGGATGAAGTGTTGAGATGTTAAATCTTTCGGCACCATGATGGTCGGCGTAC
The DNA here is from genome assembly GCA_036346225.1 of Platerodrilus igneus. Classification (NCBI taxonomy): domain Eukaryota; kingdom Metazoa; phylum Arthropoda; class Insecta; order Coleoptera; family Lycidae; genus Platerodrilus; species Platerodrilus igneus. The sequence continues at coordinate 4,245,639 of JARFIW010000131.1, read as the reverse complement.
AGCTGTCGGAAGGATGTCTCTTGTCGGACGGTTCAGAACGTTCTGGTTGATTCTGATGGTAATTTTTTCTATTTTACAGGATGGTCTGAAAATATGCTGGAGGTCATATGGCAACGCCGTGGGGTCTTTGAGCTCCCATGATGGAGCTGCCGTGCTGTCGTGGCCGTGCATCGCTGCCTGGGCGCGCCGACAGGCCCGACCTTCGTCCGCCACTGTATCGTCGGTCCGCCAGAATTCGAGTCATGCTGTGCTCGGCGTGTTTGTGGTGGTCGATGAGACCTCGCCGAAGAGGATCGGCGTCGACCTCGCCATCCAGAATGAATAACACTGCTGTTTGAACTGGGAAGCGAGTGTGGTGATGGTCGTGACACCGTGGTCTTGTCGTGGTGCAACACTCGGTGTTACTGACCGCGATGCAACCGCTGGCACATCCTCGGTTTACGCGTGCCTGGCGGTGCCGTTGTGCGCGGACGGCGTGTTGGCTGTTTCGACGGCTGGGATCGCTCCGGCTCGCTGCAACAACGCCCGCAACGCTCAGCTCGCATGATGCTCTGCGATGAATCTGGACGGTTGGTGCAGGGCCTGCAAGAGTGGAGAAAGGCAACCTGAGATCCGTGAGACGTGCTGGTGTTGCGCGGTTGACGCGGCATCTGCAGGCTCGTGAGGCGATCGGTGGATCACTGTCGTCTTGCGAAATTCACTGCGCACATCATAATCAATACCGGATGTAGAGCCGATCATCACAGTGTGTATTCCCTGAATTGAAGGTGGGATGCGGGAAACGTGATCCCAAATAATGAGGCGGTTCGTATCGTTCACAGGTGAAGAACGGGCGGAAGATGATGGCTCGATATTACGCTGTTGCTGCGTTCGCGCTGCGTTGGCATCGTCCTGGATGGTGGTGGAATCGGGAACGACCGTGTTCGACGACGTGCAGTTCATTCTCTACGCGAAAGGTGTGTTCGTGTCGGCGGTGAAATGCTCGGCTGGTCTACCGGGGCTGTGTGATCGATTGCTGGTTGCTGCACGCTCGGCGATGTTGACGACGTTGTTGACGGCGGGCGTTGATGTTGACGGTGTGGCCGACGGATGACGGCGCTGGTCTGCTGGGATGCCATCTGGCTGCAAACTGGATCTGTTCGCTGATGTGAAATGCGTCGCTGTGAAAGTTCGTGATCTGCTCGTGCGGCGCGCCAGCGGGACGGTACAGTGCCTCAGGCACGGCCTGGATGGCAATTGTGGATGGGCTGGTCCGTTACCGATCAGCGGACCGGTGGATGAAGCACCTCCTGGCCCATCGATGACATATGCTGTGACGGACGTACATCTGGGTAGATCTGGGTATCGGGTAGGCTGATTACCGTTTTGTCCGCGAACCAACGCGCTCGCCGCGTTTCAGCTATTACGTGAAACTGCGGCAGGCGCTACGTGCTCCGGCTCACGATGGGTCATGGGTGACCGTCGTTAAAGCATCAGCGCCGCTGGGACATCTGAAATGCGTTTGAACTTTCAGATAATGAATGCGATGCTGGGCGATGGGTGGATGCGAATCGTGCGGTGGTGATGGCGAAGTCGCGCGCCAGGCTGGGTTTGATTGTATCAGATGGATGATTAGTCACGTGCGTCTGCTGTGCGGGTTTTCGGTTTGAGATATTTCGACCCTCGTGTGAACTCGTTACCGTTTGTATGCCAAACTCCGCTGCTACGCAGACGCTGCATGTGTGACAAAGACTTATATGTGCAGGCGTGTGTTCGGGCTCCTCGGACTGTGCCTCTTGTGGTGATCCCGGCGGTTCAACGGCGACTGTTGGCGAAATGTGATTCTTGGTGAGAAGTTGCGATTCGAGGTATGCGCATGGTGGTGGTTCTGGTGCATGTGCGGCTGGTGTGTGCATAACGTATTCGAGTTGGCTACGTTTATGTCAATAAATGGTTTATCGACGCGACGACAAAAGGCGTCGTCATCCCTGCGTCGCATGAATAGTTGTTTATATTTATTGTGTATATATGTGAGTTGATTATGCATCTGCCTCCCCCGTCTCGTTCCCGGCGTCCCGTGTCTCGCCGGACAATGCTGTTGGATTAACAATATTGACTGGTGTTCCTCTTTTAAACAACCTGTCTCTTTGTTACGGGTTAACCTGCTGGTCGACAAACACAACTGTAAATCGGATAATAAAATGCTGTGTTAAGGATGCTTTGGGGTAGATCTAATCCCAAACAAGTATCTCGGAATGAAGATAATGGTTGATCGCAGAAGCGGTTTATCGTGATATCGAAATTATCTCGAAAGATAATGGGTCCTGATACTACTATAAATATTATGATAATTTTTTTTTTTTAGTTTTTGTTTCATTTTTTTTTATTATTTTTTTTTAGTTTTTGTTTTTATTTATTTTTTTTTCCTTGTTTTTTAATTATTTAAATACAGGTTTTGGTTACCAAACTCATATCATTTAACGCCAGGTCAAAATCTAAAATTTCTAATCCTGCCCCCCTTCCGATTTACGCGCGGTTATCGCTGTCTAATCTCGCGACCCTTCCCGCGAACTCTTTAAAGGCTGTTCAAAACGCCTTATGGTTAGCCACCTCCCCCAACTTTCTCTACGCTCCTTGGCCATGCTAGACCTAGGATAGCTAATTTGCTATCAGCTAACCCTCGATTTGCCGCCTTAAGCGGGCAGTCGAGAAGCACGTGCTCTGCGCTTTCAGCGCCCTAGCCGCATTCGTAGCGGTCGTTGTCGGTTAAACCGAATCTTTGTAAATACGCTTTTAGGCCACCGTGCCCTGTTATCAGTTGCACCATTTTATGATCGAGTTCTACCTCGATATTACCTCTAGCTTCTAAGCTCGGTATGAATTTGTGGGTCAACCTGCCCGCGGCAGCGTTGTTCCACCTCTCTTCCCATTGTCTGATTGACTTTTAGCGCAGCTTTCTTTTAAATAGAGACCTTGGTATCGACGAATGTGATATCCGAAAGTCGCCCGTCGCCGCCTCTTTAGCTAATTCATCAGCCCTATCGTTCCCTACGTTACCATCGTGCGACCTAACCCAACAGAACTTTAAACGTCGAAACTCCAGCGCCGTATGCGCTATCCTCCAGACGTCCGCCTGGAGGTTTGTTAAGGTGTTCATGTTTGTCAAAGCCGTCAGCGCTGATTTGCTGTCGCTGATTATATAATATTCATCTCTGCCCGTGTGGTTTATGACGTAATCGATTGCCTCTCGTATGGCTACCAATTCGCACTGGAAGATAGTGCTCCAGTTTGCGAGTTTCGTTTGATACCGAAACACCTCCCTTTCCTGCTTAAACACAACAAACGCCGCGCCTGCTTGCCCGTCATTCATACGTGAACCGTCTGTATAAATTCTGATACCCGTCGCGTCCCTATCGCCTTCGAGTAACTCGATTCCTCTAATATCCGCCGGGTGCCCTAACTCTGATACGACAATCTTTTTCTCTATCTCCCTATTGCCAAGATGAATATCTTCGAAAATTTCACGTCCCTTCCCTGTATCTACTAACCTTCTATTTCGAAACTCCTTAACGACATATTCGATAGGGAGAGTCCTACTGATAACCAGCACCGCCTCCGTGGAGGTGGTCCTATACGCCCTCGCCGCCTTCACCGCAGTAATGGTGTTGAACGCTCGTCAATTGACGCATTTCCCGGACTTTGCAACCTTCCGCCCATACAGATGCTGCGTACAGCATTGCCGGCTCTAGCGCTCCGGCATAGACCGTCCTCAGCGATTCGCCCCTGAACCCCCAGTTTATTTTCGCCACCGCCATCATTTTGTTTGATATTGCGCTGTTTTTGCTTTTAACGTACTGCGCGTGAGCTTTTCAATTTAACTTATCGTCAATCTTTACCCAGAGGTATGTAATTGCTTGCTTAAACGGTATTTTCTCCCCTCCTAGCTCTAGCCTAGGAGGTCGCTGTCCCGGTTTCTATCCGAAATAAAGCGCTTCTGACTTCGCCGTGTTAAATCTTAATTTTACCGCCTGCGACCATTCGTGTAGTTTATTAAGCGCATTGTTCGGTTTTGTGCGCACATCCATTAACAATCGCGATCTGACAATTAAAAGCGTATCATCCGCAAACCCAACGATTGAGCATCCTGTGGGCAACTTGACTATAAAAATGCTCTCATACAACAACTTTCAAAATGTGGGACCAGAGCATGACCCCTGCGGACATCCCCTTTCCACCTCGAGCGACAAAACTTCACCCGGAATTTCAACCTGTGCCAATCGCCCCGAGAAATAACTCTTGACCAAAGACATCAAGTTTCGCGGACAACCCCTATTTTCCAACTCGCAAACAATCAATGGCCACCAGGCAGCATTAAATGCTCCTGAAATGTCCAAAGCAACAGCAACACAGTACTCTTTAGCATCTCTGGCCTGCTTAATTTCCCCGACAACGAACTCTAATGCGTCGATAGTCGACTTTCCCTACATAAAACCAAACTGTCGGTTATTAAGACCGCCGCTGTCACGCACTAAGTGCTCAACTCGGGTAGTCATAACGCGATCTAAAACTTTCCCCAGCACCGGTAGCAAGCTAATTGGACGATAGCTGCCCGGGTCTAACGCATCCGCCTTTTTTTAGGTTTAGGTATGAATTTTACGTTCTGGACTTTCCAGCAACGCGGAAGGACGCCCCTCTTTAGACAAAGGCTTTATATGTCAGCTTTTTGTCTAGAGTTATACCAAGGAACTGCGCCTGAATATTCAATGTTAGTTCTTTATTGTATATCTGGAGTTTTGGGTCGTTGTGTGGTTTTCGTTTTTTGCAAAAATAGACTGTAGATGTTTTTGTTGTAGAAAATCAAAAATCCATGTTGGTAGCGGTGGATGTGATCTTGTTTATAGTTCATTGGAGACTTAGTTTGCATAGTTCAACGGTTTTAGCTCGCGTGAGAATTACCTGATCGTCCACATATAGAGACCGTCCGACACCAGGGTAAACATGTTTTACAGCTATGATTAAAAGTTATTTTGTTTATGCAGAAAGATTACGCTGCTTCTTCACTTGAGTTTAAAGTGATTCCGAAGACATTTGGAGATTTTTTTGGATGGTTTATTTACGGATATCAAAGCAAAATGTCTAGTATACAAATGAATTTAGTTCTAATTAATTTACTAGTACAAAAAGTTTAAAGGAGAATACCAAATTTGGTTTTAAATTTATAAAGTTGGCTAGTGCTTGTCTTAATAAACAGAAGTAATACGTTTAAGTTTTTAACGATTTTCTATCCGAAGTTGTAATTGAAATATTTCCGTAATTAAAAATAAGCCAATTGGGCGATGAAAAAAGCAAGCAACCTGAAATGTAAATTCTTTTTGCCGTTGAAGTCTAATTTGTATGCTGGTGGCGAAGGTCAAATAAACAATGTATTTGTTTTATTATGGACTTATTTTTTTGTAGTATTTATTTAAATTGAATCATAGCTGTATAAAGACATCCTTGAGCTAAACTATGACTTATTACAGCCGTATTGCCTTAGTGGCACGCACGTAAACGCGCTCACTTATCTATATGTTACGTTTGAAGAAATGGAAGAGAAAATGTATAGAAAAAGAACAAAAAGGAGTTGTATCGGGTATTGGAAATTCAAGTTATCCTTTCGAATATTGCCCTACTGTTTCTAGATACCAATTCTCGTTCGCTGATTTCCGTTTGTTCCTGTTTTTTTTGTTCTTTGAAAGACTTCTCTTTCCTTAATTTGAGCCAACGGTTAACCTTCTCTCGCCTCCGCCGATCAAAATAAGTTGAATGTTCGTTTATTCTGCTTTTGTAGCTAGTTTACTTAGTCCAATTTCATAACTTATACTGGCAAGATTATTTTCAAAAAAATTCTATTGGAATAATCTTAACAGTGGTAGGATTTCTCTACTTTTAGACTTTATTTAGCCTAAATACTTACCCTGTCTTTTTTATTACTTGAAATTTAATGTGCTGGCGAAGCGTTGGCGGGGAAACGATTTAATATTCTTTGGTATGCATTGCAACGATACTTAAATTTTATGAAAGTCCCTAAATAATCAAATGAAATAAATCTCAAAGCTAACGCTAAGTAAATATATACAAGAGCAATTTTGTTCATTTATATCTAGAGCCAGATTTGCAAGGAATTCTAATTAAGTCCTAAATATTTTTTTTTGTTTGAGATTCCGTTCTGCGAATCTCGAGCTCATTATTTTTCAAGCGAGTTTATACTATAAATTTCAAACAACTTTATTGAAGGGCTTGTCAGGATATTTTAGATATACACCCTACTTGATTCAACTTATACATGTTTTAGGGTGGCTTTTCTTCCAGGCATTACGATAATGAATCGTTTTGCTCAAGTTAGTTAAACAAGCATCTATATTTAATTCAATTGAATAACAGTATAATATTTTATAGCTATAATCCCCAATAAATTCATCGCAAAACAAAATAAAAGGTTGCTTGCAACACATTAAATTAAACAAGAATACAAATGACGCATTTTTTCACAAAATGTATAAATCTTCATACTTGTCATATTTAACACCCGCTTGCTATTTCGTTACTCTGCTAAAATCTAGTGAGACAAAATTGTAAAAGAATTCATTTGTAGCATACCTAACCTTTATGTGCATAGTAGGTACACGTATACATTCTGGACGTTTAGCGCGTAACTCTTTTTTCACCTTCAAGGTACTTGATACTTATGCCTAAGATTTCTAATTGCAAGCTACATCTATAGGGAAGTTTTAAAACATCGGATTAAAAAAATCTTCAACAAAAATAACCGTACCGTATGAAAAAGAAAGTCGACCTTTTGCTCAATTTTGAATAGGCTGTGGGTGACTACTTTGGAACATACACACACTGATACTCTCCAATAAACCGGATCAGTATCATCAAAAAGTAGTGGTGTGAAGGAAAGAAAATTTCATTCGGGAGGAACAGATTCACTTGCTGAATCGAACTAAAGTATGTCGATTTAGCAAACTAAAAAATAAAGAAAAGAATCAAGATCTATTTAGATGTAATCGCTTGAAGTATGCATGAATAATGCAGCTAATGTTGCTAGATACGTCTTGGTAAAAGTTATCATTGGGTTTTCGGTGCACTTAGTGCCACGGGTGTTCATAAATAACCTTTGTCCCTGTTAATTTTGTTGTAGCTATTATTAATTCCAACAGCTCCTTTGAATTTTTGCTGCAGAAAAAGGAAAGGCATTTTGGCTATCAATTCTGTCTGGTTAAAACTTGATTATATACTTGTCCCATCTTGGTATTCGGCCACTGCTGAATAACTGTTCTTATCAGTCCTGAGACACCTAATGTTCATTGTTTCTGGTCTATTTCTTTACCCAAATTTTTTCCTAGGTATACTATGCCACAACTATAGATGTACACTATATACACCTTGGGGCTTTGAGGCAGTTTTCTGAGTCTTTAGGGGATGGTAAGATGTAAGATTTTAGTGGCAAGCTTATAAATGGTGTTTATGCAAGTTTTCTTAGAACTATACTAGTGCAGTCGATTACTCTATGTACAAATCGTAGGAGCGCCGAATACTGTGCAGCAAAATTCCACTGGAGTTTACGTTTTTAGTTGTGTCAAGATGTCGATAGATTCTCGTCTGAATATCTATTTTGTAGTAACCGTTGTTCAACACTGGGTTTTAGATTGAATTGCTTTTTCGTAAGGCGTTCTGGTTCAGATATCGATGAACCAAAGAGTTAATCGCCGACGATTTTTGTCAAAAATGGTGATAGGAATAGACATTAAGGTATCTCGGTATATGACTGCAAGATTTTAGTGTACAGGCTTGCATCTAGAAATGGAAAAAATGTTCTTTTCTTCTGCTTTTGTAACAAACTAATGTAAAACCAAAATCTCCAACTCATTTTTGCGCTACACTAAAACTAGCAACAACTGCACATGGACATCTGTTACATACGAAAACTGAATCACACAATTCTATTGGTTATACACATCATTAGTGTTTTTCAACATACCCTGCATAGGGAAAGAAAGCATATAAATACAATGACAAATCCTGCAGAAATCAGTACACTTAGTGCTCACCACAGCCTAAGAAACAAAACTGGCAGTGCTCGCCATAGGCTGCTAACACTTCAGCAGTGCTCCCCATAGCCGGCTTATTTTTCGCCAGTAATGCTATCCAACGGACGGGCGCTCGCCGCCGCACTTGGGGCACTTCACTATAGTTCACTACCGTAAATCACGTATAGGCAGGAAGCTCCTGTCGCCCAGCTATCAGTACCATAATTTTTTACATTCTTTCGTTGCCGCACGAATAAATCACGAAGCCTTCTGAAGATTACCGAAGACTTCTGAACCTCTTTAAGACTGTATATATGTTCAATTTATAGTTCTTATATTCATATCATAATTTTTTACATTCTTACATTGTTCCGCACATACCTCACGAAGCCATCCGAAGAGTTCCGAAGACCACTGAAGACTTCTGAACCACTCCAAACTGTATATATGTTCCATCTAGAGTTATTTAAGTTCTTACATGACCTCGCAATTAAATCACAAAGCCTTCCGAACAGTTCCGAGGACTTCTGGACCTCTTTAAAGTATATATACAGGGTGGTCCGGTTTTCATTAGCCTGCGTATATCTTCTGAACTATGCAAGATATAGAAAAATTCATAGAAAAAAGTTTATTGAATACATTTTCTCTACAAATATAAGGCATTAGGTATTTTTATGGCCTACTATATTTGAACACTACTATGTCACTTTGGTTTATTAAATAGGACACCCTGAATATTTTTTTGAAAAAATACTCTACTTGAAATTGTCTTTACGGCAATATACCACAACCAATGATTTCTTGTCAGAATGCGTTAAATAACTCGAATAATAGAATCCCAATAGTAAACTGTGATTATTATTTATTTACTGTATAAATTAATAAATTGAAAATTTTTTTATACATACATTTGAAAATAATAGCTAACAAGAAAACTGATTATCTTATTAAATGTTCAAATTGTTCACCCTTACTTTCTAAACATTTATTAACTCGAATAATTAAATTTTTAGAGCATCTTGCAACATGACCGGAGTAATTAGCAAGCAAACTGCTTTAATTTTTGTGATTAACTCTTCAAGATTTCGAAAAGGGGTAGAGTTAGAATACACTCGGTCTTTTAAAATCTCCCAAACAAAAAAGTCGAGAACTGACAAATCAGGTGATCGGGGAACTCACAAAATCGGTCTCCCTATTACCGATCCAGTTCTGACCAAACTCATTATTTAAATAAGTTGTAACATTGATTCCATTATGTGGTGGAGCGCCATCGTGTTGAAACCATAAGTTTCGCCTGATAGTTAGAGAAATATCATCTAAGAAATCTTGCAATGAAGTTTGCAAAACATCAAATATCTATTTTGGGTTAAACTACCATAAAAGAAATACGGACCCAGTATGCGGTCATCTACTACACCTATCCACATATTCACTGAAAATCGTATTTGTGAATGGATTTCAACAAATTGCTAAAGATTTCTATCATTCCAATATTGTGTATTTTTTCTGTTAGAAATACCATTTTTATGAAAGTTAGATTCATCAGTCCAAATTGCACTGTCTAAAAATTTTCTTTTTACATTCAATATCCATATCCAAAAACCAACTCGGCTGCTAGGATCATTGTGATGTAATGTTTGAACCAAATGCATCTTAAATGCTTTCATTGAACGTCGCCTCATAACATTAAAAATCTGTCCTCTGGAAACGTTTAATTCAGCTGCAGCTTGTTTCGTAGAAACTTTAGGATAAACTCTAAAGTAGGCCAAAATAACCAATTCACGATCTGCGTTATGTTGTACTTGATTTCTGGTGATAGTTGAAAAGCTACCATTATAGGACCTTAAAGAATTTTTTAAATTCTTAAATGTATTTATATTTGGCTGTCTACGGTCAGGATATAAGTTTCGATATAAAACTGCTGCTTGACGTTTATTGTTGTTTGACCTATGAAAACAGCATAACATATCAACTTTTACATTGTTCGAAAAATTCATTTCCATTATTTTGCACGAAACAACTATTAAGAACACAATAATACCTTTACTTATTAATGTGACAGATAATTGTGAATAAACAAATAAAATACTGCAATGGCATTTGTTAAGAGAAACAATCGGACTGCTATTGAAATTCTATTATCTAGGTTATTTAGCGCACTTTGACTAGAAATCATTGATTGTGGCATATTACCGTAAAGACAATTTCAAGTAGAATATTTTTTCAAAAAAATATACAGGGTGTTCTATTTAAAAAACCAAAGTGATATATTATTACTCGAATATAGTAGGACATGGAAAATTCTTAAGGCCTTATATTTGTAGAGAAAATATATTCAAAAAACCTTTTCCTATGAAATTTTTCTATATCTTGCATAGTTCAGAAGATATACGCTGGCTAATGAAAACCGGACCACCCTGTATATACAGGGTTATTACAAATGAAATAGACAGTTTGGATAGGTTATAGAAAGTTTATTTTGAAAAGTTAAGATTATTACTTATATGATTATAAAGAAGAAATGATTAAGTTTTTATTTAAAGTTTTTACAAATGTTCAATGTGTGCACCTTTGGTAACACGACAGATAATCAACACGGTAGTCGAATTCTTGCCACACGCTATTAAGCATGTAACGGTCAACTGTAGCAAGAGCATTTGTGATACGTTGTTTAAGTTCGTCGATATCAACAGGAAGCGGTGGTATGAAAACTTTGTCTTTTACATAACCCCATAAGAAATAGTCGCAGGGCGTTAAATCTGGACTACGAGGTGGCCACGGCTTAAGTACAAGGTTTTCCTCACTTGCACGGCCGATCCATTGTCTAGGAAGATGTTCATCCAGATATTTTCTGACCTGTAAGTACCAGTGAGGCGGAGCTCCATCTTGTACAAAAACGAAGTTATCACTATCTTCCTGTAGTTGAGGCATTAACCATTCGTGTAACATGTCCAGATAAATTACTCCGGTTATTGACACTTCGTGAAATAAAGCGCAAAACACGTTAACTTTAGGGGAATGGCGTATATGTTGTAAAGCCGCTCTTGGGTTTTCTGTGCCCCATATCCTTACATTATGTCTATTAACTTTTCCACTAATGTGAAAGGTACATTCGTCACTGAAAATTAGGCGATTAAAGAATGTGTCATCATTTTCGAGACATTGTTGCATCTCCAGACAAAAATTGTTACGTACGACTTTATCACCGGCATTTAAACTTTGTACTAACTGCAATTTATACGGTTTCATTTTCAAACGTTTCCGCAGAATTTTCCACACAGTAGGTTGAGGAATTTGCAATTCTAAACTTGCTGATGTAGTCGATTGTCTTGGACTTCGTAAATAAACATCACGAACACTATCGATTTGTTCTTTTGTAACAGGAGGTCTTCCAGTACTCTTTCTTTTACACAGACATCCACTATTTTCGAAACGTTTATACCAGTCATAGATTGATTGCCTTGTTGGTGGTGTTTTACCGTATTTTGTTCTGAAATGACGCTGCACAACAGTAACAGACTTTGTTTTGGCTAATTCAAGAACACAATAAGCTTTCTCCACTTTAGTAGCGGTCATTTTGCTAGACTGGTCGTTGTTTTAACAGCAGTACCAACCTAACAGTTGTACCAACATAAACTTTAAGAAATTCCCTATAAACCTATCTCGCTTACTATATTCAAATACACCAGTCTGATTTTTTAAAGGCTATCCAAACTGTCTATTTCATTTGTAATAACCCTGTATATATATATATATATATATATATATAAATATATTGTTGGGGATTTAAAGGGTAAATAGGTGTAGACAATGAAAATTTAGCAACCGTGTATATAGAAATAGGAGCAAATTATTGACGCGTCGAATTAATTAATTTATATAGTCGAAACTGACGGGTATTAAAGTATTTTTTTATATTTAAATTGGAATGTGAAAATTATACAAGGGAAGAAAGTTTAAGAGTACATAAAAAAGCTCAGGATACACATAAGAAATTATAAAAACTCTTAATCAAACGCATAGAAGCAAGAAGGGAGCGTGCTCGCATAGAAAATCAATAATTTCAAACGCAAATGTTATTCATTTTAAAAGCCAACGTTCGGTTAAACAAATACTACGAAGCGAAGAAACCGAGAATTGTTATTTTCAACGGTCGGTTGTTTCAAGAAACACCTGTTGTTATATGTCAGGTTCATAGAATATAAAACGAACGTTAACACAAAATTCCATAGAAATTGTTTGCAAGGGTCAATTTGGATAAGCAGCTAGAATAACCAGTGCTTTAAGGAGTGAGTGGAATAAACGATCGATAATATAAAACAGACAGAGAAAAGTATAAATGAAGCGTTGGATAGAAGTCACGTAATATATACACGTACAAAGCCAAAGGCCAAATACAATATCGATTTTCTGTAACTTAAGAGGGGTTCTAAAGGAGACACAGATATGCGTAGGACAGAGATGGATAGCCAATAGGTGGAGCGTTGTGACGACAGGAAACTATATCATTGGTTGATAGCGAGCAGTTCTCAAGAAGCGCGCGTACGGTAAGGTAGGAAACGAAATTCTATGTAAACAGTACGGCGGACGGGAGAAATTTTTCAAAAATTATAGTCGGTTTCGTTCAAAATTTTAAGAAGCCGCTTCGAAAACAAGCTTTTCACATGAAACAGGTTCCACTAGAAGGGTTGAGAATAATATAAATACACGAACGAATATATTAAAGCTCTCTTTTATTTCCATTTAGATTTTAATACGGGTTCAGATCTACAACCTATAATAGTAAAAGCTTTCGGTTAGCAATTATTGTGTTCAGTAAAGTTACATTAAACATTCTGTTAAAAAGCTTAAAAGCGGTAGTAGCGGACCGCAAGTTATAAAAGTGTTTGCACAAGTTGGTGCTTGTTTAGATAAAAGTTATTAAATGGATAGATGATATTTGGGGTAAACAAAACTGAAAGCAATTTGTATGCATAAAATATTGGTATGGAATGTTACTGTTGAGACGAAGCTGATATCTGGGAAGAAGAACCGGAGTGGTAGCGGAGATATTGGATGGTGGGGATCTGTGGATCCAGACTTCATCTTAGTAGATGGACACATCAACCAGGGTTTCTGGTAGTCATCTCCAGCGGTGACGAGGAACGTGGGTGACTCCAGGTAACGAACTTAAATTTCTGTTTTGTATAAACATTAATGGTAATATTTTGGTGTTTGTGTGTTTGACTTATTAGTGGCGTATTTATTATTTTTAAAACTTGTTTAAAAAGGTACATGTGCAGGACAATTAATTTTGATTATTAAAAGGGTTTATTGATGATATATAAAGGTTTATTTAGGCTATAAATTGTGGTTGTAAGGAGTAAACGGGTCTGTAAATTTGTTTTCAATAAAGTGTAAGGTTAAAAGCATTTACAAAAACTGGGTTGTAATAAGCTCACAATAGACCAGTATGAAGTCAAACTAGGGTTGCATCTACTCATATCATGTAGAATTTTTGTAAAAATAATTTAAAAACTAAGGACTTTAAAACATTTAATAATTGAGCAGGTAACAATTGTACCAAATCGTTTGTACTTATGTGTAAATATTTTATCCGTTAATATGTGTAAATAAAAGATTGTATGGTTGTTGTATTATTTTGGTGATTTCAGTTGATAGTGTGTATGTGTGAGAGAGGTATGTACTTAAAAATAGGTATTCAAGATGAGGCCGATTGCTGAGCTAGCCAGGGTGAGCAGAGAAATCCGAAGGCGCCTAATAAAGGGTAAGAAATTTCTTTTTATATAAATTTTTTTTTTTTAAATTTTATGTTGGGAAAATTCGTGGAGTGAAAATTTTAAAAGGTTCCACGGCAATTTTATAACGCTCAATTCGTGTGACTCGAAAGGTTTTTAGAAAAGGCTTGAGATTTCAGTAAAAGGCTATATATATATATATTATATATATATATATATATATATATATATATATATATAACGTCGTGAGGTTTACCTGGAATCATCGTGTCCCAGCGTTGGGCCGTCCTAATATTGTGAAGTTTAGCTCAAATCTCGCCTCGGCTGCTCCTGAATCGTCCTCTTTAAATTCGATGCTTCCTATATATTACATAAACCTACCTGTTATATCAAACAAACTGTTACAGGTGGAAAAGCTACTAAGTGTATCTTTTCCAGTCAAATTATAAAATGGGGGCGGCCTGTAAAACAAAATTAAAAGGGGGGTCACCGGCACTAGCTAGCGGAAGGTCGTGGATCATATAGAGGGTTGAAATTTTGAAAAAAGGGTTAAATTAATTTATAATATACTACAAAAATGTGGCACTTACCTTTCATAAAATATTGTGGCTTAATGACAATTGCCAAGGGCGCCAGACAAGTCGAGAATGTCCAAATGTTCGTACAAAACCTTGAGAGACTTGTCATCCCAAGGAGGACAATGGTTTCTTTTAATCAATTCCTCACCTTTTTACTACTTATATAAAAAAATAAGAAAAACTATTGACTTAATCAACGGCAAACAAAACTATTTAATTCACAGAGCAATAAACGTGAACCTCTTACATGCATTGATTTTAGTTTATAAATTTAAGTGAATAGGTGACTATGGAAGTTATGAAAATTTTGAGTACATAAGTAGTTATCAAACACTTGTATATGAAAGAAACTTATATTATAAATCGTACACTAATTTAATCCTACGGTTTATGGCCAAAACGTCCTAATAAATAAACTAACTAAAAATTGGTCATGCTACTTAACTATAAAAACTTACTTACTAATAATTGTCCATTGTTTGAGGGTTTGTTTTCCAACGTAGCAGTCATTAAATTTGGGAAGAGAATCTCGCTTGTTGCTTCTGTTTGTAAGGTTTAAGAAAATTGACTGGCACACGAACTCGGCAGAATTTTGACAATAACTTACTTGCTGCGTCACACGCCTACAAGCTTTTTAAATATTTTTCTTGCATCACTTTAAATCCGCGAACTTTGGGCATAACCCTCGCGAAACTGGAAGAGTAACCTTCTTTCCAATTTTCTTTACTAACGTGATACGAAGTTTAATATTCTATGTCATGCCAGAGAAACGCTACCCGCAAAACTACGTTTTCTCTCTACTTCTTGACCACCGTCGGCCCCATTGAAAGAACTCCCCGTCTTTGGCTAAAGCCTTCAAATATATAGACTTAATTCCCTACTCTAATAATTATGAGCGTCATTTTCTATTATCCAATGACTGAACAGAACCTCCCACAAAACAAGATTTCAGAAACCAAATCCAACCCCTTTTCTAGATGAGAATCACGGAAGCAATTTTCTCCCACGGGTTTAAACTATATTTTTACCTTCTACGAATTACTTAAATATGGCAATGTGGAATCTACCTATGGCGGCCGTAGTCTGGCTTTAACAAAGACCGGTTAACCTACTTGAGCCGAAATAGATTTTAAATACAATTGATGTCTCCAGACTACTTAAGATTATTTGTAATATTTGAACAAATTAAATTGGACATAGTTTCCGCTATTATAATATTTTGTTTTGTCTAACCCGCTGTCAATCAACGAAAGTATTAAGCTTTTCAAACTGAAATTGGTTTTCCTTTATTTACGCTACAAAGGTACTATTACATTTTAATTTAATCGGATTTGTTAGTCTGTTACCGACCTAACTTTTAAGAAGTTTATTGTATTTGACTTATTAGGGTAGAGCTTTACATTATTATGACCTGCCGTTGGAATTTAGTAGCCCGAAGCTATCGGTAAATGTGGTATTTTTATTATAAAGGAGCCTGACTGAATGTGCAGTAATTTATTGTGGGAATTTTTGTCTATACTTTATGCAAGTTACTGAATTTTAATTAATTAATGTGTTTATTGTTAACATTACAAAATAATGTTACAAAACTTCCTCTCATTTTTACCCTAGAAACCTAAATAGAAATCCACATTAATCATGCATTCAAAAATAACTCAATTAACCAAAAAAAATCACACTCTATTTATCTGAAGTCTAAATTACGCATTTATTTGAAATTTAAAATACCATTGCTTTATATACTAAATTTTATAACAATCATTCTGCATATGGATAACCTTTTTAACACATAATTTTCTATTAAAGTAAGTGGGCATTCCTCATACCTTCCGTTACCCTTCGTTCTAGCATGAGCTTACCTTAAAACTTTATAAATGTGCATATAAATTCTCTGCACGACCAATATCAAAAACCCTCTATACTTTTTTACAACTGTTTGTTATCTGCGAATTAATGAATAATGCTCAAAAATCAATTTCGTTTTTAACCGTTCTTTAAAAGTCTGTTCAAATAACAATCAAAGCAAATAATTATGAAACACATCAAAACACCACAAACACTGTGAAAATATTCACCATAAAATGTCTTATGCTATCTCCTACATTGTGGTTGACTTTGTACTGCGATGCACCAACTAGCCCCTTGTAGATGTTGCCGTCTGGTAGGTCCTCCGTATATCTATTAATTCCATAGTCGAATCCCCATGTACCATACAAGCCTCTACTCCAAAAACTCTTCTTTTATAAGTATCCAATCTCCAAATTTCGTTCCTTACATTACAAATACATTCTACTATCCCAAACCTCGCTTTGATCCACATTCACACAATTTTAAAATTCTAGTACTTACATCTCAACTTTACTATTCACTAATACAGCTTCTACATAAATTTAATTCGACTGCACTAATGCACTTGTAAGTAAACTTATTGTATCACCGATGGAATCAAAAAGCAAAACGAGACTGAGACCCCTCTCTGTTCCTGATTATATAATCGACCCCCCCCCCCCCCCGTTTAATGAAATAGCACGTATATTTGTTTAACCGTTGTTTTATTTTCCTCGAAAAGTACCAACGACCGTCGATTTCTCGTAATTTTCATAACATAACACAACAGTACGCGGTAAAGCACTTAAACGCGTCAACTGTCGTTTCCAATTCTCCGGATTAGCATTTACTCCACGCCTCTAACTTCAAACATCATTTTATCTTTTTTGTACATCGCTCTATTGCACACATATGCTTCTACCACATGAACTTCTAGCCCTTCTTGTTTAACTTTCACCAATCAACTCGCTTGGCTCCAATTTCCCACTTTTATGAGCGACGCGTGCCTTGTTTACAACTATCCTTGACATTATCGATTTTTATTTCCCTTCCTCTGTATATACTTTATGTATCTCTCTTATACCTATAGGCTTTTATTCAATCTTTGTCTTTTCATTGCTCCTTCCGACTCTATATCTAAGATTAAAAATCAATATTTTAACTAACGTATACGGCTTTTACATCAATCCTTTGTGGTTTTGCTTCCGGCCTTGGCTGTTTAATTTCAACGGTTGTTGGTTCTACTAAGCTATTAAATTTGTTTGCAGCAAACTTTACCAAGAAATCCATTTTCCCCCTTGTTATTTGGAACGTAGAAATCGTTATTTTTAACGTGCTTAACGCTTTTAAAACTGTTCCCTAGTAACTTCATTATGCTATAATTTAATCCCAAATTATTTTCTTTACTCTTTTACATAAATACTATGATACATCGTCCCTAGCTAAATCTAATTAAGATAAATTATTCCTACTTTAATCATGCGTTAAACTAAATCGATATTCCCTTATTATCCATTAATTTAGAAAAGAATTGTTGAAAATCTTTTAACTCAATAAATTTATTTGACCGTACCTAATCGCTCTTAACCCTATGAGTTAACTTATGTATGAGTTAACTTATGAGTTAACTTATGTCCCTTTTAGTTACACGATATATATATATATATATATATATATATTTCATTTAATTAGTATTTAAGTTCTTACTTGGTTCCACGATCAACCGCGAAGCCTTCCGAAGAGTTCTGAAGATTACCGAAGACCTCCGTACTGCTTCAAACTGTATAAATTGTTCATGTTTAACTATTTAAGTTTCATGTCTATGTATCTATGAACTTTTTAATTATTTTTGCTTGTACATATTAAACATAATAGAGCCAAGTCTACATACTTTGTCTAAGAAGCCAGACGCCGCCCACCCAAATGGTAACAGTTTGAGTAGTTTAAGAAGTTTGGCGGCGTTTGTTTACGAAAGAGTGGGAGGGGGGTAAAGAAAGCCGTCTACATATTAAAACCACATGCTAGGTATAAGGTATAAATACTATACAGGCATGAATTTGATTGACTCCTTAAAGATATTGGCCGCAACAGAAGTTAGTTTGTAAAACTGTCTACCAAAGACAAAATACGTGGATGTCAAACATTTATCTATGATAGTAAGCAGGTGATCCATCCTTCTTATAGCAACAGTATCTGAAACAGGTGCCTTCGTGAGTTGACGAGTGCGTCAGAACTGAACAGTATATGTATCATCAGTATAGAGGGTGATGTCTGCTATTAGTTACGTAAAATTGGCGAGGTTCAAAATATGGGATTGAGTGTATCTAGCAAAAACGTTAAAAGTTTTAACAGACATTTTACGAGAAAGTAAGTAGGCGAAACTATTGTGCTTGCTACAAGACGGAATGTATCAATTAGCGACTCTATAAGCCTAGTAATTTATAATTGCGAAGTATTATACGTTTTCTACCATTCCTGTAAATATTAGACATTTTATTGGGGTTGATAATTCACCAACTTGGAGAAATAAGTTAATCTTTACCTTTTTGGTTTGGTCTGAACTCATAGTGAAGTTACGTTTAGCGGTAGTAAATGTGACAATTTGTGAACACTTTCATAGACTTCCTATCTATATATGTTTTTAATAAACATCTTTTTTAAGAGCATTAAATCAGCGTCTTCTGTAGACACAAATTGCACTGGTAATATGGACAAATTTCAATTTACTTCCGCGGATATTTTTCATAACGCGACAGAGAAGTTGGAGTCCTTAGACGAGATCCGTAGTTTTATTAAAATATTTAGAAATTGACTAGCAAAGGCATTAAAACTGCTGTTAGATAATACTCTCCTAGAAAATAGCTACCGCGTTCCTAGTTGGATTTGGTTAACCAATCTAAGGAATTGTTATAGTGACTAAGCACGCCACTGGTTTTCTCTTTATAACTTATCAACAAACACAACCAATATACCATTTATTTGCTCTTTAGATATCCATTACAGAGTTACTACCCTGGGTAATAGGCAGTACTTTCATAGAAAGAATCTGTAACAAATTTTTTAACTGTTTTTGCAAGCACAAATGTTTACACGAACACTAGCTTGATCACTATTTGTAGGCATTAACTGAGCCTTCTAAATACGATGAATCAAGTTATGACACTAATATGACCGATAATTTATTTATCTAACACATTCATATCACATAAGCAAATTTATCCTTACATTAATCTATGTATATCAAACGTTTATTAGGACCAAGCTTAAACCTAAACTGTCGCAACGGAGTTCACGCTTATTTACGAAAATACTCCGAATAAGCGTTCTTTCGGGAGTGTTCAAAATATTTCTTAGTACATGTTACACTGCCCTCCTCTTATAACTGTTCCATCACAAAACATTTTGTAGGTCGTAAGCTGAATATCCCTGCAACGATAAGAGCAACCGAAAGCATTCTTACATTTCCCACCTAGATGGAAACAGCAATCGTTACCCTTAATGATTTATGCCGTTACATTTGGACTCCGGTCGTTTGAAATAGTACCTTCAGCATGTTTCCTACTACCCAATAGTCCAATATATCGGGTTCTTTTTGGGAGCTTACGAATCCTATATCCTACAGCGTTGATTCGAGTAAGTACTTTGTAAGGGCCCTACAATTTTGTTGTACATTGGCGAAAATTCACGCGATCACCAGTTTGAAAACCAGACTCTTGCATCTTCTACCACATCTAATCTTCATCCGGTCACTCATAATCTGAATATTCTATCTTAAGCCTCCATGAGCGTCATGCATTTCTCAATGGAGTCTTTTGACACAAATTTTTCCTACAACATCCTCTCCAGGCTTACTACCGAACACAGAATCACGTGGTAAATGTATCTCGCGTAACTTTGATGTTTCAACATTAACTTGCAGAAAGACTTTTCCAAGGTGCGGTTCATGCGTCATACCATACCATCTGTTTAAGGGTACAACGGTGTCATTCTGGTCTATCTCTTCCCCAGCAATCAGAAAACCCCTTGATATATGCCGATTCAAAATTCTTGTCCCTGTTAGGGAACTACTGTAAAGGTATTTCAAAACGGTAGAAAATCCCTTTTTGTAAAATAGTTTATGGCCCCTGAGATGTATTTAATTTCAGAATCTGTTTCTGAGAATGAGCTCGATGTCAATTACCACTCTTTGAATCAGGTTTTTTACGTTGTATTGCTTTAAGGGCGCTGTCCGGTTTCCCAATGGCGCACATAATTGACTTCCTGCACTATTTCCTGACACCTTTCTTGCAGGACCAGGAAGATTTTTACGGACTTTCTCTAAAGTTTTCTTGACGTCAGATTAAGGCTGTTTCAACAACACATCTGTGTTACAGTGATTTGAGTCTCTCTACGATCAGTGTCGAAATGCTACTTCTGTAGGTTTTCTATACATCTAGCGAGCTGTGATTCCAGGCTCTTGAACTGCAGTAGCCACTTCTGTGCTGTTCTCTGGTGAAACTTACCATAGACATACTTATAAAAGTGCTCTACTAATGTCACTACCGCCAACAGCATTTGTCTTCGTAAGGCAGTAGTTTCGTTTAGGTTTCGAGAGCACTTTACACATCTAACCAATCACTTACTCTTGTCCGTCCTGTATCTGGGACAACACACAAACCGCAACATTACTTGCGTCCGAGTCGAATATGGATTTACCTTCCAACCGAGAGTAACTTAAGATCGGAGTTGCTGTCAATAAATGTCTTAGCTGCTGAAATGCATTTTGGCAACCTTTATTCCGTACGTAATCACGTTCTTCTTTTGTTAGTTTAGTCGACGATTTGGCAATATTCGAAAATCCACAATAAATTTTTTTTATAATATGTGCGTATTCTCAGAAAACTGCGTAGTTCGTGTTCATCTTTGGGTGTTCGCCACACTTGCATCACTATAATTTTTGCGCGGTTTGACCTAACTTCACCGCTTGAAGATATTATACTTCTTTTCAGAGCAAACGGTACTTCTTTTGGCTCAATTTTGGATTGGTTTCTTACAACCTAAGAAACACTTCCTCCTTATTGGTCGTGTTCCCTACATGTCTTCGCAATTGCGACCACGTTATCCAAATGTACGAGACACCTTTTCTGCGGCAGCCAACATAAAATGCTCTTAATTAAACGCGTAAAAGTGGCAGGAGCGTTGCAAAGTTTAATGGGCACCACTGTAACTTAACATAGGTCAGTGCCAATAGCGAAGGCAGTCCTATCTCTATCTTTGTGATACGTATATTTACAAGTTTAGCGTCTAAAACCACCTTCACCTTCAGAGTATATTCAGGGTGTCGTCAGTACTCTTTGATTGGAAACTGTCGTTTTTCGTCAAGCCATTCAATCTGTGATAATTAACACAGAATCTTGTCGACATATCCTTATTCTTTACGAGCATAACAGGCGCTGCCCAAGGGCTGTCGGAGCTCTCGATATTACCCTGCCCTTTGATTTGTTTAGGCATTATCTCGGCCTCTTCACGTTTGCCCTATATAACCTACACGACTGTTACCTTATTGGACAGACATCTTCGGTCTTAATTTTGTTCTTCACTGCCGTGGTATTTCCCAAACAAATGCCCTTAATCGTAAACATATCTGAGTATCGTCGAATCAGGTTCTAAAGTTCGGCTAGATGTTGTTCTTTAGGATTTTAGTATGTTATTATTAACCGGTCCATCAAAGAGCACTCGTTGGTGGGTTGCTCCTTGAGTGATATTGAGCGCAACTTCATAGCACGGTTTTAAAATCGCCAACATCAAATCTTTTTGTGAGAGTTGCATGTGCGATAACTCCCGCTCAAAAAACCATCAACATATCATGAAACTTGTTTGGATGCTGCAGTATTTGTTGAACGTAGTCAAAGACCTTCACTTGTGAGCGATTAAAGGAACTTGTAATTCTGTATTTCACATTACGAAAAGGTGAGACGGAATTTAGAGTTAAATTGAGCTAAAGGCATTTAAACTTCGGTTTGTAAATGTTTTGAGTTGCACCGCTATGCAAAACTGCCAAAAGGTTTATGGGCCATATTTCAACGTATTTCCTGTTCATTCTTCAGAAGGGAACTGCTGTTCTCGGGCGATTGCTTAATATACCCAAGTGTAAAATCTATAAGCTTTTAATTCTGGAGTAAAGGGAAACCACAGTTTTTTGAAGAATATGCTGCAATGTCTTGCCACTCCTATGTTTGATATATATTTATTTGAGGGTGATGTGCATCAAATAAAGTCTCTAACCCTCTCACTGTGTTATATGATTAGCTTATTCCGCAAGAAATGGAATTGCTTAGTTAGATATGAATCCAATTGAATTGAATGGGTAGTCAGCCTACTATGCGATTGCCGTTAAACCATCTCAATAAGAATTAGCAAAGTCAGTAAACTGGACGTTGTACTGCCCATTCTCCTGCGCGTCTGAAGGAAATCGTGATTTGTTATGGCGTGACAATGCATTATGGAGGTAGATTAAATAGAAAGTTGCTTGCATATATTACGGAAACGTTGATACATTTACTGCCATCATGTCACCGACACTGACGGAAATATTATATTGTGGCAGAAGGAGAATGGAATTATGAAAATAATGGTGTACACAGACAGGCACTCTGGACTAAATTTAGATTATACCTAAATACATGAACAATATATAAGGCATAATGGGATTTTGCGTTTACCCTGTGGATATTATAAGGTATTTATTTTTAAAGATGTGCCCAATGTATCTTATACCGACTTAACGTTAAATATGATTCCGATCCGTTTATATTTTACGATATCTTACTATCTTCTTAATCTTGGCGAATATACCTACTCACAAAATTTATTTCCCATTTCAAATTGTATTTCCTATTCATTTATTTCGCGTGTCATCAGGTCTCGAATGGTATTGTATGAAAAGCGATAGGGGTTGGATTTACAGGTGGATAAATAAATCGAAAAACCCGAATAGAAAAGGGATTGACAGAGGAATACGCATACTTACGTGATATCTCTATTGTCATTTCCTGAAAATATACCTACCACAAGACTGTAAATTGTCCTTTTTCTGCATTCTCCACGTCGCTACTTTTGAGAAGCAGTCTGTCGTACACCCGAAGGACCGGTGACGTGCCGTAACTAGGGGCAACGAAGGGTAATCTACATAGATACAACACGACCTCTTTAGAACTTATCTAAAGCGACTAAAACTTATGCAAGCTTTTTAAGCGAGAGGAAGAAGAAAATTGCTTTCGTTTTGTGCGCTTTGTTTGAACGTCAGTGAAATTGAAAACACTGTCACGCTACCACATTTTTTAATTGTTTTTAGGGATTATTTTTTTAAGCCAACACTTTGACTTACGAAACGTTGATTTTTGTATAAAAGGTAAATACCGCGTTCTCTGGAATTTTAATATGATTTTGTTTCACTGCGTTATAAACCACTCAATCATGAAAAATGAGGGTATTTTTCGATAAAGGACATTTGTTATAATTAAGAGAGTTTCTGATTTCCTGTGGGATAAAAATTAACGTAGTTTCCATTGTTTTCAAAGCTCATTGCATTGGTTTTAACCCCTATATTTAGAATCCCTTTGCGGTTAGACTTATTATTCCTATTTTCAGACTATTGGGTTATGTAGGACAAAGTAAATGTTACACCAGTATTGTTCAGTTAGATAAATGAGAAACAATTTTTGAAAACCTCCTTAATTGTTTGATGTATATGAAGATTAGTAATTAATATTATTGATTAAATGCTTTGCTACGTACTGTTTCTGTCCAGAAAATTATATGCATTATAGAAAAGCCCGGTGAGGTAAGTAGTACATTATTGGTGTAATCACCGCCACATTTCCTCCAGAATCCCGCATTTCCTCCCACATCTGGACCAAATAGTTTTCTTCGACTAGCCATTTTCATCTTTCGAGATAAACCTATCTTAAATTTTTCATGTTTCGAGATAAATGAGCATCCTCATTTCCACACACGAGATAAACCTATTTTTAAGATTTTTCTTACCGCTCACATTCTGGACCAAATAGTTTTCTTCGACTAACCATTTTTCATCTTTCGAGATAAACCTATCTTGTTTGGTATCAATTAATATTAGATTTTTCTCAGCTACCCGAATTTCTAAGAATTTTTTAGATAGCATCATCCCCAAGGGAGCTACCCTCATTTTAAAATTTCTTACCTGTAGCGACTTTTGAGCGTTCTTATAAATTTTTTTAGTCATGCGATACATCTTTTTAGTCTAGAATTTTAAGCAGAATCCTAATCTGCAAACAAATTTGAAATAAGACCACACCCTGCAAAGTTATACTTTAAGCTCTCAAACCTCTAAAATTTTTGCTCATTTATGACATATGCTTTAACCAATACAAAAAAATAAGCACACAAAAGTTTAATAATTTATTTACAGTTTAATAAACTAATTACAATTTTTACAAAGTATAACATTATTTTGTTTGTGTAGCCAAATCCAAGTAGTTTAACCTGTAACAAAAAAGAGATTAAAGTAAAAGAGAGGAAACGTGTTTTCGGTCAATAAGACATATTGTTGTTAATCTAACAATATGTTTTACCGTTCGAAAAACAGCTATCAATTTTCAGGTTTAAAATTTTACCAAGTACGTAACACGTAATCCAGCAAATATTTTAGAAAACACCATATCGCTTCAAAACTACTGTCTTTACAATCATGCGAAATACCAGTGAAGGCCGTATATAATTTCTTTCTATTAATTATTGACTGTATATTTGGGAATACAAGAAATATGTTTCAATGACGTACATTAGAAACCCCGCATAATTACTTGTAGATTAATAATAACACAAGGTACTTTCTACAGTGCTCGCATCTAACACCAAATCTTGCTTTAAATTTGTAATACCTTGTTAATGCAATTATAATAGTGAAAGCGGATGACTCCTGCTACATTCTTATAAAGGTAAAACGGTGTTTTATATCATGCTATTGTATACAGGATAGTTGCTAATAAAGAATTAAATTTTAAAATACTTCTACATAATATAATAATGTTTTACAAAATTAATATAAAAGTTCAAAAATAATATTCTTTAAAATACAAACG
Organism: Platerodrilus igneus; assembly: GCA_036346225.1. Lineage (NCBI taxonomy): Eukaryota > Metazoa > Arthropoda > Insecta > Coleoptera > Lycidae > Platerodrilus > Platerodrilus igneus. Next base: position 4,220,341 of record JARFIW010000131.1, on the reverse strand, counting down.
TTCTGTTTGGTGCAGTTCAGAAAATACTAACCATGTTAATTAGTGAATTCATAGTACCGATTTAGATTCTAATATTAATTGATTTGTGTATGACATCATTAACTACCTAAATTTCAGAATTAACAAAATGTAATAAACCAGATTAAGTACTGTTCAATAATAATCAGAGTGAAAGTAAATGGGTCTTATTACATATTGAAATCCTAAATTGCCTTACGTGACGCGGTAGAAGCATTATAATGCAAATTCCGGAAACTCCCAATGTAGCATTAATTTTATAGCATTAATTTATAATTCGTAATCCAGCAAATATTTTAGATTCTTAACGGACATGTGAATCACATTTAAAAGCTGTTTATAATTTCTTCTCCAAACAAATGCGGTTATTACAATAGGAAAGTACGCTAAAATGCAAGTCAATTAACAACAATTTAATAGTGTTTACTGACCTACCTTAATTGTTTGTACAAGGAAACACAATAAAATATATACAAATATAGTAACTACCTTATTTATTTATGCCCCATGTGTAGCTTGCTGTACTATTAGAACCAGGGTATGCAGACTTTAAAACCTCCATCTCGCACGCTTTACACAGATGAAAGAAATCTTAATCCCGTACATTCGAGAGAACTCTTTATTTAAAATTGAATTTATGTTATACACGCACGGGCGTTAAATTGTATGCTTGATTAAAGCTTTAATTGCCTTAAATATGCAAATGATTTGCATTTTTAAAATTGTAATTGTAATATACATAGTTGCTTTCAGGGTAACTTAAGACGTGTTTTTTAATCACAAAATTATTTATCTTATGCACGGAATTGTGTTTTTGCTTTTCACAATAATGGCTATGTATTTACAATGCACTTATATTAAACAGGGTGGAACAATAAATTTTAGAAAATTTCTGTTTTTTCCGGTTTCTTTTGTTTTTGGCGGGTTTTATTTGTAGGTTATTTATAGGTTATTTGTAGATATTTGTAATCACGTAAAGATAGGGCCACCTTGAATTTAGTTGTTTGCTTTTTGTTTACATGAGTAGATTGTGTATATTGAATTTCACTCTCCATCTAAAAGACAGAGTGGTGTTTGTTTACGCTCTGACATTTTTAGCTTGTCTAAATCTAAAACATATTTTATTGCAACTTGTAACAGTTTTTTTATTATTATTTATAGGAAACGCTTTTGAAAACCTTGTACAAAGGGAGGAGATAGAACAACAATCCGGGCTTCACGATGCGAGTGCCATTGTAACTGTTCTAAATTTTTAATTATAATAATGAACACTTTCAAAATAATTTTAGCGTGTTTGATTTTTATTAAGGCACGTGAGACGCTATAATTAATAACTTCAATGGGACTTAAAACTCTTACACGTATGAAATAAAAATATAAAAAAACTACTGCGCTGACAGCTAACCTGGCTATGTTCCCAAGGGAGAGTTAGAGGCGAGCTGGGTTGAAATATTCTTTGCTAAACTAAAGACAAAATAAATCGAAGTTGGACACCACTGTATCTAACAAGTATAAAAACATGTATAATTTTAGGGTGGATACAGAAACACCTTCAGAGTAGATTATTTTAAAGTTTTCGGTTTAACTTTTTGGAAAATTGACCAGACTAAAATCAGACTGCTTCTATTCTATAATAATTAATTTGTATCCAATAACAATATTTGACAAAAGAATTATATAATTTCAAATATTTTAGTCATATTAAAAAAATTACTAATTAAACAAAATTTTGTTACTTAATATTTAAATGAGCATCGGATCTGATAATCATATACAAATTTAATCAAAAACAGTAACTCAAGTAATCTTAAAATAGTTATCGGCGAGTTTCAAATATAGCAAAGTTTGAACAAAGATATTACTTTCAAGAAAATATGCATTTGTAATAAAAAATTATTAATTAATCAACAAGCAATTGAGACAGTTGGTACCGGGTCTTACAGACTGGAACGATGAAGGTTTTCACGGCTCAAAATTTTGCCGTTTATGTAAAAGAGGGCTGTAAAATAAATCCGTTCTAGAATTCGGCAAAAATTACTCACCCTCAACCACTGGCTGCTACCTTTAGGTTGGTTGGGGCCAGCTTCCAGCTGGTTGCTTGTGGTGAAGAAGGCAATGGTCTCAGACTGATCTTAAAATACGTGACGGATGAGCACGAGAGTGATTGCAAGCTCAAAGATGCTTTGACATCAACGTTGCTAGTACGCTCGAGGGTACATATAGGTTAGAGGGCGTTTGTAGATTTAAAGGTTGTTTGTGTTGGCTCAAAGGTTTTTGCTGAGTCAAAGGAATTTTGTTGTCTCGACGGAATTTGCATTGAAATAAATACAAATTATTTATTTTTTCACCATTAATTTTCACCATCAACAACTTGTCCTCCTCGGTTCGAAGATGATGTGGAAGTAAGCGAATTGAGACGACTTACAAAGACAATTCAATCGAGGAAAATTTTATCAGAACAAAAGCCTGGTGTCCATGCGCCATGTGTATGAAACAAGTTGAAAACCTTGAACTATATTGTAAACAATACGATGTTTACATGGACTTTGAAAGATTATATTGTTGTTTACAACTTTCCAAACCAGCTTTTAAAACATCTGAATTGTTTTCCATATGATTGTGGGTATAAAATGTTGAACTTAACTATACATTTTAACCAGACTAGAAAATAACAGTTCGCATGTAGTTTTCCATATGAGTCTAAGGACTTATTAAGAATTCGAAAATCCATCCAAATTTGTAAATAAATATACTTGCTGAATTTTTTAATTTTTTTTCAATTGTCTCAGTACCTCTATGCTGCTCTAAAAAAAAATTTGTTATATAGCAAAGAAAAGTTGTTACACACTTAATGAGGTTTAATTTTACTTTGGCTGCTTGTAAGTACATTACGATCATTATCCATGCCAGTCCCTGGATGCTTTCTGTAACTAGTAGGTATTTCCAATTTGAGGTGTAAGGTGCAACAACATGGTGTAACTAATTTTGCTAGGCCTTACTTTGGATGGGCGCCACTGAAACGACTTCTGTTTTACAAAAGACTGAAACGTCTTTTTTCTACATTAAGGCGCTAGTGAACAAAAATCTTTGGACATAGCTAGGGGTCTATTCCTGGGTAGAGCAATGAGAAGTGGGGGGAGGGGGGAGTCGAATTCTGTTTGCAAACCAAAGTTAAGCTAAATCAAATGGCGCCACCATGTCCTGAGATAATTACAATAATTGCAAAGCGCAGTTCTAAGGGCGGACGTGGAAACCCAAAGATAAAATGATCGCCTTCGTTAACAAAAACCTGTCTTATTAAGATAAGACGCAGCTCCTGTAAGAAATAAATAAAAAAGTAGAACACCATTTGTGTCCTATAAAAGTATATAAAGAAATAATAAAAAAAGTATTTCCAATATAATATTGGCATCAAATTATTACTCAGAAAAATTTTATCTTTATGTAATTAGATTTGATCGCATTTGACCAAAATAAAAGCCTTAAATTTTGAACTAATTGTTTACTAAAAAAACTCTTTTAAAATATTGGAACTTGTAACAAAAAGTTGTCATAATCAACTACATCAAAGTTAAAGTTTTAACTTTCCTTTTTTCTTTCATTAAACAACCAACTGTACTTTAAACATGAACTTGTTATACAAATTAAAGTGATAATGATTTGTAAGCATAACACAGTAAATTAAGTTCTAACCTGGGCAAATCTTTTCAGGTAGATTACAAATTACTAGAACCTAACATAATGAGAATTTGAACTTTCATATTTACGTTTAATAATTTATGTATAGATAAAAGCTGATTACAAAAATAGGTATGTTTGTTTAAATTCCATTACAGCTGCACAAAGCATCTGCTTTCAAGACAACATCTGTCAACTGTGCAAAACAGAAAAATATGACGTCAAAAACATACGTTGAACTTATCGGAGGTTCATATGGAACTTAGCATGTTATTATAGAAAGCTAATCCGACAAAATTTCGTTTTACGGCTTATAAAACCAGCTCAACAATTAATTGAAATTTACACAATTTACATGTTGTAAACATAATAACAAGTTTACGTGTTTTAACCTTTAAAACACATGCATGAAATATCTTACAACTAATAACGAACCAAAAACTACTTTTTCTGCTTCACCATAAATTTGACCGGATTTCCGTTCTTCAAACAAGGTTACCAGCGATTCTAATTTGATCCGACTGCATCCAAATTAACCTCCTTAATTTCTTATCAGGCAAATTTCTTATTAGGCAGATTTCAAATCGACTGTTCCTACATAATGGTAATTTTTAACTTTTTCTTGGATTCTAGTTGACGAATTCTGCATGTTTCATTCTACGTTGTCGCATTCTACATGTCGCGCTAAATAAATTACCTCAAATTACAATAGTTCGTATAATATATACTTTACCAACCGTTATTAGAAGATATCCCAACGATTAATAGTTGATGCGAAGGTTGCCAGCCTCCAGCCGAAAATACATCTTAACAACGCTGTTGCCCCGGCGGCCGACTGACTTGTCGAAACCAGAGCCGAGTGGTCGCGCCGTTAGAGGCGGGGAATACGAAATAATCAAATAGAGATGTACTTAGAAATAGCTTTATGCGACACAGATATATTAATATAAGTAGATCCATAAGAAACAATGTACGCCTAGCGCATTATTCTTGTAATTCTATGCAATTAAATTATGACTGAAAATAAAAATGTTACAATGGTTTTGTAAAACAGCGTTCTACTGTTAGAAATCTCTCTATATTCCGTGATGATGTAACTAGGGCACTTGAAAATAATGATCAAGTTGATGTTATATATGCGGACTTCTCAAAGGCGTTTGATAAAGTGAACCATCGTATACTGCTAAAAAATTACACCTATTTGGATTAAGCCAAAAGTTATTAGAACTAATTAAATCTTACCTTATAGGTAGAACGCAGTTTGATACATACAGGAAAACGTCCTCAGAATAATATCTAGCTACGTCGGGTGTACCGCAGGGATCAAATTTGGGACCCCTCCTATTTATTATATTCATTAACGACCTGCCTAGCCGACTACAATATTGTAACTGTTTACTTTATGCTGACGACCTAAAAATATACAGTCAGATATTAATACGTTATATCAATAGAGCATATTAAACAAATTGTATTTTATTACCCAGCAGGTTTTGGATATAACTGACCTCGGCGTGCATTTTCAATTTAATTTAATATTTGAGATTCATTTAGAAAAGGTTTGTAAAGCGAGTTATAGGATGTTGGGTTGTATCATGCTCAATAGTATTCATTTTACCTCTATAAAGAGCTTTTGTGTGTTATTTAAAATACTGATACAACCCAACTTGGAGTACTAAATCGCAGTTCAAGTAAAGGCTGTGGTAAAGCCCTGTTACTTTCTATAATAATATAATTGTAACCATTTATCTGGGTAATTATTGATTTCAAAATGTATTGTGAAATGCGTTATTTTTAAAGGGGATGTATATAATGTATAAATAGTGAGTGAACGAGGAATTTTATATTGATCTTGATTTACAGAAAGCAGCTGAACATCCGTAGCATACTTGGTTGCGAAGCAAAAATATTTTTAAGTTTTTTTAGGTATATAAGCAGCATCGAACGTTTGTAGCATTTTGTATTTTAGAGACCGCACCTTTTGCAGCATTTATGGCCACCCAATCGTGGGGGCTCGGACGCTGCAGCAATTATAGCCACCCGATCGTAGGGCTCAGTTTTCGCAGCAATTTATATTATATATATATATATATATATATATATATATATTGCTATGATATCGCCGCACGCCGATGTAACTAATGTTCATTTTCCTGCTGCCCGCCAACCGCTCTGTGTCTCTCAATATCCACAAATTTAAATTTTAAACACAATTCGTTTTATATGCCTCGAATAGCTCAGTTCAATTTTATAACGTGACTCACTATTTAAAAATAAACCCCTGAATCAAAGTAACAATATAAATCTGTTTGTCCCCACATTATAACTCTCTTAAATCAGTTAAAGCCAGCATAAATAACACTGTATACTAGTGGGACTGCCTTTTAAACGTTCAAATGACCTTTTTTCTCTCTACGTAATTTTTAAAAAAATTTTGATGACTACATAAATATTTCAATATATGCAAAAATGTAAAAGTTCAAAATAAAAATAATGCCTTATAATTTTAAAGAATGTTCTTATTTCTAACCTGTGTTTTCCTTGCGTGTTTGCAATTCTTAGAACTGCTGCTTCATGCGATTGACCAGTACCCCGTAGATTATTTTCAGTTAATCCCTCTTGTTTATTAAGTAGTACAGCTCGGCCAAATGGCCAGTTTATCCCTTAGTTGATTTTCTTAATTAATTTCTGCATTCAATGCTCAGATGCTTATGTAGACTAATATTTAGAAGGTTGTTTGGATGAATACTTAAATGATTATTTAATCAGTTATGTATTGAATATTTAGATTACTTAGTTGGTTATCTTATCGAATATCTAGCTTACTTAGTTGGGACCTGGTCTAATATTTAGATTACTTAGTTGGTTATCTGGTCGAATATTTCAAGCCCTAAGTTACTGAATGTTAAAAATCATGTTTCATTAAAAATTTTTACTTACGTTTTAAAGTTAACGGCAAACCTTTATCGTATACTTGCACTAGTACTATTATTTTAAAATTTTTCTATCACGACTTTTACTAAAATTATAGTTGTTTAATTCAGTATTCTTACTTCGCGTAATATTCTAATTTTAACTGGTACAGGGCGTGCCGTGGTTGAAGAAAAACTGATTGTTTATTAAATTCGTATCCTATATAAAGGATCTGCCTCTTCACCTGTATAATTGGTTTTCCGAGTTTACCTTGTTAATTGAGGCGTTGCACTTTGCCTTATCATGCAGGTCTTCAGACTCTATAAAATTACCATCCAAACTCTCGTCGAAATGCGTAGTACATTACGCAGACATAGTTTTGTATAGTGTTTTCCTCTGAATATAACATCTTTGTACTTTTCTCAAGTCATGTTCGCTTGTTTGTATAAGAATCGATTCAATCTTTCCGTTTAATTCATCACGTAGCCAAACGTCTGTTTTCTTGTTTTGTTTTCTTAAGCTGCTAGATTTTATTCGAATTTTGTGATGTTTACAATTAAAAGATCACGTAGTCAAATCTTTATGATGGCGTAATGTGAATGCGCTTATTCCCGTCCGGCGTTTATGAACATATTTGTTTTGAATGGGATTCTTTTATTGCGAGTATGCATGGTTATTTCTTTATATTAATGCGTTTTTATTTCAATAAGACTCGTTGCGTTTAAAATGTTATTCATGTGTATTTATTTTTGCTTTTATGCTTGCATTGTTGTTTTAAAATGAATTGCATGGCATACAAGTTATTTATCTTCCTAACTGTGATTTGATTTTTAAAGATGAGCTTCCTTTCATTTAATTAAAGTTAGTTGTGATTTATATACAGTGTGTTTGATGTTAGCTTTTTACTTCATTGGCGAATCGCGTACTTTTTATGATAAAAATATTTAGTTTTCTAGACTTTGGTGTCTTATGCATGGAGTGTGCAACCCTTATGACTCTATAGACCCCCAATTAACCCTATTATCATAGCAATATATATTGATGTGGTAAGACCCGAGTTGGAGCGCTGCTGAAAGAGTGATGTGAAAAGAGCCGCACGTTGTGGTGTCACCAAAAGAGTGCTGTGATAACGCTGCGTTGAGAGCGTCACTAAAAGGGTACTGTGATACAGATACAGCAACTTTTACTTTTGGTGGATTCCATTTGTAGGCTTTGGGTTTCAATGACCTTTCGCGACTCCCTTATGTCAATATATATATCTAGATGGTCTTTATCAATAATGTTTTTGTTTACAATTAACGGACCTTTATATATTTATCGCATAGTTTAATAGAACATTATTTTGAACCATACTTTGAATGATGTGGTGCAGTTACTACAATTTATTTTACTTAAAAATTGAATATAATATTTACATCACAGATTAAAAAACAAATTATATTTTTATACGAGTTGGTAACTCTTAGTCAAATCTAAAATTAAAATTTCTTAGGGAAAGTGTATATTAAAATGTGTAGTACAAAGTTTGATTAGAAATATAAAGGTCCGTTTATTGAAAACAAGAACATCATTGATAATGTAAATTATTTATTTATTTAGACCTTTTTCTCAAGTAAAATGTTTCAAATACTATTATATAAAAGAAGGTCAAGTAATACCAATCGAATATTACTTATATTATATATATATATATATATATATATATATATATATATATATATATTTATATATATTGCTGTGGATCTCGGGTAAAAGTCTCGCCAGCGTAAAAAAACATTCGAGAATTTTATTTAATTTTCAAAAAAAATCGTCATAAATTTCACACAATAGAAAAATTTAACAAAAATAATTTCTTACCCAGATTCCTCTCTTCATCACCTTAATTCTTCAACCGTTTCCCTGACTAGCTCAGTTGGGTCTCCTCTTGGATACCTAGATTCACTATCATACTCTTAATCGTTCACGCACACACCCAAAAAAAAAACACGAAATAATACAACAATCATACAATATTTATTTACCACTATTTACAAATAAAAATCCAATATTATCCACATTTCAGTGTTCAAGTTACACCTCACTTAATTCTATTTTTGTAATGTCCTGTATTTTAATTTAAATTATCAAACACATAGAATGTACCTGGAGTAAATGGGCCCTGAATAATATCTTATTTTTCATTCTTTCTGTATAATTTATTTTAAATTAGTAAACTCTGGAGTATGGTGAGCTCATGATAAACCAGTTAATTATGAATAATGTATGCTTTTGTACTTCGCATACTGTTACAAACAACAAAAAACAAACCCATGTACTCTTAACAATAAAAATTTTAATTCCTGAGGAACGTTAATAAGCTTTTTACACACCTGTAGATTTATATTGAAATACCATAATAGCAGTTAGTTATACGTATTATTGTCAACATGCAAAATAATGCAGAATACCTTCATAATTCGCTCTCACACGTCACGCAATTTTTATAGTTTATAACAACAACAATTTTAAAGTGTTACCTGGAATTTCTTGAAGATCTCTACTCCGTTGACGATGCGGTAAAGTTGTTTCGCTCTGCTCTGCTGGCCGCCTCTAGCTATTTGTAGAAGGACACCATTTAAGTTGTGCTGCGCTGCTCTGCCTTCACAATGCATCCAAATCCAAATTAATTACACTTCTTTTATAATTACGTACATTCGTTTAATTTAATTTAATTTACATTACTTCACGTCACTTCACGAGCTTGTTTAAAATAAATGTTGCACCTCAATTAAAATTTTAGACTCGTCACTATTCGCGTATCAAATTATGAGGCCAACACCGTACTATTTAATTTAAAAATATGTATACTTACAAACTCGTATTCTGAAGCGGTGAAAATACTAAGAGATCGAAGTTAACAAAAAGAGCGACCCTAATTCTCTTGGAGTATTTATACAATTCGGCTGCCACCTCTCGGCCACTCTTACCGTGAAAAATCTAATTTAAAATAACACTTCCTCAAATTTTGTTTCAACCGTTTTCGAAATCCCCGAAACTTAGCGCGTCGCTACGATATTTTCCAATAAACCCGACTTAAAATATTCTCGTGTTTGTCTGTTCTAAAACTAACGATATCGACCAATAATAAATCTTTTGACATCTTAAAAAGCCCGCCTACATTAACGCTGTCCCTTTCTTATGCATATTATATGGTTCCTTCTAACCTTGTTTGAGTGGTAGAAATCGATATTCCTGTCCGCGTTTCAATTTTACTCCATGTGGACATGCATACGTGCTTTTTAAAATGCACTGTCTCATTCCCAATCATTTCGTTGACCGTTTATCCTTTCTGCACTTTAAGGAAACTTTTAGTTAACATTTACGCAAACCCTCCAACCGTTTATCCGATATACTTAGAATACTGACTCTTCTCTACACAAATAAGAGGAACCTGACGTTTAGAAAACATGCAGGTGTTCCATTAACCAACGTTTTAATACAACATTTCTAAGAGTTGGATTTTCAAGGTATTTCATATCCAACGGCTGTTTATGTGTTAGCAAAGCGTTTCACCTTGATATTATCAATTTTGCATGCTTTTATGCATATTATACGTAAATAACCGTTCAATTAAACTCAATTAAGTTAATAAATTAATTGCATTGGCTTCTACAATTTATTTTCTTTGCGAACCTAGTAAATTTTAATCATTATTTGTAAAATTATGGTAATACTTGTTACTTTAAAATGAACAAAATGAAATAAATTGTAAATTCTGGTTGTTTCCTCTATACAGGATGTTTGAAATTGCCTTGTTTATACGTAGATTTAGCCCTTTAAAACTACTACAATATATATATATATATATATATATATATATATATATATATATTAATAGAGAAGAATAATCCACATTTGGAATGCAAATGAATGCTTAATATATATTAATAGTTATTAAGATGAAATGAAAACCCAACTTTTGTATTTAAAGTTGAATTACCATTTCAAATCGAACTAGTAATTGAAAACCACTAAAAGAACGGCTACAGCAGGACTTGAACCTGCAACCTCTGATTTACCGGATCAGTGCTCTAACCAATTGAGCTATCTAGCCTAATTGTTTAGATGATGTTATACTTAATACTACTGAAGCTTGGCTCTTGTTAACGATTTTTCAATTACGTCTTGCATTTTAAGGAAATTGAATCTAGTTATATACATAATTCATGTACTAATAACTTGATCATTCCATTTTTGCAACGTTCGGAATAATACAAACATGTAATTATATTATATATTATATTATATATATATATATATATATATATATATATATATAATTATAAAGAAGAATAATCCACATTTGGAATGCAAATGTATGTTTATATTAATATTTATTAATAGTTTTAAGATGAAATGAAAACCCAACTTTATATGTAAAGTTGAATTACTATTTCAAATCGAACTAGTAATTGAAAACCACTAAAAGAACGGCTACAGCAGGATTTGAACCTGCGACCTCTGATTTTCCGGATCAGCGCTCTAACCAACTGAGCTAAATAGCCAATTGTTTAGATGATGTTATAATTAATACTACTGAAGCTTGACTCTTGTTACCGATTTTCAATTACGTCTTGCATTTTAAGGAAATTGATACTAGTTATATACATAATTCATGTACTAATAACTAGATCATTCCATTTGCAACGTTCGGATAATACAAAGCTGTAATTATATTATTATAGAGAAGAATAATCCACATGTGGAATGCAAATGCATGTTTATATTAATATTTATTAATAGCTTTAAGATTAAATGAAAACCCAACTTTATATGTAAAGTTGAATTACCATTTCAAATCGAACTAGTAATTGAAAACCACTAAAAGAACGCCTACAGCAGGATTAGAACCTGCGACCTCTGATTTTCCGGATCAACGCTCTAACCAACTGAGCTAAATAGCCAATTGTTTAGATGATGTTATAATTACTACTACTGAAGCTCGACTCTTGTTACCGATTTTCAATTACGTCTTGCATTTTAAGGAAATTGATACTAGTTATATACATAATTCATGTACTAATAACTAGATCATCCCATTTGCAACGTTCGGATAATACAAAGCTGTAATTATGTTATTATAGAGAAGAATAATCCACATTTGGAATGCAAATGCATGTTTATATTAATATTTATTAATAGTTTTAAGATGAAATGAAAACCCAACTTTATATGTAAAGTTGAATTACCATTTCAAATCGAACTAGTAATTGAAAACCACTAAAAGAACGGCTACGGCAGGATTTGAACCTGCGACCTCTGATTTTCCGGATCAGCGCTCTAACCAACTGAGCTAAATAGCCAATTGTTTAGATGATGTTATAATTAATACTACTGAAGCTAGACTCTTGTTACCGATTTTCAATTACGTCTTGCATTTTAAGGAAATTGATACTAGTTATATACCTGTATACCTGTATAAGGACCTGTATAAGGACCGCAATTAACCTTAATCAATGCCAATAAGCATGTCTTTCGATAATAGAACACATATTCAGCAGAGAGACAATTATACATGCAATTAAACTACTTCAAGAAGCGTTCATGAATTTATAAACAAATAGATACGCATGGAGTAAGATAAAACCTAGTAAGTCATCACGCAATTAAGCATGAGATAAAGTAAGAATATAGTAAAGCGCTTTGATAAGAAGTGCACATTTCAAAATAAGTTTTAAATACAAGACATAACCAGAAACATGTTGATTTACATCATTCATGTTACATCAATTTATTTATTCAATTCCCCAAAAGCTTTATCTACATAAACAAGAGCCATAAGCTAAATTAAAGACCAAGAGAAATTAAGATTTCCAGTCATAATAACAAAATAAGCGGTCAAAGATCGAGAAATGATAAAAATACAAGCAGAATACGTAACCACGGAATAATTTCATCAGAATTAAGCTTGTAAAACTCCAAGGAATATCCAAGACAACCCATGGTTGGCTACAACACCAATGACATTTAGATAGCGTAAGCTATATAACGCCCAGAGTTTGATAAGAGGCTCAGTCTCAATTTGAACTACGTCGAAGCTCCATCACTGTTACTCGAAAATTTGCGCGTCAAAATAAATTTCAAATTAAATTATCAAAATTTGTAAAAAGTGTTGTTATATAATATTTGAGAACAAATTATAGTGAAGATATATGAAAAAACTTTCGCCGTTTGCTAAAAACATGAGTAGAAATTTGTTAATCAAATTAAGGATAAATGTTTATAATGTAGGGCTCTAAGTTGGGAAATCTAAGTTGCACTCGAGAAATCTAAGTGGCACCTGAGAAATCTAAGTTGTATCCAGAAAAATCGGAGTAGCTTCCAGGAAAATCTGAGTAGCGCCCTGGAAATCCAAGTAAAGCACGAGGTAAACTTTGGGAACAAAAATTAAAAATACTGAATAAAATTATTGGTTCAAACTCTCGTGAAAAAGTACAAAGCAGAGCATTATTTTAACGAAGCAACTCGATTGAAGATAATAAATGGGTGTTGATCCACAACACGTAGCAGCAGACCAAAGAGGAAAAGGACACAAAAAGGAAAACCACAGGCCAGGGCTAACTAGTGTATGGAATCATTTCAAATTTTAATTTAAACACTGACTATATTTTTCTATTTTGTAAGGAGTCAACAAAAATATTTTTAATAAGTAGAAATTTACGTAAAAAGGGGAAAAGGTTTTGAACGTTCTAGATTTTTCAGTAAAAGGTGTCGTTTTTGGTGACTTTAAATTAAAAAGAAAGGGAGATACATTTTTTATGATAAACAATCTAAATATTATTAATTGATTGAAGGGTTTATTTGTAAGATTACAAACCTGTGAAGTTTAGATATTATTTTTTTTCATTATACGAATATTGATCGACTTCGTTTTATCATTCTAAGCAGGTAAGATTTAAGGGAAAAGGGGTAAATTATTTGATCATCGTAACGTTTTGCAAACTGTGTGTATTAAACTGAGCTAGCCGTAGCATAATAAAAATTAGAATATTAGAAAAACACAGAGCGGTGGTGGACAGCAGGAAATATATATATATATATATATATATATATATATATATATATATATATATCTTACTATGCGCTCTCCTTTCAAATCCCAATGTTAGACGTCATACTACTTTGTTATGTTATAGCCTCTCTTTTTATATCTGCCTCGGCTAGCCCAATCTGTTAAAATAATGTAAATGTAGCAAACCAAAAATTCATATATTGATCGAGAATATATACACTTTGTATTCTAGTGATTTATTAATTTGATTTTATATTCAAAATTTAGCCCCTGGATAAAATATTAATATTTGTCTGTTTCCTCCCTGAAAGTCAGAAAAAATTCCACTATAATTTGCTTGGAAGCCCTTTTGAACGTTCAAATGGTCTTCTATCTATTTTTTATAAATTGTCAAAGGATATGTAATGACCTTTACAAATACTTCGAGTTATATAGTAGCAAATGTCAAAAAAATTGAAAATACGGTTTTATATTAATAAAGGATTCTAAATCTCTAACATATGTTTTCCTTGTTTGATTCCTGGAACTGTCTCTATATGTTGTTGGTCAGCACCCCTGGATTGTTTCGAATTTGAATCTCTGTTACAGCTTCTCCCAGTTAATTCTTAGCGTAGTTTCCCCAACTTGTTGACCAGAATAATTACTCGATTTTTCTAGTATGCTCCCATCAACTTTTGCCCAGATTTTTGGTTAGGTTTGTAGTTTAATTGGAGTCTCTTGAAATGCATTTGAAGTTTTCTTTAAAGTTTAATTAGAATTCATACGTCGTTATTTGCAGGTTTGTGAAGGTTTAATTGAAGTTTCTTTTGGAGTTTAATTTGAAGGTTTGATTGAAGTTTCCTCGGAGCTTATTTGGAAGTTTACTCGAAATTTATTTAGAGGTTTAATTGAAGCTTAATTGGAGTTTCTTCGGAGCTTATTTAGAGTCAATTTGGAGCCCTAAATTCTTAAATAATAGTATTATATTTAATTAATAATTTATCTCGCGTTTTTTTAAAACTAACTGCCACTTCTATTGTATTTATTGGCACTTGTCTTTGCACTTTTATTTCGCTCAATTATTTATTTTTACTAAGTTCACTCTGCGTAGTAATTTACTTATCACTGACGTGGATAGTGCCTACGTTACAGAGATACTGGCTGTTTACAAGGTCCGCGTACTATTTAAAGACTCCTCTTATCAATTTTTCTATTAGTTTTCCTTGCGTGTTCGTTGATTAAGGAGTTGCATCTTGCGCTATCACAGCAGGGTTCGGGTATTTCTCCAAATTTCTTGTCCAGACTCTTGGTAAAAAGCTTTATTCCTCACGTAGGTGTTCTATATTATGCAGCATATTTCGCAGAAAGTCCAAATCTCTTACATTTTGTCACGTCGTCTTATTTTTGTTGGATATAGTTCAAACTTTATCGCATTACGGACCGTCTGTTATTTATTATTTATTACTCCAAATATTTTGGATTTTATGAAAATACATTGTCTTTTGGTCACGTATTAATGTTTCTATGATGACTTATTTGAATGCGTTTTCTTATTTATGCGTTGATATTTTGAATGATGTTATTTTATAGCTAGAATGACAGGTTGTTTACCTTTATCGATTGCATGTTTGTTTTGATAAAACCCGTTGAGTTGAAAACAATACTATTGCTTGGTTCTTTTCAATTATAAACTTGTATATTTAATTTAAGACGTATTATACGACGTACACATTATTATTCTTGTTAACTAGGATCTGGTTATTGCAGAATGAGCTTCCCTTGTATCGATTAAATTAGTTATGATTTATATACAGTGTGCTCGCTATTGATTTTATGTAAAATTGTCGATTTACTCCCATTTAGTGATGGAATTGTTTGGTTTTTTAAACGCTGATAATATTTACATGTATCCTACGACCCCTATGACTTAATCTACTTAAAAATTATCTTCTTATCATAGCATCTTATATCCATCTTAATAACGTCAAAAAGGTCAGGTTTAAGATTTAAGCGACCAAAGTTGGGGGCTTATTTGTAAACTCGCTTAAACATTCATATCTCTTGGTACATACGAATTTTATAACTTACACTTAAATGGTTAAGCGGATATAAACGTGATCGGTTAGACTCTAAAAATCGCAATTCCAAGTTAAAGCAATTATACCACCAATTATGGTTCTAAGCAGAAACTATGTATATATTTATTCAAACTAATGCTTTGAGTTAACTCTGTTATTAAGAGGTTTGTTTAATCACGTCAAAATAGATTTAAAAAATTTCTAAATTGTCACTCATTATGTTCAATTAAAATGAATCATTGCGTTTGTAGGAGTATGCAACTAATAATACTACTAACTAACTGACCGATAACACGCAGCATGCAAATAAATAGCTTGCATGCTTAAAACGCCCCTCTATCGATAATAGACTCTCTCGAAATACCAAATAAGACGGTTCAAACGTACAATACAAACACACCTCGATATAAAAAGAGCTTCAGACGCTAGACGATATCACTTATTGTGTTCTCTTTTAAAGAATTTCACCAAACTTCTTGGAGGAAACTTAAGAATAATGCAAGACAGAACTAAGGTCTTTATGCATAAGTTTTTTTTCAAATTGTGACCACCAAATCTAATGGGATAAAACGAAGTGAACTGTCACAATACTCCGGATAGTATCCTGTCATAATTTTGACTGATTCAGCTTTGAAACCATTATTGCATCAAAACAACGTGACGCTAAAAAGAACGCCGGAATTGGAAATAATCCGCCATCAGCTCAATTCAATTTCTACCACCACCCACCAGTCACAAAGTACCAAAGCACAGAAATGCAACTGCGTTCGCCACTACTAGGTGTCGCATTGCATTCGGCATAATGATGGATATTATAACCTACACGGCAAATCTCAGATCTTTGTCATGAAGCCGCAAAACGCGTTCCCCAACTTTATAAACTAAAGTTCTTTCTACACAAAAGCTTTTGTAAACATTTTCTTTGTGTTCATCCCTTTAATATTTTATATATAATTATATCGTATGAACATTTTAACCTGTAAATGTTATTTCTGTTGCTACAAAACGTTAATATGATGAACCTAAACAACCAGAACCCCGCCGTTTTTACTTATGTTGACAATGTGTAGTACACAGATACAGAAACGTGCGGAAGTGGAAATTTTTCACTTGTTTAAATTGTACATGAAAAATTTCCAACATTTGTTGCTCAAAATCGTATTGTTTATTTCTTCCACCAGTATTAGAAGACAAAGATTGACAGAACTGTGACATATTTGCACAATATTATCCCGGTTTGCGTGAGTTTTTCTGGAACTGTAAGATACGTATTCCATCCGGAATTTCCTCAGAAATCTAAATCTCTAAACTTTTGAAATCTATCTAATCCCGAAGAGTTTTCAAAAGTTTATAAAGATTTGCATTCCGCAGAAAATTATGAATTATACACATATCTTACGGCATTAGAAGAACCCGCGGGAACCTGAATAGTGGGAATTGTGCTAAAATGTCTCAGTTCTATAAATCTACGTCTACTAGTATCACTATGATCTGTTTTAATTAAATCGATTTGTATTGTTACGTAGGTACTCCGTTCAAAAAGATCAATGATTGGCTAGATTCCATGATATCGAATTGATTTTTATTTCCGGCTTACTCGCAGTCCGGTAACAACAATAAAATACCAAAATAAAACTCCATGCTTTCCCCAGACACTGTTTAATATTTTTTGAAAACCCAAACCCCATTGGACATATTTGCCAAAGGCCTGTATCATTCCCAGTGATAAATATTACTTACTAAATAAAGGAAAAGAACTTAGTGTCATATAAAGTTTATTAAAATGAGTGGGTTCAATTAACAAATCACAAAATTAAATCCAAAATGTTTAAAATTTTTGTTTTAATTTTTTGATTAAGAAGTGGTTATTTTTAAATTTACATTTATTATGAAATATTTTTTAGCATTATTTGTGTAACAGTCTTCAGGAAGTTTGTTGGGCATATCATCAACTACAAATTTAATTCCCTAAATATCATATATTATAAGAGAAACTACAAAGCCATTTAATATTAATTAACTTTAACTCAAGTTTCGTAAGTTTCAACTTCTATTAAAGTATTTCCATTTCTTCTCTGCCGTTCTACTTTGCAAAGTAGTCGCCTGAGCTTTAACATAAGATTTCACCAGCGATAACACGGAACTACTTAACGTTGTTTCGTCAAAGTAGTAATGTTCACAAAATATGTTAGAGCTCTCTCGGCTATTTAATATTACAATACAAAAGCCTAGCATTTAAGTGGATTCTGTGCTCATATCTTCTAGCTAATTTAACGTCTTTGTTCTAGGTAAGCCGCGCAGATTCATCAAGTGATTAATTCAAAGTTCCCAAACGCATAAAATTCATCAGCATCTTATTGGTAAGTTAAGTAACTGCTTCTCATTACCATTATGTATACAAAACTGCTTACGCTTACTATAAGCTATTAATCAATCTTACATATATACCCTTCTCTCTAACTAAGCATGATCCAGCTACAGAATTTATAGTTAGTCCCGAGATGGATCTCAATTTCCTAGTTCTGATTAGAATATGTTGTAGCGTGAGAAAGAGAGAACGTAATATTGCTAGTTTAGTTTCTCTCTGTATCATTAGAATATAATAGGGAAATTTATTACTGAGGGTAGAACGATCCAGAGAGCAACAACTACAGCTGCAATAGAGGGCTTATTTCCTTTACATCCTGGATCTTCTATGTTTATTCAGCCTTCTAGGTTTAACATAAATAGTTTGAGAATAAGGTATTTCAGGAGTGAATTATTCTGCTGAATTTGCACTACTAGCTTCCTTGCTCGCTGGTAAGTCAACAGTCTATTGTACAGCCAAACGATTTTCCAAAATTGCATTGTGCCGGCTTTCGAAATAGAATAAATTCAATTCTGGGTTGTACAGGTACCTTTGGACTTCTAGTGGAAGAAGTCACTTTATCGTATTGCATGGTGTGATGTGACTAGGATTCTTGAACCAAAAAGATACACCCTTAATTACATAGAACATAAAAAACCTGAATAGTGAGGAGAAAAAAATCAATGAAAAATAGCGTTCATATTAGCAAATATTAACATATAAGTGATTCATTCATAATCCAATAAGTTGAATAAAACTACTAGTAATAAAAAGCACTGCAACATATATTTTACAATATAATAATATAATAGATATGCAGCATATACGTACAGTTTTCATAAATAAAATTCATTCAGTAATCTTTCTTTGTAACAGTCGGGACCAAATAAACTTGGTTATGACTCATCGATGTTTAGAGCACGAAAACACGACATATAATATTTTTGTCTTGCTTTATCTAAATATTATAAAATGAGATGTAAACATTAGCATATATCTTCCGTATGAGATATAGGAGGAAATGAAACGTTTGTCGTGGGTAAATGGTTTAAAATCGGTAATTGTGGTGTCTAGATAATCTCTGCCGTTGTTATTATATTTAGAACGTCCGACCGAATGGATAATAATTTATTGACCAATTTCAACACCTTACACTTATGATAATCACAGATAGAAGAATAGAGAAAACCAAAGCTACTATTGTAGACATAAGAAAGTGAAGACAAATAATATAAAGGGGCAGCTGCAGACAACCCACAAAGTCTATATGCAAATAAAGCAGTTTTGTTGAATACATTTTTTGATATTAGCACCATCTTATTTGAGTTAGCAAAAATTACAAGTATAATGGCAACATGAAATTCAATTACAATTAACAATATTTTTACAGTTCTCTTACTAGTGACTCTTCAGTGATGAATCATTAGAGAAGCACACAGTTCAAATTAATTTACTAGTTGATTGTGATAGAAACTATTATTAATATAAAAAGGAAACATTAATAGCCCCAATTAGGGCAAAACGCGTCGGCAGGATGCCTTTGTGGCTTAGAGTGAGTCACTTGCCATTATATTCATTTATTTTTTATTAACAGTTTTGTTACTAAAGCTTTCCACATACCTACTATGTTAACTAAACTATTAATATTTATGTGACAAACATTTTTCGCTTTCAGTACATATGTTCATTACATACAAATAGCAAATTTTGTTTAAAGCAGAATCTGTATTATAACACAGAACTTGATGGAACATTGTTTTAGCGTTGAACGTATCGAATACGGAATTTATTGTGTTTCGATCTTGAGGTTTGGCATATTTTTCTTATACTGCCTTTTTTATTTTACTCAGTCTTTGAAAAAGTCTTCCAATTAAAACAGTTTTTTTCAAAAGTAAACTTAATTTAAAGCGTTCGCTTCGCATTCAACTATGCTTCGAAATGAGCACTTAAAATGTCAGGAACGGCAAGTGATTGTAAATGTTTTACGTTACTTTGAACGAGAATGTGACAATTAAGACACTTTTGTACCCCTTGGATCAGTTATGCAGGTGCGATATAAATTATTCCTTCAAAATCAACCACAGATTATTTCATTTTTTTAGCGTATTGTTGATGTGTGTGGTTAATACTGTTTCTGCGATTAAGAAATGTGTATTGGAAGCTGAAAAAACCCAACTACCACAGTCCCTTAGTAAAACTAGAAAACACCCCAGTCAAAGTCTGTCGATGCGGACGATATTGTTAAAGAAGCTATTAAACGAAAAATTTACGAAATGTATTAGAAAAGTAATATACCTTTATTGAGGGAAATAAAAATATTATATTGCAACCCTGTTTTTAGGACTTAATGCAACACTGAAATCGTTGAAACAAAAACTAAGTTTGTCATCATCATTAAGTTTTCAGTCTTGAAACTGGTTAGACGCGTACCTCCATTGTTTCCTATTCTGAGCTAATCTACACATTTCCCTGAAATTCCCACAGTCTGCATCTTTCACTATTTGCATTCAATAGTCGGATTTAGGTCTACATCCACCTCTCATTTTTCTTATATCTGCTTGTAATATAGTCCGCACTATTCGCCAAAAATGCATTAGAACATATACTGCCCTACTATTTCTCTTATTTTTTTTTGTTTTCCACAGATATTTTTATTCCCCTACTATTTGTATAACCTCTTTGCTAATGATTTTATCTGTCCATGCTATATCATAATACATCTGAAGCATAAAATTTTACAAGGCTTCTACCTTTTCCTATCCGCTTGTTCTACTGTTCCTATTTTGTAGGTGTTCAGTGCTTTGCTCCACACATATGATAACAACTCCATTGGCCCCTTTTTTGTTTGTTGTCTTCGAACGTAGCCGCTGTTCTTTCTTGTTAGATGCGCTTCGGACCCATTCTATTGTTTTGTAAATATATACTCTATATCAGCAATATTGAGTGGTATGAGAAGAGGGTTTAGCAGCCTGTGGCTACCAAGAGCCCCTAACACTTCAACATTTTCCGAATTCATAATTCTCCAATAAATCTTTTTGCATAATCAGGATTAGTTGAATATATTGCAAAACCAACACCTGTATTTGTTTCTAGTACTCACTGAGCTTAAGTGCAATTAGCTTTTCACCATTAAGTTTTCCGTCTTGGAACTGGTTGGATGCGTACCTCCATTGATTTCTATTCTGAGCTAGCCTACACATTTCCCTAAAATTCCCACAGTCTACATCTTTGACTACCTGTGAACAATAGTCTAACCTAGGAATATCTCTACCTCTCCTTTTTTCTATCTGTGCTTTATATATATTCCGCACTATTCCTATTTCTTTACTGTTTTCCGCATATTTATTTGTTCCCTAACATTTCTAGAACCTCTTTGTTGAAATAATGTGTTTGTGATGGTTAAATTGTTTTTGTCGCAAAATTCTACCAACATATTTCCCCTGTCGTTTCTCATGCTTAAACCAAATAAATCTACTACCGCTCCTTTCTTGCCCTCACCTACCACTGCATTAAAATCCCCTTGTAATTATTCAATTTTTATGTCCTTTTACGTATCTTACTATGTTTTCGTTATCTTTGTGGTTCGCTTCTACCTCTTGCTCGCTGTAGGAGGGCATGTATGCTTGTATTATTACTGTATTTACCGGTTTAGATTCTAATCTAACCATGAGTAGTCTTTTGTTCCTTTGTAGGTAGTTTTTTACAGTGTCCTATTTTTTTCTTATATCCCCACACACAAATTTCGTTCCTGTGATCTTGTATGAATTACCCTAAAGTGTCCACTCCAAAAATCCACCCCCTCTAGTCACCAAACTTCGCTGATCAATACTATGTCTAACGCTAGCCTATGCATTTCAATTTTCAACTTCTCAAGCTTACCTATTTGCTAAATACTTTTGATCTTCCGATCTCCGACTCGCAGAATATTCCTGACCCTTTTTCTAAATTTTCCGCTCACATTCTCCGAGTAGTCGGCTCCCGGAGATCCGAATGGGAGACTATTTTAACTCCTGTCTTTATCCCAGAGGATGCCAGCACCTTGGGAGGTGATGTGGGGGTTTCCCGTTGCCTTTCACATCGCGGTAGCGTGTTCTAGAATGCTATACCGACCTCTATGGACTTTGTCATTCTAAGTACCGAAAGAGCTGCATCTTTCTTTCGAGTATTTGTCTTAGTCTGGTTCCTCGGTAAAAGCCGCACTAATTTGTTTAAACCTGTAGTTCGGCTTTTTAGATCACTGGAACTCTCAAGCCGTTCCACCCGTTCTAGCAATCTAAACTTTTTTAAGGTGCAGGTCCATTCAGAACGGAACAAAGTTCATGTGGAATACTTAACTTTTGTGCGACAAGTTTAAAGAAGTAATTACCAACAATTGGTTTTAGATTTAAAATGGATTATGGCGGACGTGGTTTATTTGAGTTGCAGCATTTAGCAGTAATAAGTGTTAAATTCTTAAGAGATTACTACTACAACAAAGAAATGGAGCTATATGGTCCTGTATTTTTAGACGAATCTTGAATTTTTAGTCGTGATTCTATGTAGAAAAGTTGGCAGGATAAATTCAAGCAAACTATTTAGAAAAAGCCATTTGGGGAGGGAAAAAGGGTAGTTTTTAATAATTGTACAATAATTGGTTTAGTAATTATGTTTTAGACTTATTGCACTACATGCAGGCAATAAAAAGGACTTTATTCCCGACGCTTTACTTTGTAACGTATTTTTTTCTTAGTTACATTTAGTTCAATAAAATAAAAATAAAACAGCTATAATTTAAAATATTTAATTTGTGAATTATCATCCAATAAAAATTAATATATAATATTCATAATAACGCATGGATTCTTATACGTTTATACTCTAAAGTTCGTTACCAAGCTCTGTCAAGTTGTCAGTCGGCACTTCATTCTCAGCGTTCGAAAGGGCAAGCTGCTTTGCAGAGGAGGTGAAGTCGAGATGGCCCTGTGTAAACACGTTGCTTCTAACAAAGTTAGAAAAAAGTAGAGAATTGGTAAATTCTTGGTGTCTGGAGGTCAAGCCTAACAGCGGTTGCGTGAGCATGGTTTTCGATAGGCCTCGCTCCGAACAGTTTAGTTGATCCCGACAGGCCTAAGAAGATGGAACCCCCTTTGGACATCATTTAGACAGTTGGTATATATTAATTCAATAGATTATACTAATATTTTTCATCTTAGTGCAATATCTTAAGGACATATCTTGAATAATAACTCGGATAATAAATTAAAATAATTTCTGAAGGCATTATTTTAAAACAAGAATTTATGGTTTCGTTCTATTTAATATGACATGCAGTAACGTGGAAGCCGATTTCACATGTGTTCCTTATATTTCAACCTTACCGATGAACAATATTAAACAAGGAGATTAAGATGGAAATTTCAGACAGCCGAGGTCAAGGTCCAGCACTTTTAGTTCATTTTCGATGCACCTGAGTGTTCTTTAGCATTTAATAACTTTGAAAATACAGTAAATTACTATGAATTATCTAACATTAAATATTTGAGTAACGTAAAGAGAAAATAGTTTTTGAGAAATCAGTAAATTAAATAATATGTTGCTTGCTTGTCAGAATGTTTGCACATGTACGCAAATAGTGTATTTTATAAAGTTCTGAATGACAACCTATGTCAGATAAAAAAATATATAGATTCAGTATTCCTATCTAGACGCCATATTCTGTCTTGATTTAATTTACAATATGTTTAAAGATTTTGAGGTCATGTACAGGCACTTTCATCGACATATGAAATTCGCGTATTTATTATAGAATATAAATAAATTAGAATAATTACATTTTACAAAGTCTGCACTTTGATAATTAATTTCTGTTGTAATGATCAAGGAAGTACTTCGCTGATCAAAAAAAATTTTTTATGTATTATTATGTAAATTATACGTCTATCTAATTAAATTTTATAGAAAAGATCTATTCAGAGATCTTCTTACTTTTGAATGCAAAACTTCATTAGAATTATTATGAGAAAATTTTATAAAGATACAAACTTAAACATTGCAGTTGTACATATATAATCAGAAATTTATCCAAATAGAATCCTTTTTGTTTTTGAAAGACGTTTTATTATTTAACATTCAAAAATTGCAAGTCCTCCCGGAATAGAAAGAGTGTGAAATGAAAACAAATTCCCTCTGTATATTTTAGATGCCTAAATTCTATTATTTTATTTTTGGCAAATGTTTTTGAGGACACAAATGGTGTCCATGTTGTGCTTTTGTTTGTTCACAGGTAAAGCTGGGACATCTATATGACATCTGGTGTTTGAGGTCTTGGTAAGGGTGTCCTAAAGAGTGAAATTCAGGTTTTATGGCTATGTTAGTGGTGTTAAGATAAGGTTTCCGCATTCCCCTTATACAAGCACAGTTAAATTTTGTTGGTTATTGTATTGAAAAATACGGTGGCGTTCATTAAAAATATTTTTGGTCTTTTATCCACCCATGACCCAAGCTCATGATCTACCCAGAGCTAACACTCGACTAGCCGTTTATATCTTAAGAGTTTTTCTTTGTCTCAAGCCATTCTCCATCCAACAGTACCTTGGGCTTACATTAAAAAAAAGAAATTTTCGACCTTGTGATATCAGATTAAAGGTTAGAAAATTAGGAGGTTTAATTTATAGCTGATAGTCACGAGGATAAAGCTTATAATGAATAATAAAGAAAGTATCTCATTATAAGAAAATATTTTTATATTACAACTTTTATTCACAATCAGTAGCTGCAGATTATCATAGTTATATGAATGCAAAATCGTTTACACAATGGTTTGAAGAATCTTTAATTGCTAATCTGGAAAGACCTAGTGCAATTGTACTTGATAATGCATTGTTAGAGAAAGTGCTAAATACGTGTTCTAATAAGCAAAAAATGATTGATTACTTGCAAAAACACAATATTGCTTATGAGCCTTTTGTTAGGATTAGCAAGACAAAGCGTCAAGCCAAAAATCTATGAGATAGCTTCAAAATATGGTCATAGGGTTATAGGACTCCCCGCATACCACTGCCAGTTCAATCACATTGCGCTAATATAGGCTAACTATAAACATTTTTATAACAAATATATTGCAAAATTTAATCAGCAATACAATGATGACAATATAAAAACAATTTGGTTCGAGTCCCTTAAAAGAATAGATAGCGCATATTGGCAGAAATGTATAGAGCACGCTGAAAAGTGTATGCATGAATGATGGAGCATTGAACAACGTTTTGAACTTGTGTAACCACTTGTTTTCAGGTTAGGAGAAACCAGCATTAGCAGTTACAGAGAAAGTGGTTCGGATTCTTGTACGGGCTAGTCGACGCAAGTCTCAACATGATCTTTATAATTTATACCATCCTTGTTATTTCCAAGTGATTATTCTCCAAATGGTTTAGTTACTTTTATATGTAAAAAAGCATTTACTTTTATAAATAAACTTTTAAAAATATGTTTACTGAAACTATAGGTTATTATTATTATTATTATTATTATTAAATGTCTTTATTCAAAAAAAGTATTTGTTAACAAAACATAAAGCAACAAAATAATAGAATATGGGCGAAGTTCAACTTGATGGGCATAACCATCAGTTGCTCTACCACTTAACCCACAGTGAATTGCGCAAAATAACTTAATATTCTAGTTAGTAACATCGAAGCAAAATAATTATTACTTACGCTAACGTTCTACTCAACATCTTTAAACCTTATGTAAAAATTAAATATTATTATATGGCTAAACTCCACTAGCATTGAAAGTTCAGACAATTCTTAAGTAAATTAGAGCTACATTCCAGCAAGCATTTGAAACATAGCTTTTTTAAAAGACTTACTGACAATGTCCTCATGTTTAGTGAGACATTATTATAGTGTTTGGCGATGCAATAAGTAAATGAGCGTTCATATATAGGACTAACATGTGATGGAGGAGTTAAAGCACCCTTAAATCTAAGGTTCACATTATGGACGTCAGTGCGGAAAGTAATTTTATTATACAAGTACCGCGGTGTTTTTGTTAATATAATTTTATGAAAGAGAGTCAGCGCATGTAGTGTCCGTCTATTAATCATACTAAGCCATTGCGCTTCCACTCTTTTAGAGCTAATATGCTCATATTTTCTTACCCTGTATATCATACGGAGACAAGAATTTTGAACCTTTTGAATTTTATTTTGGTCTACTACAGTGAGACAAGGACCATACACTGTATCCGCAAAATCTAAATGAGAGAGCACGAGTGAATTACATAAAAGTTTTTTAGTTTGAACAGAAAATAAATGTCTATTTGGATAGATACTTTTTAGGTTACCATATGCCTTCTGCATGCATTTAGATACGTGATTGGAAACCACAGTCCTGCATCAATATGCAGTCCAAGGCATTTAAGATCATTTTTACCACTTAATACAGTATCACCAATATTGAGACAAAAATCAACTGCTTTAAGTTTGTTAACACGACTGCCAAATATAACCATATCCGTTTTGCTAGTATTAAGACACAGGCTGTGCTTTTTAGAGAAATTCATTAATTGAGATAAATCATAATTCAGCGCAGCATTAGCTTGTGCAATTTCATCGACTTCAAAAGACATGTATAGCTGGGTATCATCCGCATACAAATGAAGATTACTCGACAATAAACATGTCTGCATGCATGACGTATAGACTATGAATAGTAATGGACCCATAATTGATCCCTGTGGCACACCTAAAGTAACTTTTTTTAAGGCCGACATATCATTATCCGTTTTAACACATTGATATCTGTTACTTAAATATTGCTGCACTAGGTTAATAGCTGACGAATCTAATCCAATATAATGTAGAATGGCCAGTAGTGTTACATGATTTATGGTGTCAAAAGCCTTGGAGTAATCAAGCGGTACTAACCAGGTTATTTTACCATCATCACATGGTTTTAGTATATCATCGGTAACATGTAATAATGCAGTCGAGCAACTATGGTTTTCTCTAAAACCAGATTGGTGCAACGGTAGAATGTTATGTTTCTCTAAGTTCTAAGTTGGATGTTCATAATTTTTTCTAATATTTTTGAAAAAGTTGGTAAAATACTAATGGGACGAATATCTTTAAAAGTCTTAGGATCTGAGATTTTAGGAAGTGGAATCACTTGTGCCCTTTTCCATATTGTTGGAAAACCACTATGAACTAGACAGTAATTCATAATATGCGTAATGTATGGCAGTAGAAGTGGAATACACAGTTTGATGGTAAATATATTAATATTATCCAACCCAGTTGCATTACTACTAATTTTATTTATAATATCGAATACCTGTAGTTCTGTAACTACTTGAAATTTAAAATGCTCATCCACCCCTGCCAGGACGTTAGAATTATAAAAATGTATTGTTTCAACATCTGGTGGTATGGAAATTAGTGAATTAATAAGATAATTATTAATATTTTCCGCATTGTTTAAATGGCATAGCAAAGTATTCAACTTACTACGGTTAGTTAGCTTTTTAATCTCCACCCACATCTTTTTACTACTACATTTTTCAAAAAGACTCTCAAAATGCAACTTTTTAGCTCGCCTAACGGCATAGTTTACCATATTTCTAAATTGTTTATATTGCATCCAGTCACTAGCGGCATGACTTTGCTTAAACTTAACCAAAGCACGGTCCCTCATTTTCATGATAACTTTTATATCATCAGAAAGCCACGGCGCATAATGTTTGGTAATTCTGCAGGTTTCTACAGGTACATGCATATTTAAAAGAGTTATTAAGTTTGAGGTGAGAAAGTCGGCTTTATCATCTACAGTGTCACAATCATATATATTTCTCTATGGTATTGCCATTAACGAATCCTTAAATAGCTTGTAGTTTAATTTTTTAAAGTTGCGAAAGGTTTTATAAACTAATCGTTGCACCTGCGATTTAATTGTAACTTCACAGTATACCAAATGATGATCAGCATAGTCGAATGGTAATATACCGATTATGCTAATAAGTTCGGGTTTGTTTGTAATAATATAGTCAATCAATGTTGCCGAGTTCAGAGTTACCCTAGTAGCTTGATTGACCATCTGTTTAAATCCTATATCTTCAAAAAGCCTATTAGCGTATTTACTTTCCACACTACCAAATGCAATAAATCTACATTCGTGTCACCCATGCAAAATACTGTATCAGCCTCGAGTAAAGTATCTCTTATACTATCTTCTAATACATCAAAAAATTCCTTATAATACCTTCTATGGGGATTATAAATTACACCAACAGAAAACACATGACCTGATACTTTGCATTTAATCCATAGTTGCTCGATTTCACTACTTGTTTCTATAATATCATATTTAATGGTATTCTTAACATATATTGCAACTCCCCCTCCACAAGTATGTCTATCTTTACAAACAATATTATAATTCATAATACTAACTTTGTCAGATGTAATATGTTGCTGAAGCCAGGTTTCGCTAGCTCCGAATATGTCAAAATTATTCAACAAAATCATCTCCTTAACTTGCTGAAAATGTGGCTGCAATGAGTGAACGTTTAAATGTGCTAACTTAAGTTGTTGCATAATTACAATAACTACTTAAAATAAATTTGTTAATTTATTGTAAATACTGAATAAAAGGAATAATCAATTGCTATAATAGGGGTTGCCGTAAAAACTACTTGCCGCCACTCACATGCTAAATAAATTGATTACACTATACAACCGATTTACCCTACACCAGTAAATTAATAATCAACTATGATTTTCCTTAAACATTACAAACTAAATTACTATATAATACCAATAAACAAGGAACACACAAGCTGGACGTAAATCTATTCTAGTTTATTTGTGTGATATCAGTGACCTTAGTTCGTTGACCGTTTTTGATAACAAAAATATTTCCATTGATTGACCATACTTTACCTCTTTCATATCTTTTTAAGCATTCTTGGTAAAGCAAATATTTATGCCTAGATAAATCTTCTACTATTCGAATACTGGAACCCTTTAACAATTTTTTATTACTTAAAACCATATATTTACTTCTGTGAGCCATGAACTTAACAATAACAGCCCGTGCCTTTCCACTAATTATTTTTCCAACCCTGTGACACACATCTATATCAGCTTCTGTAATTCTAATACCTAACTTCTCCGTAAACAATTTAGAAATCACAGTTAAAAGTTCCTCATCAACCTTTTCTTCCATACCAAAAATTCTTATATTATTTCGACGAGTGTAGTTTTCTAGGTCATCTAGCTTTATTTTTAAATCGACATTTTCTTTTTTAAGTTCGCCTATAGTTTTGTGTAAACCAGCCAGCTTATCTTCTAACGATTGCATTATTCTATTGGACACTCTCTCAGTGATGACCTCCATGAACTTGACATCTTGCATTAAGTTAGTTATGGATTGTTTAATGATATCAGTAATATCATTCACCTGTTCTCGAGTAAAAGGCATAGTAAGATAACAGTAATAATACACACACATAAACTGATGTAAGGTATTAATATTGATATTAGCACGGAGCGACACCAATATACGTCTTTATACCGAGACGAACATCTGTTTATTATTGTTGAAGCAGCTCCCGATGTCTATTTCATATTGTACATTTGAATTGTTCATATTTAATGTAACCAAGGATGTAGTTTGAAGTGTCTGAACCTGACCAGTGACCGCTATATACAAAAGATCAGTACATTTCGTGGGTTAAAAACTTACTTAGGAAATGACAACTATCATTGACAAGTTTTTCCTAAAAGTCATCAACATTTTTCATTCTTACAGTGTAAATATGCTGACTTAAATGTTTAAATTGTTGAAACTGCAGTATGATTAGTTATATACTCCCTAGATTTGTACTGTAGTTAAGTTCTAAGAGTAGAGTTTTAGTTTCCTTGGGGTCGTTGATAAAAAGTAAAGTGACAAGAAGCAACATTTGTTCTTATAGTTATATGAAAACCATTAAATATTGTAATAGTATAGTCTATTAATTATACAAGTGTTGTGTTACCTTAAAAAGTGTAAACAACCACGTATCTATTGTTGCCTTATAACCTCATCAGAAATTCCTTCTGAAAAGTGGTGTTACATTAGTGATTCCCTTGTCTCAGAAGCGGCTGAAAATAAAGGTATTTCAGACATAAGCCTGTTTATGATTGAAAATAATAATGCATCCAATATACTGGTGACATTGTATCAAAGTTTAATTTATTATAAAAATACATTTAAAATAAATATACAAAACCATGTTTTGGTAACTTTCTAAACCTTAAAATTTCAATTGTCAAGTTAACAATGACAGCTATAAGCTAAAACAACTGCACCGAGTTAGGACATTGTTTTAATAATTTGGTTCATAAGGTTTTTAAGCATGAGACATACCCAGGTTTATTTGGTCCCAACTATACAAATAAGGTCAATCACACTCGGTAAAATTTGAACATCTCCTGCTTCACAAAAAGGATGATCAATGGATTAAAGTTATCTTTGCAGTTGGATTGATTCTCTTTAAAGTTGGGAAATTCCGTCTAGTTTTAACAGCAGGCTTCAAAATTAACTATAGTTGTCTAGCTTTAGAAGATACAGCTTCACCATTATTGAATATAAGAAACGACAACAGCACTATCTATACATAACTTGTTATTTCATTTCGAGCCGATCCTTTTCTATAAACTAATACAGCTTGTTACGGTATTTCGCGCAAACACAAAAGAAAACAGTAAAAATAAGTAGAGAAATAGTTTACGCCAAACACCGCAACAAAACGGGGATATAAAGGTAGAATTCGGGCTAGTTCAAAAACGTCGTAGAGGGGCGTGGGTGAAAATAGAAAAACACATTGGAAACCTTGACGAAACTATATTGATAACATCGAATTTTGAAAGACTATTTACAAAACAAGAAAATAAATGTTGTGTAATCGTGATTGTAAAAGCGTCATAACATATAAAAATTGGTAAGCAAATATAACATCTTATAATCTAAATACCTACTTAATGGTTCACCTTAAATACATATAAAAGAAAATAAAACAAACTGTACAGTAAATCTAGAAAAAGAAATATACCTAAATTATATGTACATGCTGCTTTGTGAAGTGCACCTCCTTAGAAAGAATATAACATTAAAATTAGACACCCTAACTTAAATTAATCATATATTAAATACTTTTAAATTGAGGCATAAGTTCAGAAAGACAAAAGAAACAGTAAAACGGACTCCAACATAACCATTGATTAATTAATTTTTAATTTATAGAATACTAACATCGTACATCGTGCATGTAAGTTTTGTAACGGGGCGGTGCCAATTTATCGGATAATTATAAGCAATAGTAGCAAGCAAAAAGTCTATTCTTCACAGCAGCATAAAAGAATTACAAAAAGAGAAACTGTACCTTGAACAATCAGCTTCGTGCTGGTCTCATCTTAAGGCTGGGTAAATGCGGCTGCATTTCTCTATGAGCTGGCAGCATGCTGGAACCACCAACTTCACTTATACAAGCACAGAAAGCATTTCTAATAGCGCGACTTTACATCATGTATCTTTTCGGTAATGGTTAATCTTTCAAAGCACGGTCTTTATTTTGTAAGGCCAGAATCATGTATGGGGGTAGCGTATTTGATTTTCAAAGATATTGCCGAATTACTATGTGTGCAGAATTTCCAGACAACAGCTGCCAAAATACAAACTGTAGCAGCTTGCCAACAAGCAGATAACGCAATTATCAAAAGATTTTAAGAGGAAGAAAAACAATCTTATTACTTTGTAACATCTTAACAGCTGCAGAACACCAGATAACAACTCCATTGTAAGCATATGTAGGCAGGTGGTAAGCGGTCTTATCTTTTAGAAGAAAGCTGTACATTTACATGCACCTTTTAATTAAAATGTAATCACTGCAGGTGCTAGAATTTATTACAACTACTTTGTAACGTAAAGTTTCCTAAGCAGCCGTTTGATTTTATAAAGCAAACTTTTAGACCGAGTAATTAATTGTGAAATTTTATTAAACTATACTAATACAAATGGCGGGAAGTCGAGCTTGTTGAGGAATTTTAGGGCATTTTAAAAATAAATGCAGGAAGAATTGTTTGCAGGGTTTTGAACGTAACAAACTCTATAATTTGTTGTAGTAGTTGAACTGGAAATATCTTCACATCTTGACATTAAATGGGAATAAGCAGAGTAGTGCACATTTAAGGGAAAATGTCGTTCCTAGTGGGTTAATAATTACATCGGAAACGCCCTTCACTGAGAAGTTATATTTAGGTAAATACCTTTTACTTTTTCGAAGAACGTTCCAGAATTATTCTACAGAGTAAATTTTTATTATCTCCTTAGTTTGTCTTACTTTTTAACTAATATCAAAAAGGTGTCGAAATGTTGTAGTTTTCATTGCTTCAATGGTACTTTTTGAAAGTGGTCATTTAAAACAATGAAGAATTCACACGTAGCAACGTTTCCGAAGACGATGGTTGAAAGAGAAACATTGAATCTTTAAGCCTACATGGAATAGTCACAACTTGGAAAATTGCCAACGCCTGCTTAGATGTAGATCTTACAAGTATCATACCATATGCACCATAAAATAATTTTCAAAAAGCCATTCACTATTGTCGTATTCCAGCTGAATAAAAAACTTGATACGAGAAAATACTTATTACGTTATAAATTTAAATTTCAGTAAATGTAAGGTTTGAAATTGTTGCATGGAAATAACCTAATTGGACCTTTTTTCTGCCAGCAAGGCTAGATGTCTATATATATCGCCTGTTTCGAGAGTAGAAGAAGTGTCAATTTCAATTAGACGTAAAATGTAGTTTATGCTTGATGGCGGATAATATCATTTTAGTATAGAAGCAAAAAATGTTTAAATCATTCATTTCATAACCATGGGTAGGTCGTGGTGTACCGCAACCATGACCCACTAGTTTTACAGATTTAAATAGTTTGGACTTTTTCTTATGGGGACATCTTAAAACTATAGTTTACAACACTTCAGTTAACATTGTAGGAGAACTAAAGAATCGCATAGGAGCTTGCTGTGATTTAATAAGCAATTCTGAAAGTATTCTACAAGGAGTGCGCGATAATAAGCGAAAAAGAGCTGAAGCATGTATTCTTGGAGGTGGTGGGCTTCTTCCACAACTTTATCTGATTTTTGTTGTTGTTTATTAACACAAAGTTTTTATTACTTTGTTAACATTTAATTGATATTTTAATATCCCGCTATTTGTTTAAACACACACAGATGATTGTTATTTATTTTTTTACGGCAAAACAGTTCCAAATACGAAGAAAACTCGAGATCTGCTTTATTACAAAATGAAGGACCATTATGAAAATAATTTTTGTTTATGAAGAAATCAGTGACGTGTCTATTTTTCATTCATAACATTCAGGGTTATATTAATTGAAACACCACTGGTTACAATTAAAAGTGATTTTTACACAAAAGATGTCTCTACGTCTAGTCTACACCCACCAAGTTTTGTAAAAATATCTAATATGTTTTCGAAGTTATTAAAAAAACATATCTCAAAAAAAGGCTTTAACACTCTGTACATAAAAAATAAAGCAAAAACGGACCTATGCTTATATGAACTTTTTGTCTTAAAATCATTCAAAGATTAACCCTCTTCAATATTGACATTCAATTATATAACACCCTGTATTTACACATTTTTATAAACGGAGAACTAATTTGAAATAAATAGACACAAAGTCTGTTACAAAGAGATTCTCCCGTTATTGCACTAGATCTTTTAAATATATTATATTAGATAATATGTCCTTTCTGAAGAGAATAAATTTGCCAAGATGGAGTTTGACAAGATTAATAATGGATTACAGAAATCGTGATAGAATCCTTTCAAACAAGATTTCATCTTTTATTCAGATAATATACAACTTACAAAAGTGTTTCTTGGGAGTACAAAAACTCTAAACCTATCAATTAATTTAAAAAAAAGCAGTAATAAATATTGTTAATGTTCCAGTTGATTTACTAGGCCATATTTTCTTCGAAACTGCTGGTGCTTGACCAAAAGTTTGGTTGATGTGTTGAAGAAACTCATTTCTACAACGTTTTGCATCTACATATTATGTCGTCTTAAGCAAAGGGATAACATTTAGAGAACCCTGCTTTTAAATGCAGATTTTCTTCGTTTAGAGGGCATCTTTGCCGTGTTAGTGAACGTACATCTTGCAGTTGAACACCCAATGGCTTTAAGTAAATGTATCAGAATTAAAAGAACCAGTATTTTTTAGATCATCATTGAAAGATAAACTGGAAATTAAAAACAGGCATCGACTAAAAATGGTTTAAGTGACAAAACAAAATTACTGTTTTTATATGAGAATTCAAGCGAGATTTTTTAAACAAACCTAGCAACTGCGAATGTGATATAACTTATCGGGATTTTTGCTTTCCGTCCTTGTTATTTGTAAAACAATGCGGAATATTTGGCTGAGATTTGTCAAATTTAAATCTAAAATAGAGAAGATAATTAATTCGTTACATAGTAAAAGTGTTCTCAATTTATCTATTCGGATTGCTGGAAAAAATCATATAACCGTGATCATATGGTCTTCGTATACTGAAACAATATGAGTTACGCTTGATTTACGTAATAGGAATGTTATACAATAACAAAACCCCTAATGCATAAAAAGTGGGAGAACTGGGATTAGTTAGACGCTCGAATGAAACAACTGTGAGTAGGGAATTAGAAAACGCCAAAATGTAGTGTAATACAACCCCGATATCGGACGAATTGTAATTTTTTTCCTTCGATAGCGTAGCGGACCACCGATAATAAAGCGGTATTAATGTACGTAAATTTAACAAAGGCACAGGTAAAAAAAGTCACCAAGCTGATGCAGCACATGCGCAATTGATCCGATCTTCTGAAATGTTGTAGGAAATAGGAAAGACAGGACAGGAATATTTAGACTAACGCTTAATTTCACAGCGAAACGCAAACATAGATTTGTGATAACTGAACTTAATAATGTCGAACACAAGCACGACTTGATTTCACGGAAACTCAAAAACGACTCTCGCTCTACATATGCGCACAGATAATTATATATCGTATCAGCTGGAAAACGACGATTAAGTATTAAATATACGATCGCGACTTAAACGTAATTGAAATATGGGTTTTAATATTTCTCGCGCGAACATGTAGTAATACGAGCGTGTAGTAAAGAAGGTTAAAGATGAACGAAACACAGGTTCAAGAAAAAATAATGTTCCCGCTTCGAAAACAAACGGCGACAGCGACTTACTTGTTGATCTTGCGCTTGCACAGACAGGGCATGTTTCAATTCACATGTTGTGGAATTAATGACGTTACAACCAGTTAAAAAAGTTAAGATATGAAGGTTCACCCCTCAATTAATTTGAAAATTTGTGTTACGTTGGGTTAAGGAAACTGCAGTTTCTTAGAAAAGCAAAGAAATGATTAAGAAAAGTGTGCGTTGTTGGACATGCTGAATTTAAACAGTGAGTGGAACGAGTTCTTATGTTTAGATTTATTAATTTCCAATCTGTGGACTGAAAATGTCTATGGTTTCTATTTAAGTAATAGGGAAAGTAATTATTTGGTTGGACAAAATTAGCGACGAAATTAGTATA
Organism: Platerodrilus igneus; assembly: GCA_036346225.1. NCBI lineage: Eukaryota > Metazoa > Arthropoda > Insecta > Coleoptera > Lycidae > Platerodrilus > Platerodrilus igneus. Next base: position 4,184,628 of record JARFIW010000131.1, on the reverse strand, counting down.
CATTGATTTTAAATGTAAGCTGTATTAGTACAAATTATTGTTGGTAGAAAAGTGATAATGTAGTATTTTTAGTAAATATTAAAGTGAGTAATGAAAAAGTTGGTATTCAGCTATGTTTTTTATGTATTGTTATAACAAACATTTCAAAAAATGGGATTTCAAATTTCGGATAAATCAATCTTGAAAACTATAACAACGGTATGATAGTAGTAGTAGAGGATTGTTTCTTTTTATTTTTGGTTAGTAATACATGGTCATTTGAATGTTACCTAAGGTTTGTTTTTCTTTAAGATCAATGTGTATATAATTATATTTCAGGAATTTATTTCTGGCTGAATTTATGTTTAGATGAAATTTTATCTGAAATTATTTATAATATATGTCAAAGCAGGTAGACTTGTGACAGGATATCCAGTTACCCCAGTGATGGAATCGTATTCAGGAGGCATTTTGATTTTCAATTTTATTTAGTTTGACCAAACTTTAATGAAAGCTTTAAGATGTTTCAAGAAAAGGTATAGTTAAGTGTGATAAATTTAGGAAACTCGAAACACAGAAAACATGCGCAATAACCGTCTTCGTGTAGGGATGCTGCGACAGACGGTTTAACGCCTCTTAATTATGGCAAGGGGGAAAAACCTTTCAGAGTAAATGAATATTGTAATGTAGTTTGTTTTTATTTTACCCATTTTATTATTTTTATTACTTTATTTTTACTATTTTTATATTTTTACATGGGTATCCATTCCCATATTACTGTAGTTAGCCAAATCAGTCTAAATTGTTATTGAGTCCCAGCGCTTTCAGGACAAATTAAAATTTAAAACGTAATTCGTATTTACCCGTAACAAGTCTTTTATTCAGCTGGAACACAAGGACATAATAAAATGCATACAATTGAATGATTTTGCGACGGACAAATGAGCATTTCAGTCATATGACTTTGCATCTTCCTTCTCATGTCGATATAACAAAGCGCAAAAATTTGTTTCTGCTCTTGTAGATCACAATGTTTCCTACACCTCATGGCAAGGGCACTGGATAATAGTATGTTGTTCAACGAGCGAGTTATGAAAGTCATTACTCATTCGGAAGGTTTTCGCCGCAAGGCCTTAGGGCGAGTGGCGTAAACCGAATGAGTAATGCCCATAATTCGCGAGTAGAATACTATAATTTTCCTACGATTACACAACTCTGCATTATCAGATATTTTCTAAACGTTTTATCTAATAGCGTAAACAATGACAAGCTAAAATTTATTTGTTAAAATGTAACATCCTACTTTGCATCACACGAAAACTGTACTGCGAAGGTTATGAAAAATGCAGGTTTGTACTGATTAGTCAGAGGTGTTGGATTATGACCATAATCCACGACCTGGATGTTCCTGATTGGTTAAAGGTGCTGGATTATGAATTCATACACCGCAACAGAATAATGAGTACTATTATTAACCTACTCTTAAACGCGTAACAAATGCATTACTAGATAGTCGTGGGAAAACACATTTATCCAACACAAGTTTCAAGGCAAGTCCTATAATATCTAACCTGTACGACATGCGCGAGAACTTATATGTATCTTTTACTTCTAGTACGAAACAATTTTGTCCTTAAGCAAAGAACTGGCAAATGTAGATTGTACCTAAACTTACGAGATTTGTCAAAAACCAGATGAACTGAGGGCAGAATCTGTAAATGCGGTTTATACATCGTTTTAACCTAGCATTTTTGTGTTGAATATTATACTTCACTGTTTCAATTTTGATATAAATACAAAAACTCTTGCTTTCGGAATTGAAAAACAATGGCTCTCGTTGGATACAATAAATGTTTTATTTTTAACGAAAAATATAATAAATAAAGTCAAGATTCTTACACAATTACTACAAAGTAAAAACCTAAATATTGTCAATGCGATCAAATCAATAGCAGCAACTGCCAATACAAACGAAAAAAAACTTAAATGAAATAGAAATCAATAACCTATTGATGATCCATACAAATTTCAGAAACATTTAATGTCGACGCACTACCGAATTCTAAAGAACTTCATCGACGTCTGGTTTCAAAACGATTTGATGATGCTGCTGAAAATAAAAATCAAACCAAACATATTTTTTTATAAGTAAGAGTTTTAAACGGTCTTAGACACTTTAATAACTCTATTGCGTGACAATGAAACCTTTCTTCTAAAATATTTATAGACCTAATTTAATAAGAACAGTGGATGATGTTTTCTGTATAACAAATTTGTTTCCTGTTAATAAGCCCAGATCCTATGTCACTACATATGGAGTTCGAAATTTTTGTAAACTATTGTCAAAAAAGTAATTATTCATTAACAGAGTTAGCTTCCATGGCGCATGAATCGCGTTAAAACTGGTAAATAAAGCTTATTGCTTAGCTTTAAGAGCACCAGTCATGGTCTCATAAAACGAAAGAAGTTTCAGTAAACCAAAACTATTAAAAAATTATTTGCGATTTACCATGACTGATGATCGCTTAGAAATGCTAATGCTTCTTTCATGTGAGAAAGACATTACCGGTAAAATATATTAAGAAATGGGCAAAAATAAAAATAAGATCTTCCAAATTAATAGCATATTGCCTTATCTATTGTTTTTATTTCAGTTATTTGTAAAAGTACTTAGGATAATCCTTTTTTGTTATATCACCATACAGCTGTCTAGCTTTTGAATTATGTAATTATGTTCTACATACACATTTTACGTAATTTTTAATAATATTAATTTGCTAATACTGTAACGTGTTTTTTCTCAGTTACACTTCCCTTATTAATCTAATATAATATCTCAATAAAATAAAAATATAATTTATAAATATCTTATCACTCCTTCGCTTTAGAGGTCTAAGTTCCTATAATAAGAATCGTCAGTCTGTCATTTCGTGTCCCTTTTCTATCAGCGTTCGAACAGGTAAGCTGCTATCCGCAGCCTAGAAAGGTCAAAAATGGTATCCAGGCACATGGGCTGCAATACAGTTCGTAAAAGGTTTAATTAATTTAACCTTCGTGTCTGAATGTGGTTCCTGGCAGCTGTTGGATGATGGTTTTATTTTGTATTCCACCTTTAGCAGCTCAGTTGATTCCTGCAGGCCGAAGAGATAGAAGTCCTCCTATCATTAAAACAGTTGGTATAATTAATTAGATAAATTTTATTAATGCTTTCCTCGTAGTGCAATATCATTAATACCATAAATACTGCTGAAATGAAAATTTAGTTGAGATTTAAAATAAAGGAAAATAATAAGACGTACTTAATGGAGATTTGGTTTGGTTAGATAATATTTTGCTCAAAAGATCTTTTATAATTCCAGCGTTAAATTCATTCGTAATGGTATGTTTCCTGTTGCGTGCAGCTCAGATGTATATGGAATAGTCCACATCTGGTGTCATATGGTTATAGTCTAGAAGTTCAAATTTTTTTGATTGCACAGTACTTCGACACGTGAGTGACATTTACTCTTTAATTCCAGTTATATTTATTTAAATGTTTTACGAATGATAGAAGGTTGAAATTTTACGTTGATTTAGTTATCTTAAAATTCACTTAAAAAAGAAAGATCCCGTACTAAACTTGTAACTTTGCAAAATTTTAAAAATGGCTAGGTAGTTTGCTTATCGTCATTGTTTCACAAGTAGACAGCGTTAACTACACTGAAAAAGTTGTTATTGACATATGATGTCAAAAATATCTAGCTATCCAATTTAAATATCACGTTATTCTGCGTTATTTTAAAAATATCTTTAGTTATTTTGAGGTCATGTAATTTGATTCTTAAAGAACATGATGAATTTATTTATAAGATATTAAGTAAAGCTAATTCTTTGTTGAAAGATGCAATTTTATAAGACGTTAAATAATCAAATTTTTTTGTGAAGTCGACGTAGTACTACAGATGACTATAATTAATATATAAAATTTGAATTATTAAAAAAGCATAAACTTTATAGTTGATTTATGTAGAAGTATTCAATTTAGAGATCTTTATGTTTTTTTGAAAACAGAACCATACTAGTTTCTTTTTATGCACATTTTTGTTGAAAAAGTTAATGTTAAAACAAACCAAAAGAATTTAATTGAATAGAGTCCATTTTTGCTTAACTCTTTTATTATTAAAAATTCAAGTGAAATTTATAGGTCCTTAATGAGCAAAAATTGTGCCTGTGATAACAAATACACTGGGTGTATATATTGTTGGAACTTAAATTCAATTATATTATTTTTTATGCATATTTTTAAGGACACAAACGGTGTCCATGTTGTGCATTTGTTTGTTCACAGGTTAAGTCGAGACATCTGTAACACATCTGGTAATTGAGATTTTGGTAAGTGCTTTGCAAGGTTGATATACAGGTTTTGTGGCTATATAAGCGGTGTAGATTCAGGTTTCCGCATTCCCCTAATACAAGTACATGTATTTTTGTATGTTGTTGTATTGAAAAATACGGTGGCCTCTTTATCTATATTTTTGGTCAATAGACAACCCATGACCCAAGCTCATGATCTACCCAGAGCTAACACTCTACTTCTCGACTTTGTGATATCAGGGAAGGGTTTATGATATATGGTGGTCCAATTTGCTATCTGATATTTACGAGGGATATATATATATATATATATATATATATATATATATATATATTTATATATTCATTTCAATGCAACGCATCATGTTTTTGCTACGATATGTGATTCTATTAAGCTCACATAAGTATTACTCGGAAAATATAAGTTGGTTAGCCGGAAAATGTGTTGCACCCCTCTAATAGAACAACTACTTTTGGAATGGCCCGACTTTGTGCCAGAAAACATGAAAAACATTGATTGCCGCAATACAAACCATGCGGGCTTTCCTAGCTTTTGAATGCGTTAATAAAGTACTGCAGAAATTTAATCCTTCATCAAATGAATTTTGGACTTCATTCTTCCATATTATTTCAAACCGAAACCACAATTTACAAAACAAATTCCTAGTTAATCTTCTTTGAATGTACTAGTGGTAGACGGGCCTCCTCCTAAAACAATATCGTTAATTTTTAATATAAGACACTAACTATTCATACCCATTAACTTCATAACCAAAGGAAACCCAGTTCATAGCGAAGTTGTAATCATCACTAGGTTGCTACCGAAACCTTTCGACAATCAGCCGCGGTTTTCTCAGACACGTTTAGGTTTGGCGGTGGAAGAACTATTTGGCCTCAGAATTAACTATACCTGTTGCAAGCTGGCTTCTACATTGTGTGTAGGTGTTACATTCAACTACGCAATTAACATTGAATAATTAAGTGAGATATGAACTATTTTAGTGGACGCATAATACAATTGCTAATTCAATTTTTAGTTTATTTTATGTAATATTAAAACCGCTAAAAAGTGAAACTTATTTTAAACATCCTTAAAGAATTTTTAATTAATTTACCAATAATTTATGCTTCTTCAAAATTAATTGTTATTTGTTTTTTTTGATCTACCTGAAGTTATATACTACTAAACAGTTCTTTTTGTGTTTCATTCTTGTGCATAAATTTACCAAAGAAGCTTTTATGCACTGATAGATAAAGCAGATCGCTCTTGTCTCTTTGGATGCGTTAGCAAAACCTTAATATTGTAAATGTCTGTAAATTTGATTCTCTCTGTAATATCTTTTTGCGGTATGGACACTACATAATGTAGAAGAGCATTTTGTCCACATAATCCTCTTAAAGACCTAAACCGAAAATCAATGGAAATCCACATTAGTGCTGATACTTTACTTTAGTTATTTATACGAAACACAAACGCAGATGACTAAGCAGAATATATGACTCCAGACAAGCTATAGGGTAGGATTTTATATTTTATAAGGTTTCTATGCCCGTAATTCTATCAAATCTATGACCTGTCGATCGGAGTGAAATTTATGGAGGCACCGTAATCTAGAATATGAGGAAAATGTTTACTGTAGACTCGTTTATTTTGAACTCTACCGGTTTTAATGTATTTTGTAGTTATGCTGGGATTAGACTAATTACACCGACTTGAATGAAAAATTAATGCACAACAACGGACTTGCATTTATGCTGTACTCGGTTTACTGTTTCATTATTCCGACGCGCTATCAGAATTAAATTATGGGAGAACAGATAATAACTAGCATTGCATAAAAGCTGCAAACAAGTTATGTTAGAAAATTAACTGAAGCAAAGTTTACTAATAATGCTTGCATTGGGAAACGGGTTGTACTAGGGTTGGCTAGAATAATTGTTATCTATCCAAGCATGGTGTCTACAATGTATAAGAATCAGCATATCAACCCCTTTGTGCATAACGAAACAAGTTATGCAGCAGCATATTTCCCAGATATCTTGAAAAATGTGCGAGGGGTAAGTGACCTCTTAACATAAATACTCCCTGTATGTTTGTTGTGGTTTGTTTAGCATTCTTCTTAATTTTCTTTGGGAATTAAACCACTTATATTTTTTAAAATCAACTTTATTTACGTTTCGATCTATGACCTAGGATCGTTGTCAAAATCAACACTTTGACAACGATCCTAGGTCATGGATCGAAACGTAATAAGCATTTTTGATCACTCATGTTGTAATAGCAATAAATACTATTTTGTCGTACCTGGATGATTCCTATGTGACCTTTCAAGATATACAATTTCTACGTGGACCCGTTTCGTCAAGTTTCGCTTTGGTCCGGTTGGGCTCGTGGCTACTGGTATATCGATACACATTTGCGGCCACTATAAGTATGAATTCGTCCACGTGTTCTTACGCTTCACGCTCGAAACAAGCGACTTTCTTTAAATGTCATTCGTCCTCGCGTTCTCGCGCTTCGCGCTCACCAATTATTTAAGAGTCGCTTTAATTTTATGAAATAAATAGCGACAAAGCCAAATTAATATTATCGATTTTATTCTTTGTATTAACGTAGGTAAATATTTTACGTTTTAGCATTAATTTAAATTAGGAGTAATACCCCCAACTTGTGAGATTAAAAAATACATGTTCTATGCATACCATACATTAAACTGTATCGCATCGTATTAGTTTGTTTATAGAAAATTGGAAATGACATTGGATGTATTAACCGTAAGTTTTGAGCGTTTTCGTGTATGTCAGTTCTTCAACCGTTAGGAGATTTTAATCAATGTTCTCAAAGTTAAGGCTTTTTATACTTGAAACAGTACGGAAACCATATAAATAGTAATTTCAACTCTTCAGTGTGTGCCAAATATTAATAGCGCCATAATTTTGGATTTAGTAACTTGAATGATGGATAGTTAAGTGAGAGCAACCGAAAATTGATGTTTACGCGAATTCTATTTAAATGTTCTAGATAATTAAATAGCGGCTACTTTTGTAAGATATATTGCGTAAGTTGTTCTTTAAAATTAGAAAAAAGAAAGATAAAACGACACCGACACCAAACCCGTGACACCGTGCATGCTAACCGAAGGCATTAGCACTGAGCTATCGTGCTAAAAGTTGTCAAAATGTCGAACGTTCTACGCATACATTTTATAACGCTATGCGACAATGCTTCGATTCTGACAAATTCGCGATTAAATGCAACTATGCGACCTGGTTCAATTGCCGCCGTAGCCAAAATTTAATATTTTTTTTTTAAAACTTGGCTCCTATATTCAAAACCGGTACGAAATTAAATTCTATATAGATTTTATTAACTACAATGCATATTACACACTTTATTGCAACGTAATTTTCCAATTTAGAAAGAAATCGGATGCTTTAGATTATCAGACTAACCTTTCTTACGCGTCCATTCGCATTCGCAAGTCAGTTTCGACAAAACTAGAACAATTTCGTGTAATTTGCGAATGAACGAGCAACTTTTCCATGTAGAAATCTGAATGAGAGAACAAGTCGCCGTAACATCAGTAAGCAAAACACAGGTAATCGGAACATAGGTAACCGGAGCACCCTACAAAATTCAGTTGTGTTACAAAAGTAAAAATTTAACACAAAGTGCAAAGGAAAATTAATCCATTAATGACCTACCATCTGTATAATTATTTGATGGGTTAAACAAATAAACAACTTCTTTATCCTTCATACTAAACATCTAAAATTATATTTAAATATTAATTTAGGATTTATGATTAGAAAATTTACATACCAGGTAAGCACATGAGGCAAGGTAGGAGTTTAAATCAAAAATGGCCAACAGTACCAGATAAGCAATCAGATATCAAAAGAGAAATGAAAATTTGACATTTCAAATAAATTATTTTCGGCCATCTTCGGGATGGAAGATCTCTAGCGATTATTCTCAATACTACAGAATTAGAACCACACTAGTTGTGCTTTTGGAATAAACACTTCAAAAATAACCAATAGGAAAATTTCATATAGATATAATTATTTGTACTATGTAACAAAATAGGAATTTGTGGATTAAAACTAATAATCCAGGATTGTGCGAGATAAGTTTTTATAGAAAATATATTATATAATAAAGAGAGTAATTTTATATTTAAATGTAGATATAAGCATTTATATGCTAATAGTGCCGAGCACATTGTAACATGCTAAAATATAGCCAAAAAGGCATGTTACATGCTTATCAAATACCGTCATCAACAACACTTTATTTATTTTAAGATCCGCCTAAAAATGAAAAAATTAAATTAAAACCACTATAAATAAGAATAAATATATGTATAGACAAATACAGATTATCTTAGAAACCTACGCAATAAAAAAAGGTGACATTATTTACGACTAAGCTATATTTTTAAAATTCCGTTTTTAAACATTCTGATGCAATTAGTTGACTTCTTACGGCTTCGGTTCTGAGCTTTATCATATCTTTGCGTGTTATTTTTTCAGCACCAATAACATGTCTCTGCGGCTCTGCAGATGAAGCTGGAATTACCAGAATATACTTGGCAATTTTGCTTAGAAGTGGGTATTTCTCTTTATTAGCATCCCACCATTTTAATGTATCATTTCTTGCTTTATAGTTATCCTTACTGCCCTTAAAGGACCAATCCAAATTTTATAACTACGTTCTTCATTGCTTATAAAATTTTGTAATTGGTTTTTGGTCTGCTGGGTAAAGTCTACAGTGCGTGTAGATGTAGAAGACATGCATCCGCGCTGTTCTCCAGTAGCTGGGAAATTTTCGAAAAGATCTAACTTTACTTTCTTCTGTAAAAAATGTTTTAAACCAAAAATAATTTCAATTCAACAAAAAACAAGTTCTCATGAACAGAATCGATTTTATGAAAACTGGCGTCCTCCAAACAACATTTTTTGGAGGGGTCTCGAGCAAAAAATTATTTTCATTGTTGATACGAATATAGTACGTAGACGTAGTACAATAAATCAATTATTTCTCACATGTTAATATGATAAATAATTTACATAGAATGAATATTAACACAAACACAATATCAACTGTAAAGCACAAATTAAAAGTATATTGGATGTATAACTTAGGTTATAATGATGATGTCTAATGCGTTTGTAGCAAAATGAAACGTCAAAGAGTGAACCGCGCAGTCGACCGCTGAGCTCTGTCAAGAAGCGCTTTGTAAACATTTGTCTAGTTTGTGTAGGCAGAAAATTGGGTCGGCGTTTCAGTATTGCTGCATTGAACTTTAAAAGGCAATTAAAAATAAGTAACAGAAATAGCAGAACCGCTGTTCTTTATAAACTATACAATTCACCATTTACATTTTAAATAAATTAACTGGAGATCAAAAACTATAATACAATGGAATATTACCTGGGATGGTTTGTTCTCTATATCTTGCAACTGGGCTTTCTCATCTGCTGATGAACTTATGTCGCAAAGACTTATTTCCTTAGCTATTGAAATTACATGCTTACCAAGACTTTAAAATATACTTATCATAATTATATTGTTGTCTACTTACTCGGATAATGATCATCCATACATCTTTCTATTCCACTTTATAATAAGTAATATGGAAATCTGGTTTCTCTTTTTTTAGTGTGTTGCTTGAATTCCTCTTTATAAAACCAAAAATTCGTAGAAATGTCATGCCTAAAGAATACTATTGTTCTAGAAAGCGGAATATACAGGATATATCAACATTTAATTTATTCGTTTACAATTAATTTTCACCTTTTACATTGGTTTCTATTCAACGTAACGCCAACGCGTTACAAGACATCAAAAATATTGACAGGGGTTGTAGTTCAGTATATACTGCCTTCCTAAGAAAGAAGACGGTATCTATACCAACCATACAAATGAAAAAAGCGCGGGCAAGGCTTTTTACTTGACCATCTGCAGCAAACCACCAATAGCGGTAATGATCTGTGATTCTATAATAAATTAAATATTAGAATTTTTTATGACTTTAAAAGAATGAAAATTCCGATTAATTATAAAAAAATACATTTACTGTTTTTTTGATTAGTATTTTATTATATTCGCTAAGTTACCTTACTAGGTAAGACAGCAGTACATACAAAATACTTGACAATAATGCAGCATCTACATCAAGTCAATTGAAGAAGTGGCATTTTTGCTAAGTACTATTTACCTCTCTTTGCCTAAAGAATATAGTTCGAATAAACATAATTCAGACCAAAATGTCATTTATTCGATAATGTCACAATACTTACAATAAAAGTATAAATGTATTAAATTTACAACGGCATATTTTTCTAATTTGTTTTAATACTAAACTAAAACGCATTTTATTGCACAGATTAATGAATAATAATAAGAAGTCATACAATATTATATCTTATTCTTGTGCCACCGGCAAGTTTAACCAAAAATGCTTCATATTTTCAGGGATTATTTCATCCAGAATTTTTTAATTTCTTTCTTTTATTTTGCAAAACCGCATGGTTCAGATCATTTTTCCACCGGTGAAAAAAGTACTTTCATTTGCATACTCCGTTTTAAAAGAAAATCTAGTGATTTTGTTTCATGCCCGCCATGTATGAAACTTTTGTACAAGAGAACGAATTTTCCACGTTTTACTTTTACTTGTACAATATCTGCTAAATAGGGGCGACTAGGATTGAGGTTAAGTTTTTGTTCGGTTGTAAAAATCGCTAACTTCGTTTTTTTAACAGCAACACCTCGCTTATATGTAGTTTGAACTGAATTTACAAAGTCGTTCAAATCATAAGTTTTACCTTGTTATACTGGTGGTGGAAGCTATCAACGGACATAAATGAATCACTTGATTCAGAATAATTTAGGGTATTTTCTCTGCTGCTATTTCGCTTAAATTAACCATTTTTCACCAAATAACTAAAAGACACCAATTCTTATTCTGACTGGAACAATTATACAGTCATGTTATTATTTGAGAAGCATCCCGTTGTCACTTAAGGAATGCACAATAGTTAGTTATTATATCTTTCTTGTTTGATCCGCGGATAGCCTCACTCATGCCATACTACGAAATATGGATTCAACTAGAGTTTTTATCCAATGATATAAAACTTTTGTGGTACGCAATTAATTGTTTTATAAAAATAACTTTTTTAAAACTTCTTGCACGTAGAAGCATGATCACTTTCTGCAAATCAGCAGCAACGCACACGATACAATCTTCAAATTTCGTATAAGATTGTTCTCTATAAAGCAACCTTGACATGTTTGCACAAACGATTTGCCTATTCCAACCCACATATGTTTCACAATCTTCTTGAAAGTATTCTTTGTTATGTCCGTGTAGTTTAAATAGTTCACATGATTCGCACTCTTCGTGGCTCAATTTTCTGAACGATATATTCTTGGTCTTCACTTTTAGACGGTATATTTCATACAGGCGTTGCCGTGGATCGATGTAGTAAGCGTAAGACTACGGATCCCAAGATCCTGAGTTCGAATCCCGACACGGCCAACTGCTTGAAAAATGGCAGGTGAGCATTTTTCACAAATACTAGGCCCTCGTTTGGATGAGAAGTTAAATGAAGGTCCCGTGTGCGAGTGTTGTCACGCACGTTAAAGATCCCTACCTTGCCTGGAACGGCGAGGGTTCGGCAAAATTCTAAATTTCCAGGCAACAAAAAACTCGCCTGGCCAATGTAGTATCTTCAGGTGGAGCATTGGAAATTTAAATGCACGGTATATTTCATACGAGATTTCTGTAGAAGGATATTTGGTCCTTAAATCATTGAACCTTATTGAAATTGAAACATCATTTGGCAGGTGCTTAACATTGGGCCTATTTTCGCGTCTGTAATGAGATATTACGGGGTTGAATAATTCTATTTGCTGGATCATTTCAGTGTCAACAATGTTTCGGTTTGATGCACATTTTTTTTTAAATGTGGTAATTGTCTCAGATTTCCTTTGGAGTATTTTCTAGGATGTCATGCACAAATCTGTCATTACTTTTTGTGCCAAGCGTTGTCAAAAAAAAATACTTTACAAATTTCAACAACAATGTCGTTCTCTTTTTTGAAGTAATATTTAATCGTATATTTCTTCTCACGTCAGTTTCAATACTACGGCGATTTACTGTAAGGCGTTTACAAGAGTGTAACATAAATGTTTTCAAGTATGGCATCTTCCAAAATTCATGGTTAATTGCTGTACGTCGATATTTTGATATGAGTAAAAGGCATTCCTTTTTAGAATTTTTTCCGCTGTGTTATATAGCCTGGTGTTTTTCAGGCAAGATTTTAAGCTTCTCTTGCTTTCTTGTTACCAGGGCAGCCGGTATTTTCTGCGTTTTCTAGAAATTACACTTTTGGTATAATCTTTGTCTGAAAATTATAAACAATGTAAATTAATATCTTAATGTTTTTTGATCAATCAATGGTGCATAACTTCATTGTCAATTATTGATGCTTTTTCCACCATGTTTGTAACTCACACTTCTGTTAATTGCTCTTCAGTAAGTATATAGGAAATTTCTGCATCTATGCCTACAAGTTTACATAAATTATTAATTTTGTACGTACTATTGAGTAGCAAAAATATTTATTACCGCCATTGACACCAGATTCTTCTAGATCTAGCAACTGTGACTGTATATTTTCTTCTACACTGTTTTTGAGTTATTTTTCAATGCAGCTTCTTTAGTTATGGTCTAATTTTCATTACAATTGATAGCTTCTCTCTCGGCATTATCTAAAACATGCACAAAGTTTTGAGAACTACAACTATCAATATAATACCAATAACTAATTTAATTTTGGGATGTAATTGATCAAGATGAACCAAGTGTTATAAATTCCTGAATTTTTTTCGGAATTTATTAATGCCGGAACTAAGGTGGTTAGCAAGACATGATCATCAAGTTCATCATAAGATTTACTGAAGTATGATTACTTTTAAATAAACACCATCTTCCGAGACTATTGATTGGGCTGTTGTTGACATTGATCGATTCCTTCCATAGCCCTGTATGGGTACTTGATTCATTCAGAAATTCATAGGAAATATTGTATTGCTTGCGGAGTACGCTCTGTTCTAATCGACTTTTTCAACGGAAATTCTAAACAAATTAAAATTTTGAACCTGAATAAAATAAGCGAATTGTCAACGTACCAGTCAAAATTATAAACTGCAAAAAGTAATTATTAAGTATTATTTCCAATTAACAGAAGAGTATCACTGACAAAACACAAGAATGCTAACGAATTGACGTATAAATTCAATTGCACTGATACTATAAATTTTCAAGCTACGATGTGCGGAAAAGGCGCGTAAACCAGTTCATTCCTTAACAATAACGCGGCATGTGCACAGTGCTTAAAAAGAACACGGCATCTATACTTGAATTTCATATAGATACCGAGTTGTTACTTGGGAATATGTATATACGAACTTTTCAGCAATCAGAAGTAGATACGACAACAATGAGCTTATTTTAACTAATCTAGAGCGTAGATTCGGCTATTTTGCTTAGACGAAACATAGTTCCTTCCCAATGGTGGCTTGCAATAATGACAAATAGTCAAATTTTGTTTTTGTTAGATACGGCGTTCTTTCTTAGGAGGGCAGTATGCTGTTGAGTATCGAGTATAATGTTTTGTGGTAAAATCTTTCAAAACCAACTTGATATAAGTTTGTTTTAAATATTATAAAAGGTATCATTTCATAGTGAGTTTAAAAGTTTCCTTGGATAAGCTAAAACATACAGTACTAAACTAACTAAACTTCGTCTGGCATTTGTATCTAGTTGGTGGTGTCTTCACCTTAACTAAATGCAAACACATACTGTTGTTTTCTTCCTTACCTTTGTTACGCCTATAACCAGTTGATTTGTAAACGTAGCGTTTAATAACATTATATTAAGATTTGCCTCAAATTCACGTCAGTAAAAAGTTCTCTTCTTGTAAATCTCTCGAGCCATATCATTTTCATTGCCTGTTTCTAATACAGTTTTAGTCTAACAATAAACAGTTGTTAAATAAACTTAACACAAAATACGTTTAGCAGTTCTTTGATTCGTAAAGGCACAATGCGGTTGTCTTGCAACGCTATCAGAATTAAAACAAGGTATGTACCGCAATTGGTGTAATCAATTAACACTGCAGAAGCACAGCTGGAAAGTAAACTCACCACCCGCAAACCTTACTAATAGAGGTTGCCTGTGTTTAAATGGAAATGTGTTATCTAGGTGTTAATTACATTACCAAGCGTTTTCTATAGACAAGCACTATCTTGGCGTTGCATCGAGTTTATATTAAGCGATACAATGTAAACCGGAACTTTAAGTATCTGTCAAACAAGCGCCGTTAGATAAATCTTTTAATGGAAAAGCGGAAATGGATTTATCTGGAAAGTTTTAGAACGACCGAATTCTATAGAGGACCGTCTACTTGAATCAGAATTCAAGTGAAAGAAAATAATGCACTCCATGTTGTACATTTGCAATATACGAGAAGACCGATAGCGTTTCCAAATACAAGTGATTTTGCGTTTGCACTGGCATGAACATCCCTTATGCAGTATGAAATGTTCTCCAAGTGGTTGTTTTTTAGCTGTCAGCATTGCAAATGCATAGAGTAAATCTGAAAAGAGTTAGTTGAGAAAGAATGAGTTTTTGGGAACTACGGAAACTCTTTTATAGATTACGAAAGCACCAGTGTTGTTTAACCGCATTTCAAAAGTGTCAGATGTTGAGTGCTGTATATATGCATATGTATATAATGCAGTACTTTATATCTAGCTTTTAGCTTGTATCAAGTACGGCTGGACAACACTAGGGGTTTTGTTATATATAAAGGGAATGCTATTAGATCTATTCGGGATTTTTTTATCGTATTATCATAGACTTCTCAAAAATACACTGTATCGCTTTACAGCGTTTCGATTGGGTTTCATCGATTATCTTCAGATATTCTTAGGAGTGCGCTACGTGCTGAATTAACGTAAAGTTTTTGAAATAACATTACAGTGGACGAGTGACGTAACAGAAAATTAATGCAACTGCTAGAATTTATTGGTACCGGGTGGGTTCTATGTAAGCAAATATAGTATCTAATAGAGGTGTACTAGTTGTAACACTTTTACTAAATACCTGTTTTCTTAATTTGAAACGCTTTTATACTTCCTCGTCTATATTTTGCGTTTGAGCGCCAACTCACCTGAAGAAAACACAAATAAAGCCTACCTGGAAGGTTGGTGTTCCAAGTAGCGGTTTAGCGGTTATCACAGCTGATAGAAGTTGATACAGCCCCGTTTGCATTCTTATCACATCCTTCTACTGGTATACGACAAACGCAAATGAAAATTCACGTCGTCTATACCTAACCTATATTGTAAAACGGTAAATACTAACCAAGGAAATAATAATTATGACTTGCCCATAATTGGCCAAATACGCATGTAGTTAAAAACTTAATAAAATGAATAATAGCAATTCAACAAATTTAATTCTTACGTGCTGTTATTCTTCTACATTAATGAACTTTTTTATATCAGAATGCCGTGTTTACAATACGCTGTAGATAAGCGAAGACAAACTTTGATAGTCTTCCTTAGTAAACATAAGCTTCACACATTGTAATAAATACCATCAAATACAATTATTAAATACAGCATGTCAGCATGTGATGCTATAAGATCATCATCATTAGAGCTTCGGTCCTGAAACTGGTTAGACGCGTACCCTCATTGTTTCCTATTCTGAACTAACCTACACATTTCCCTGAAATTTGCACAGTCTACATCTATCACTGTCTAATCTTGGTCTAGATATACCTCCTTTTTCCTATCTCTGCTTGTAATATATCCCATACTATTCCCCAAAAATGCCTTAGAACGTATTCTGCCCGTCTATTTCTCCTAGTTCTTCCCCAGATAACTGTATTCCCTCCCCACCTATTTCTATAACATAATCGTTATTAACTTTGTCTACCCATGCTATCTTCCTTCATACATCTGAAGCACAACATTTCAAAAATCTGCTACCGTTTTTCTGTCTGCATTTCCTACTGCCCGTATTTCATAGGCATACTGTGCTATGTTCCACAGATGCTTTCAACAATCTTCTTGTTTCTATGTTTGTCTTTGATCATAGACGCTATTCTGTCTTGTTAGATGCCATTAGGTCCCCTTCTATTGTTTTACAATTATGTATCATGTTTCTCCGACATTCAGTGGTTGTGAAGGGGGGGATAAGCAGCCTCTGGCTGCCAAGTACCCCAGCACTTGAACTATTGCCGATTTAATATTTTTTCCAAGATATCTTTTCGCACAGTCAACCTTAATTACAGATATTTCACAACCAACACCTGTACTGGTTTATAATAATCATCAGATTTATCTACGCTTTTTTTTTCGTCCTAAGGTTTTACGTCTCAAAACTGGTTGGACACGTACCTTCACTTATTTATACTCTGAGCCAGCTTACACAGTTCCCTGAAATTCCCACACAGCCTATATATATATATATATATATATATATATATATATATATATCTCGGTTCCCTTTTTATTGTTTTCTAATTATATGCCATATTTCACCGAGATTCAGTGGTATGTGCAGGGAGTTAAGCAGCCTGTGACTGCCAAGATCCACTAACACTTAGACATTTGTCGAATTCATAATTTTCCAGTAAATCTTTTCACACAATTAATATTATTCAACAATATTGCACAACCAATACCTGTAGTTTCTTATAATAATAATCATGTTTAAGTACAGTTATGTTTTCGCCATTAGTTTATCCATCTTGGTACTGGTTGGATGCGTACCTCCATTGATTTCTATTCTGAGTTAGCCTACACATTTCCCTGAAATTCCTACAGCCTACATATTCCACTATGTGTGTGCAATAGTCTAACCTAGGTCTACCTCTGCTTTTCTTTTTTCCTATCTCTGCTTCTAATATATTCCGCACTATTCGCTCATGCCGTAGTATGTAGTCTATCATCCTATCTCTCCTATTTTTTACCATTTTCGATAAATTTCTTTGTTCCCCTATCATTTTTAGTACCTCTTTGTTCATAACTTTGTCTGTCCATAATATCTTCATCATTCGTCTGTAGCATCACATTTCAAAGGTTTCTACCTTTTTCTGGTCTGTTTCTCCCACTGTCCAGGCTTCACAGCCGTACAGTGCTGTGCTCCACACATTTGTTTTAAGCAATCTTATCCTTGTTTATATGTTTGTTGCCTTTGAACACAGTAATTGCTTCTCTTGTTAAATGTAGTAGTTAAATGTTTTATATCTTTTGTGCTTTTCCTATTTTACGTTATTTGGCTTCCTAGGTAGCAGAAATCCTTAACCACTTGTAAGTTCTTGTTACCTATTTGTATTCTTGTTTTTAATTTATTTTCTCCTCCTTTGCATATTAGTACTTTAGTTTTATCTTTTTTAACTTTCATACCGTATTTCTCTGTTAGAACCATTTCCATTTCATTAAGAGCAGCTTCTAACTCTTCTTTGCTAGATGCTAATACCGCCAATCATCTGCAAATCTAAGCATATTAATGTTTTGTCCTTGTATAGCAATTCCAAATGCCTTCCTGCATTTGACAGTATTCATTGCCTTTTTAATGAACAAGTTAAAAATTAATGGGGATTAGGGCACATCTTTGTCTCTCCCATTTCCTAATGTTTACTTTTCTACGTTCTTGCTCTAATTCTCTTATTGCTGTTTGCTCTTTGTATAAGCTATGTACTATTCGTCTATCCCTATAACTCATTCCAATCTTTTTGTGTATTTCGAACACTTTTCTCCGATTTACATTGTCGAATGCTTTTTCCAGAACTATACGCTTTCTCCGTTTTTTACCGTTTTGTCCATTATCATTCTCAGAGCTAAAATAACCTACCGTGTTCCCTTGTTTCGCCTAAGCCCAAATTGATCTTCTCCTTGTATTTCTTCAGCTCGTTTTTCCATTCGCTTTTGTACAATTCTAGCTAATATTTTTGACACGTGTGCTGTCAAACCTAAAGTTCGAAAATTTTCGCATATATCCGCGCCTTTCGTTTTTGGTTTAGTTACTATGATGTTACTTTTGATATCTCTGTGTATCTCGCCTGTATCATACATATAGCTTACAAGTTGGAAGAGACGTGCTGTTACTGCTTGTCCAACGGCTTTTAGAGTTTCTGCTTGCACCTTATCTGTACACGGCGCCTTACCATCTTTCAGACCGTTCAATGCTAATTCAAACTCATCTCTAAGTATAAGATATCTCAAGTCATCATTTCCAATGTCTGATTCCTGGTCTAACGCTCTTAGTGCCTCTCCTGTATATAAATTTCCTATATATTCTTGCCATTTCTCCACATTTTCTATAATAACGTTTCCTTCCGTTTCTTTTATATTTTGGCTATACGGTTTTATATCCCTAAAATTGATTCTAATTAGTTTGTATGCTTCATCGGTCTTTCTTATTTTCATCTTAGTTTGTACCTCTTTGCACTTTTCATCAATCCATTGTTCTTTAACTTTTCTGCATTTGCGAATAATTTCCCATTTTATGGTTTTGTATCTCTATTTCCCTGTTTCTTCTGATTTATTTTTGTATTTTCATCTTTCTTCTATTAAATTCAGGACATCCTTTCTAATCCGTGGTTTCGTACTTTCTTTTTGTGTATACCTCAGAATATTTCTGGCTGCCATGTCTAAGCTGGATTTAATGTTATTCCATTCTGTTTCTACTTCCTTAGTATCACATATTTTTCCGGTATCTTTCAACAATTCATTTGACCTTTCTTCGCTTTTTTTTTTGAATATCTTTATCTTTTAGTTTCTCAAAGTTAAAGTGCCTTTTTCCGTTTTTTTTTTCAAATTTTTAAATTTAAGTGATGTCTTCATAATTACGATGTTGTGGTCAGTGTCTATATCTGCTTTGGGTAGCTTCTACGGTCTTTTACTTGATTCCTAAACCGTTGTCTAACAATAATGTAATCTATTTGATATCTTCCTATATCTCCTGGCATCTCACACGTATATCGCCTTCTACCATGACGTTGAAATAATGTGTTTGGATGATTAAATAGTTCTTGTCGCAAAATTCTACCAACCTATTTCCCCTGTCGTTTCTCGTGCCTAAACCAAATAAACCTACTACCGCTTCTTCTTTACCCTCACCTACCACTGCATTAAAATCCCCCGTAATTATTAAATTTTCATGTCCTTTTACGTGTCTTAAAATGTCTTCGATATCTTTGTAGATCGCTTCTACCTCTTCGTCACTGTAGCTAGAGGTGGGCATGTATACTTGTATTATTACTGTGTTTACCGGTTTAGATTCTAGTCTAACCATGAGTACTCTTTCCTTCTTTTGTAAGTAATTTTCTACACAGTATTTTATCTTTTTCCGCATAACTATCCCCACACCCAAATTTCCTTCCTCGGCTTCTGTATGAATTACCCTGAAGTCTCCACTCCAAAAATCCCCCGCCTCTGGCCACCGAACTTCGCTGATCCCTACTATGTCTAATGATAATCTATTCATTTCGATTTTTAGGTTCTTTAGCTTACCCACTTGCTTCATAGTTCTAACATTCCACGCTCCGACTCGCAAAATGTTTCCGACTCTTATTCTTAACTTTCCGATCGCATCCTCCGGAGTAGTCCCCTCCCGGAGATCCGAATGGGGACTATTTTAACTCCGGAATCTTTTACCCCAGAGAATGCCATCGTTATGTTATAATTTAGGTACGCTGTGTACTTGGGAGGTATTGTGGTGGTTTTCCGTTGCCTTCCACATCGCGGTAGTGTGTCTTAGACTGCCATACCGACCCCCATGGTCTCTGACAATCTAAGTACCGAAAGAGCCGCTGCCCTCTTTCGGGGACCTGTCTTAGTCTGGTTCCTCACAAACGACCCTACTACTTTGGTTGGACCTGTAGTTTGGCTCTTTAGCTCATTAGAACACGCAAGCCATTTCACCTGTTCTAGTAATCTAGAACTACGGCAAGGTGCAGGTCCATTCGAAATGGAAAATTCAACTAAGAATAGAGAATTGGTTAATGTAGGCTTAGACCCGTAACCATGGATCTGTAACCATTACTCCTTTCATTTGGATGACAATCACTTACGTTCCAAGGAAAGTAAGTAAAAATTTACGTCTCGCTTCACAGCCATCCTAGTAAACGTAACTTACGGAAGGTAGTCTCAGGGTCATATTCATAGACAAGTCTCAAGACTGACTTTATCTAAGTATCACTTAAGGTAAATGTCCTCCTTTACTTCCACTTATGTTACATAAACAACTCTTTGGGTTTCCTCGTAAAAGGTGATGCTTAAGATTGTTTTGTAGGGGAATTTGCAGATTCCGCAATAAAAAACTGTTAGTTGGCTTACCTGTGTGTATGAAAATTATTAAAAGTGCGCGAAGTGTATAGATGTAGGTTATATTATTATTAATGAAAATTTGGTTATTGGTCTGAGGCATATCTGTCTATTAATAAAAAATGTCATGTAATAAAAACGTCAGGTTAGTATTTCCTAATAAAACAAATGATTTTGAATTATATAAGGAATTAAATATTGAATAAAAATAATTGTGATACCTATATAATGCTTAATGGAGATATCATAAAGGCGTATACAGAACAAGAGAAGGCCCTCTTAATATCCTGTGTTCAACAATACAGTAATATATTAGAAAACAAGCAACAGATGGTATTAATTGGCAAAAAAACAAGCATGTTGGCAGAAGATTGCCAACTATTACAATGCCCAACCAGAAGTTTCATTCCAACGAAATGAAAAACAATTAAGAAAAGCAGGGATAATTTGAAACAAAGGTATAATTTAATATAATTCACAGTACATGTTTTGAAACATGTACTTAATCTAGGAAACGAAAACTAAACACTGAAGATAAAAGGAGTTATTTACAAACTGGAGGCGGACCACCAATTGAACTAACTAAAGAAGATAACCTTATGAAAGCAATTAAAATTGTGGTACCCCATTTAGATACAGAGATCGAAATTTCTTTTACATGGGACAACAATAACTATTTTAATAACCCTGAAAGTAAAGCAGAGCAACCGAGCACCAGAGTACAAAACAGGATGCTACTCTTCAAGGTAGGAAGTAATTAGTAATATTTGTTTATCGTAACATTGTAGAATACGTACATGATTATTCAGTGACTCCCGCAAAGGTTGCTAGGAAGAACAGTCCAGTGTAACTTCCAGCTGGTAACACCACACATACATATATGTAAAATAGTATAAATGATTGATTGTAGAATCACTAACTAATATTACTCCGTCTCAACGTGGAAGTAGGTTTAATAAATGGAGTAGAAGGATTGACAAAGAAAAGGAGCTTCGTTTTCAAAAATTAAACAAATAGAACAACAAAGAGCACTCCACAAGATACGCATGGAATTAGCTACAACCGAAGCGTAATATTAAAAGCTTCGACTAGAAATGTTAAAAGAAAATTTTTTTAATGCAGGAATAGTTTATTTTAAATTAGGTATAGTAATAAGTTTGTATTAATGCTTATATTTGAAGAGATAAATATTTTCTACAGTTCGATTACTTTGTAAATATTATAACATTACTAATCCTATAATTAATTACTAACATATTAATATTATTTTATTGATAAACATTATGATTTAATAAGTACTTATAAATATAAAAAGAAACCTAAAATATATTTTTGATTACTATATTTATTACCAGCATTGTAGTCATTTAAAAATGTGTTGCTATAAATGTTCACCTAAATGCCAACCCTGCAACATTCTGATGAACTATATTTTCATTAACATCATCTTCAGGTAGCAAAAGCTCATCAACCATGTCTTCTAAATTGTACTTTAAATTAATATTATGTAGCACTGCAGTGGCACATATTATAGCAGGTGAAGTTTCAACAGTTGTACTTAACGTTCTTCTAAGACATGGGAATGGCCGTTTCCATATCCCAAACATTCGTTCGACAATATTGCGGGTAAGAATGTGACTTCGATTGTAATTGTGTTCCGATGGGGTGTTTATATTTAATAACGGAGTCAAAATGTATGGGCGACAAGCATAACCATTATCGCTTAGTAATAATCCACGAATACTGTGGTTTTCTAATCGTATTCGAACAGCACTTCTTTCAAAAATGGTATTATCGTGTGCAGATCCGGGATGGTGAACGACAATATCCATAATTTCCATATTTAGGCCAGCAAAGACCTTTTGCAGACATTATTATAGTCTTATTGTACTTTTAATTACCTGAACGTTCAAAGAAAAATAGCGCTTTCGATTGCAAAAAACTTCTGCAATATTTGTTCCAGGACTCGCTATGGGTATGTGTATACCATCAATGCAACCAGAATCTGAAGGGAATCCATGCAATTGAAAAAATTGTTGAATATGTGGTCTTTGATCAGCTTCTATTTCTCGAAACTTTATAAATTCCCTACTTATACCTACAAACATTACAAATATATTTTTAATTATTCTGGAAACGCTAGCCTGGCTAATTCCACGTAAATCTCCATGAAGAAGCAACAATACACAAAGAGCGTTTTATATTCTCTGAAACTGGTGAAAACTTACTTGAAAACTACCAGTTGCATAGAATCGTAGTGTGACCAATAATTGCAAAATAGATAGAATTGGCAAACCACGATTGTTTAATGGTTGTGGTCGATCAACTATTGGATACACAATATCGTTTGAAAAATTCCTCTTCTCTCTAAAATTCTATGGGATTTTCTGAATCACGAATATACCGCTTTGGTAACCTATATAAAAAAGTGAAGGTGTGAAAGTTGCTCCTATTGTTTAAATGTTCAGTTCTTTCTTCTTCCAAGTCTAAATATTCTAAAAACTCTCCTAGTTCATCATCCATGGTATTTTAGTAAACAATACATAAAGTAAATAGGCATAAAATTATTAGCAAGTGAATAATAAAATATCTAACCTCAACTTTGGCAAAGTATAAGTTAAGGAAGGGAAAGACCTACCTTACATTTAAGGTAAACTTGAGCAAAAATTTAGTGACTATGAAATTCGATTTTATATCTAAGTAATACTTAAGGTGGAGGTGAACCTTAAGAATTGTTTATGAATAAGGCCCTTAATGACATAAGTGTCACTTATCGGCTAAGATAAAGAAAAATACCTTGGTCCTATTCATTATAAACCCATTACCTGTCTCGGAAATTCTACAAATCTTTTTGTTCACAAACAGTAAAGTATGACTCGTATTTTTCTGGTTTACTTGTAATTTATGGTTAATAGATTAAAATATGTCACAGAACCCATTGTAATTTAAAAGCAAATTGAATGACTTTCACTACGTTAGTCATACATTTGGTTGCTGAATAATTGAACCATATTTTTAACTCAAACACTTTATTTGGTAGTTAGATTTCTCGAACAAATAGACCATCACTTATTGTATGATAATAACCATTGGAGAGTGGCAATAATGAACGGTATAAATAAGGTCGGGAATGACTTAAAAATACTTTATCATGAAGTATTGCTACCTCTGCGTAAATCGTAAATGTTCAGCCTAAGTCATGCTAGTTTAGTGTAACTTGGAGTTACCCTATCCCGATATTTTAAATCAAAAATGAAACCGATACAGTTAGTTTAGGCTTGTTTGGTGACAGTTAGTATCGGTACCAAATGAGCATACTAAACTGTCAATATAATCCATTCTGACCCACTAAATACAATTTATGTAATAATACAGATTTATTAGGTTACCCGTTGTGTTGCCACTTAGTATAATCGTATCAAATACAAGAAGTTCGGTGTTATTAAGTCAGAGCGACTAAAAAAGTCATTTAATAATCCACATTTTACCCCAACTAACCTCAATTCTATATACAAAGAAAACATTTGCTGACTTTAATTTGCTGAAAAGAAATTAGCTAGAATGAAATGCAGCTGTGTTAATCTACCGGTAGTAATTTAGATTCCCTACAAAAAATACACAACAGCCTTGACAAAGGAAAAGGGGAAAACGCAGTAAAACTTATCTTAACGACATCAAAAGTTGCGTAAAGAGTTCCACGACTTTATATCCAACCATAGCAGCGAAGGGAATTATAAAGTATGAATAAAGTGTAAATATTCCTAACACCGCATTTGAATACGCCGTGGGTGTCCATATGTTACACATATCTTGTAGCCAAACGCAGTTTGCTTATGTAAGTAAAGCTTAAAATATGGGGTTTTTATGGGCAACGGATGACACTAAAATGGTGTTGGGACGTCGACATTTACAAAATTATAGTCGAGATTCTAGAAGAAAGGATATTTGTTGAAGGGTGCCACTGAAAATGCCATGCTGTTACGTTATATTGGCACATTCACTTTAATCTCTGCAGTTTATCATGAAGCCATTCGAGGCTAAAAGGAATACCTACACGTTCTACTTCATAGAGCGTCGCTTAGTAATTGGGTTAATAAGCAATCAGAGTAAATACTATTAGCTACTAACAGAATAATGGACGTTTAGATATTTACAGCACATCAAAGGACAATTGAAACTTGAGGAACGACCGCTTACAATGCATTTAGAATGAGTTAAAGCCACTTCCACGTTACGTTGGCGTTTTCACTTGTCTCTGAATAAAGCTAACGATTATATAAGAACGTCAAAAATTTCTGTTTAGTAGTGACGTGATCTACAATTCAGTGTGCAGATTAACACTGTCAAAAGAAAATAAATATGAAACGCAGAACTATTTATTTATAGAACATTATTGATAAATGCACGAACCTTTATATTTTTTACAAAAATGACACGACTTCGTCTGTTGATGTCTCGAACGCAAGTGTTTCTTGACAGGTGGAAAAAATTATATATCCCTACTCCCGGAATTTTTTCAACAACGCCGGCAATACAATACAAAATATAAATTCCAACTAAGACTTAATAAAAGATTTAACATACAGGCCTCCTTGGAAGCATCAGTCTTTCAACGAAATTACACAATACAAAAAAAAAACTAGCATAATGTACAATACAAGCAACTTCCTTTCTTAAGAAACTAAAACAACACATAAATTTATTTCACAGGTAGAACACAGAACTTCTGAAAACTTCTCTTAATGTTCCCGTTCTGAGTCTTAATAGTTGCAACACGATTCACTAAATTCTTTTCATCACGTAAAAGCACAATTCTTCCTAACAACTATTTCATTGAAGGTAAGTTGTAATCTTTAATTAAAACAAGATCGCCAACATTTATGTTTAACGAAGATTTCTTCCATTTATTTTTGGCCTGCAAATTGGAAATACGAGTATATTACTTTTCCCAACGCGACCAAAAATGCTGTTGCATCTTTTGCACAAGCTGAAAGCGCGTTAACCTGTTATAAGGCAAATCTTGAAAATGGCAATCTGGTATTGCTGTTAATGGAGCTCCAATCTAAAAATGTCCAGGAGATAAAGGATTCAAATTATTAGGATCTGAGGACAGGGGATAAAGGCCTGGAATTTAAAATAGCTTCAATCTGGATAGTAAAGTTACAAATTTTTCATATGTCAAATGTGAATTATTCATAACCCGTTTTAAATGATGCTTAGTGGACTTAACTTTTGCCTCCCATAAGCCGCCAAAATGGGGAGAGTAAGCCGGTATAAAATGCCATTCTATATCTGTACTAGTTGCAGCTTGAATTAAATATGATTGGTTTTCTGCAAGATACTTACCCAATTCTTTTGATTCATTATTAGCATCCACGAAATTCGTGCCATTGTCGGAGAAAATTTTATAGGGATTGCCTTGTCGTGAAACGAATCGTTTCAAAGCCATGATAAAGCACTCTGATGATAAATCTGTAACTTCTTCTAAATGTACAGCCTTTGTTACAAAGCAAATAAATATACAAATATGTGTTTTAATTATTTTTGCTTCCCGAAATTTTCAATCTTTTATTAAAAACACTCCAGCATATTCAACACCTGCATTCGCAAAGGGCGCAGCTGGAGAAATTCGCTCTCAAGGTAAATTTCCCATAATAGTGTAGGAAAGGTTTGGTTTCGCCTTAAAACATGTTACACATTGTCTGGCTACCCTACGAGTTAGGCTTTTTCCTGAAATCGGCCAATACCTCTGACGCACTGTATACAACAACGTTTGACCACCTACTTGTAATGATTTTGAGTGTTCATACTCAAATATTAACTTTGAGAACCAATGTTTTGAACACAAGATAGGATGCTATAGATCCTCGGCAAGATTTGAATTATCTATTCTTCCACTAACGCGTATAACGTCATCTTTATCCAAAAAAAGGAGAAAGACTCAAAATTCTACTTTTATTGGAAATACCTTTTCTCTGACTAAGTGTCTTAAACTCTTCAGGAAAAGATTCAACTTGTGATTGTTTTACTACAATTAATGTAGCATAATCAACCTCACTTCTTGTTAATAGCTTAACATTTTTAATTTTAGTTTTGCAATTCGCAATGAAACGAAAGCAATAAACAACACTGCGAATTAATCTATTAAAATTAGAAAATCGAGTAATGTCAATTACTTTAGTGTCAATACTAGTAAAATATGTACTTTCTTGTTTACGCAATTCCGGTAAAAATGTCGTTTCGGTGTCAAATTTTGACCAACACTCTACATTTTGTTGAATAAAGGATGAACCTTCTCACCACATCCTTAAAGTTGGTAGAACACGGGATTAATTTCGCGCCTCAATAAATCAGCAGGGTTCTCCTGAGACCGAACGTGATTTCATTGACAAATTTCTGTGAATCTCTGTATAGTTGCTACACGATTAGCTACAAATTGCTTTAATAAATTTGATTGGGTTTTTAACTAACCTAAAACTATAGTTGAATCACATTATAAATATATTTTCTCTGGCTTTAAAGTAAACGAATTTCAAACCTTTTCTACTAATCGAGACAGTAGAAGTGCTCCACATGGTTCTAAACGTGGAATTGTACAAGTTTTTAAAGGACTAACTTTAGCCTTCACACATAACATTCTTGTATGAATTGTTCCATCACTGCTTAGTGATTTTACATATATCGCCGCGCCATACGCCTTCTTCGAAGCATCGGAAAACCCATGAACTTCAAAATGAGAAGAGTCTGTCAACCTTACGCACCGCTCAATATTTAAATCGTGTAAAGCCGAACGACACTCTCAAAAACTCAACCATTCAACTTTAACCCTAGGATGCATAGCGTGGGTCTTTTTGACCCAGGTGCTACTTTATTAAAACTTCATATTTTTAAAAATTTTAATTTTATACATTTGATACTTTACGTATGCCTTATTTGCTTATTTGTTAATAGCTAGTAAGCGTTCTCAGTTTTCAATAAAATATATATCTTCTAAGAAATAATCAAAAAAGAAATTTTGCGCCTTTTACATAGGGTGGGTCTTTTTGACCCGCATTGAAATACACTCAAACATCTTTAAGAATTTGCATAATGAGTATTAAATTATTCTGTTCTGGCATAATGTATAGTGAATTTAAGTAATATAGAAATTATGTCACGATAAATACAAAATCCAGCATACTAATTAAGACAAATTAGATGAATTGTACCAACCTGCTTGCACAGGTCCATTTATCCTCACCTGGCACCTATTATTAAAATTATTATAACTATATCTGTACTTCTGTAATTTATCAGTAAACATTTGGATCGTTGTTAGTTACATGTGCAAATAATTTGTCCTTGTATGTAATAAAATGGCACCAACAAGATATAAACGATTTCGATTTTGAAGAGACAGTGCTACAGTGGTACAACGAAGCTGAATCAGAAGATGAAGAATCCAACAGCGATGATTAGCATAATAAAGGCGATGATAGAAAAAAAACATTAACTATTGTGCAGTTTAGTAGCAGTGAAAGTGACAGTGATCAACGCACCGACGAAAATATTCGATTTGATCGGCAATATGATAAATACATGCATGTGATTTTTCTTCCAATGCTCCGCCCAAAGGTACTACATTGGCCAGGAAGCGAGTTTTTTACCTGGAAAATTTGAAATTTGACCGAACCCTTGCTGTTACAAGCAAGGTAGGAATCTTTAACGTGCGTGACTACGCTAACACGCGGGAACTCCATTTTACCTCTCATCTGAACGAGGGTGTATTTTTGTGAAAAATGATCGCCTAACATTTTTCAAACGGACCGTGTCGGGATTTGAACCCGTGACCTTGGGCGTAGTAGTCACACACAAACCACTACGCCACGGAGTCGCCGATAAATACATACATTATAATTTGAATAATGACCGCTATGACTACGGCCACGTCCCCAATGCTCCATCCGAAGGTACTACATTAAACGATAACTACATACATTATAATTTGAATAAGGGCCGCTATACTTGCGGCCACATCCCCAATGCTCCACCCGGAGGTACTACATTGGGTTTAAACGCAAAAATAGCCGTGCTTCTTATTAATCCTAACTTCATAATTAAACCAATCTAAATAAAAATCTAACAAACCTAAAATCTAACAAACCTAACAAACTCTAACAATCTAACAAACCTAAAAATCTGTAAACTGAAACAAAAACTAAAAACAGGGTTTAAATAATGGTATCCCTAGCTCTGATCTTGGAGTGTACCCGATCAACAAGACACAAGCAAAAAATAAGAGGGGGAGGGCTCCGTAATACCGGATAGCAGACGCCGGCTCTGCTTACCAGTGCGACCTGAAGGGTAGTCTTTAAACTATCCAAATCTAGCTAACTAATTTAAATCCATCCCTAGCTTTCCCTATCATTCCCTAACTGATTTATATTATGATTAACAATCTTCACAATTCTACTCTTCCTTCCCAAATATATACTGCAACCAAAATGGCGACAGAAAGTCAAACAAAACAAATATGCCACAAAATACTACAATACATGCTAATAAATATAAAGTGTAAATATAAAATATAAATAAATATAATTATATAAATATATAAATAAATGTCTAATAAGCGTTAAGCATATATAGCAGTGCACAAAATAGCAAATGCATCACCCTATTTATCAGGTGCACTCGCACAAGCATTATGTCGGCTAGCGCCATTACGCACAAAACGTGCTTGTTAAATTATTTCAAAATAACTAATTAATGTAAATCAATGCTTGCTCGAGTACAGCCGCCACAATTTAAGGCTTACCTCGATAATAAAATTCTCCAGCATCCGAAGATCTGGTCGTCTGCCTAAATCTAACTGTAACTTACTTCTAAGGGGAAGATGGGGTGCACTGCTAAAGTCCTGGTGGGTATGCACTAAATGTCCTGCAGGGAATCACAATCACTATCAGTTCATTTTCAAGTCCTGGGGGGGATGCGCGGTTTCACTCTATTTTATTATCTTTTTTTTATTTTATTGATTTAATTTAAGGAGGGTTTTGATTTATTTGTTATTGTTTATTTGTTATTATTTATTCCCGATTTTCCGAACATAATTATGAAGATAGGCAGTGATAATATTAATGGTGTGGGGATTTCTCGTGCATATTGGACATTTGGGTATAATTATCATGTTTTTTTTTAATATCAGGTTTTGGTTATATCTATGCTCGTATCCGTACTCACGCCAAGTCAATCTAAAATTTTCCAATTCTCCCACCAACCCCACCGAATTTTACACGCGGTTGTCATTGTCTAATCTTGCGACCCTTCCCGCAAATTCTTTTAATGCTGTCCGGAACGCCTTCTGATTGACCACTTCCCCGACTTCCTCTAGGCTCTTTGGCCATGCCAGACTTAGATAGCTAGTTTGCAATCAGCCAACCCTCGATTTCCCGCCTTAAGCGGGCAGTCAAAGAGCACGTGCTCTGCGCTTTTCGCGCCCTCGCCGCATTCGCAGCGGTCGCTGTTGGTTAAACCGAACCTTCGTAAATACGCCTTCAGGGCGCCGTGCCCTGTTATCAACTGCACCATTTTGTGATCGAGCTCAACCTCGATCCTACCTCTAGCTTCTATGCTCGGTATGAATTTGTGGGTCAACCTGCCCGTGGCAGCGTTGTTCCACCTCTCTTCCCATTCTTGAATTACTTTTCGCGCAGTTTCCTTTTAATATGGGACCTCGGTATCAACGAATGTGATATCAGAAAGTCGCCCGTCGCGGCCTCTTTCGCTAATTCGTCAGCCCTATCATTCCCTACGTTACCATCGTGCGACCTAACCCAACAGAAGGTCTGTCGAGGTATTCATGTTTGTTAAAGCTGATATAGTGTCGCTGATTATATAATTCGCACTCCAGTTTGCGAGTTTGGTTTGCAACCGAAACACCTCCAATTCCTGCTTATACACGACAAACGCCGCGTCTGCTTGCCCGTCATCCATGCGTGAGCCGTCAGTATAAATTCTGATACCCGTCGCGTCCCCATCGCCTTCTACAAACTCGATTCCTCTAATATCGGCCGGGTGTCCCAACTCCGATACAACGATCTTTCGTTCTACCTTCCTATTACCAAGTTGAATATCTTCGATAATTTCGCGTCCTTTTCCTATATTTATCAATCTCTTATCTCTAATCTCCCAAACGACATATTCGATAGGAACAGTTCTACTGATCACCAGGACCGCCTCCGTGGAGGTGGTGCTGTACGCCCTGGCCGCTTTTACAGCGGTTATTCGTTGTACGCTAGTCAATTGACACATCTCCCGGACTTTAAAAACTTCCGCCCATACAGAAGCTGCATACAGCATAGCCGGTTCAATTGCTCCGGCATAAATCGTCCTCAGCGATTCGTCCCTGAAACCCCAGTTGATTTTCGCCGCCGCCATCATTCTGTTTGATATTTTGCTGCCTTTGCTTTTAATATAGAGCACGTTAGCTTTCCAATTTAACTTATTGTCAATCTTTACCCCGAGATATGTAATTGCTTCCTTAAACGGTATTTTATCCCCTCCCAGCTCTAGCCTAGGGGGTCGCTGTCCCTCTGACTTCGCGGGGTTAAATTTTAATTTTACCGCCTGTGACCATTCGTGTAGTTTATTAAGCGCCTCGTTCGGTTTTGTGCGCATATCCATTAACAATCGCGATCTGACAATTAAAAGCGTATCATCCGCAAACCCAACGATTGAGCATCCTGTGGGCAACTTGACTCTAAAGATGCTCTCATGCAATAACTTCCAAAATGTGGAACCAGAGCATGACCCCTGCGGACATCCCTTTCCACCTCGCGCGACAAAACTTCCCCCGGAATATCAACCTGTGCCAATCGCCCCGAGAAATAACTCTTGACCAAAGACATCAAGTTTCGTGGACAACCCCTATTTTCCAACTCGCAAACAATCAATGGCCACCAGGCAGCATTAAATGCTCCTGAAATGTCCAAAGCAACAACGACACAATACTCCTTTGCCTCTCTCGCCTGCTTAATTTCCCCGATAACAAACTCTAATGCGTCGATACTCGACTTTCCCTCCATAAAACCGAACTGTCGATTATTAAAACCGCCGCTGTCGCGCACTAAATGCTCAACTCAAGTAGTCATAACGCGATCCAAAGCTTTCCCCAGCACCGGTAGCAAGCTAATTGGACGATTGCTGCCCGGGTCTGACGCATCCGCCTTTTTAGGTTTAGGTATGAATTTCACGTTCTGGACTTTCCAGCAACGCGGAAAGATGCCCCTTTTTAGACAAAGATTAAACAACCCGACAAAGACACACGGGGTTAACCGGCACGCCCAGACCATATGCCAACCCAGACTGACCGAATCCACCAAGAAACACCTCCTAGCCTCCGGCGACACCTCGAAAACAACGCTGGCCAACGGATCTCTGGGTCCCTTGCCACCAAACCGAAACTTCCCCTTGACCTCCTCCTCGAACCTAAGCCCCCTGGAGCGGGGGTTCTGAACAATTAACCTTTTCACGAGCTCTTCTTGCTTCATCTCCCTCTCTACCCCAGGGAGCACGATGCGCGGCCTCCTCTTCTTAATGGTCTTCGCGGTCAGACCCTGACAAGCCCCGCCCACCGTTGACTGCAACCGCTGGACGTCCTCCCGACCAGCACACTTGACAACAACGCCACCCCTACGCGTCCGACGTGCGCCGACAACAACAAACTCACCCTTGGCCGGATCAACCTTCTTCTTCAACGTCACCATGACGTCTTCTTTGACCCCTGGATTGGCGTCAACACGAACCGTCGCGGTTCGTGTTGACGCTGCCTTCTTTGCCACTGCACCTGCATACGAAGCTACCCTGGGACCAAACGACCTCTTAATCCCCCCTACCCCACCACGACCTGCTTCGTCCTCGCCGCTGCGACTGCTGCCTCCGCCACAGCCTCCTTCACCTCGCCTCGCACCGTCCTAAGACCTCTAACCATCCCCAAAACTGATTTGCAACGTCCCGGAACTCGTCCGCGGCGTTGCGAATCACCTTCCTGTCGTCCACGGTGATGGTTGCCGAAGTGGCAGGGACCCGCGTGTGTATAAAGCCGTGCGCCTTCTTCGTCCGAAACATCAAGAGATCCAGTTCGTCTAGATCGCTAGCCGCAACGCTTCCGTTGCTGCTAGTCGACCCGCCACGCTGGCCTCTCAAAGTTGCGGGCGACTCAGGCCCGGCTCCACACACAAAGGGCGCCGGCCCCTCCGACTCCACCACTACAGACGCAGGCTCCCTCTGCGACACGACTACCTCCCTGTCGAGCTGCAACTCCGACTTCTTTTCCCTAACCATGACCTCCTTCTCTCCGAACTTATCGACCGCCCCAGCCTCCGACTGCTCAGCCCTGACTGACTCCGACCTACCACCTCTCTTCTTTTTCAGCAACGGCTCCTCATCTCGATGTACAACCATGCTGAAAAATCTGATGACAAAAACTACAAGGACAAACAAAAACCAGATCAAAATGCCCTGACGACACTTAATAAACTCGAAGCTAGGATGTGCAGCTAAACGGCAAAACAACAACAAGTACAGAACAAAAACGCTGCTCCAATAAAAGTCATAGATTTCAAATGACCCTTCAACTTATCTGTTTTTGTTTATTTATTCAAATTTTATAAACCGCCAAATGAAATTTCAAAATTATGAGAAATATAATAAACACCAACGTCAAAATAACAAAAAGGACGAAATAAGATAGTAAGCCCAATAAATATACGCAATTAAACTACTATAACAAAACTGTATTTATTTATTTAAAATTCAAACTAACTAATTACCTCAAAAACAAATTTATAAAATACAGGACTTTAAATTTAGAAATAAACTAATTAAAACACGCGTTATTGGAATGCGGTGCGGAAGCACTTACCGCTTGTTTACTCGGTGTTTACTCGACCTTGAAATGTTACACCACTAGTTATACCCAAAGATGGACCTTTAGGAAGTTTAAAGTACACGTGTACTTAAAAAATGGAAAATTTATATTCAAATAATTTTAAAATTTACGGTTTTTAGTTATTTGTTTGATTCAAAAGGGCTAGATTTTTGTTTTTAAATTGTTATTTTATTACACGCACGTTATATAATTTTCCCGAATTTATTTGCTTGTTTTACGCGGTTTTTTAACCCGATTTACTAGATTTCCCAATAAATTTATTAAAAACGCCTTTTTAAATTATTTTGAAATTATTTGGGGTGTTTGGTTATTGATTTTGATTTATTAGACCGAAATTTGATATAGTTTATTTTAAAACGCGAATTTTAGTTTAAATTTAAGTTAAAACGCGGTTTATTTAGTATTTAACGGATTAAATTATTATTTTGGTTTTATTTAATGCCCTGTATATTAAAATTAATGGCACACAATAATAAAAAATAAAATACAATAAAAAGCAAAGCTTAAACTATAATAAAACAATAATAAATATCAAAAAACTTACTTGTTTACTGCAGAAGCGGGAGCACTGAAAAACACGTCCGCTCGCTTCAAGCGGTAACTAGAAAGGATAACTACATACAGCAAAAAGTGCAATGAAATGGATGAAGATGCTCGATAGAACACCAAAAAAAGTCCGTCCTCAAAATGTCATTCGTTTTACACCTGGTCCTTCAAAACAAAGCAAAATTTTCACAGAAAAAAAAATGCTTGGAGAAAGATTATAACTAATGACATGATCGACAAAATCATTGTTTGTACTAATAGAGAAGCTGCTCGTACATACCTGCATCAAAAGGAAGTTTGGTACCCAACCAATAAAGAAGAAATTGAGGCGTTAATCAGAATTCTACTCTTAGCTGGAGTGGAAAAAACTTGGAATGTACCACTACGAGAACTTCTTTCTGATAAACTGTCCAATCCAATCTACAAAGCAATACACACCAAGCAAACAGGCGAAATATGGTATAAAAATATTTTGGTTGTGTGAAGCAAAGACTGGATATGACATCGATGGAGATATATATTGGAAAGCAACCTGGTGCCGAAATACAGCGTAATTTGGGAATGCATGTTGTACAGTATCTTGTACGTTCAATTCAACATACATCTAGGAATTTAACATTAAATAATTTTTTAACAGCGTCGAATTATACGAAAAACTTTTATCTATTGGAGTAATTAGTAATTTTGCTAAGCACAATGCACAGGACAATGAAATGAATAATACGACGAAGAAAAAACCAAAAATAATAAAATTTTATAATGAAACAAAAGGCGGTGTGGATGTGCTGGATCAAAAAATATCAAATTACACATAAAGAGATGGCCTTATGTCACATGGAGCAACATAATAGACGTTGGAGCTCATAATACCTATATTTTGTTCAGTAACGAAAATAAAGGCTACAAAAGCAAAAGGTCAGACCGACGAAGATTATATCTAAAAGAGTTTGTGAATGCAGCTTACTCTACCATGTATGGAAAATCGATCGAAGGACCTGTCATAGATGCAGTTAGAAGATTTATTCAAGTTGAGAAAAAAATTAGAAACAGCACCAAAGAAACCAGCAACAATGGAACTATGTTCCTTATGTCCCTGATGAGGGAGCAAGGACCACTCAGTATATACGTGTACAAAATGTGTAAATAATAATTAATTATTATGTACTGTTTGTAAACAAAAAAACCTCTTAAAACAACTTAGAGCCATAATTATTCAGTTAAAGCACATACATGTCAATAGATATCTCGTGGATCTTTTTGATCCACGTTATGTAAACGTGTAGTGTCTGACAAACATGCATACTAGGGTTAATAGAAATTGAAACTTTGTCGTCCCATGCTAATTTTCCTTGTCAGAGCTCTTGTAAAATAATTTTAGCACTTATAGTACAAGGTGACAAAAGTCCAATAGGATCAAATACCTGAACAATTTCAGATAGAGTTGTTCGCTTTGTAATTACTAAATTTTTATTCTGGCTAATATTAAACCTGAAGCAATCTACTGTAACTGTCCATATCGGATCAAGTGTCTTTTTGTTTTCATTGGGTCCCAGATCTATTGCATCGTTTTTTAAACCATTAGAAATAATTTCATCGCTATTGGAAACCCACTGACGCAAATTGAAACACCGCTGTTTCAAAACAAACGAAATATTTTTAACACTATCTTGAGCTTCTGCAAACTGTCAGATCCACTCAGCAGATCGTTGACATAAAAATCACGCAATATTATTTCAGATATCTGAGGATATGACTCTTTGCAATCATGACCTAACTGCTGCAAACATCAAATTGCTAAAAAAGATGCAGATGCTGTTCCGTATGTCACTGTATTTAACTCGTATGCCTGCAATTTTACATCAGGTGTAGGTCGATACAGAATGCACTGCAATCGCCTTTGGGTAGAGTCTACAAGAACCTGACGGTGCATTTTCTCAATTTCGTAACAGAAACCATATTTATGTTGCCTAAAACGAATTATTATTGAAAAAAGATCATCTTGCAATACGGGGCCTACCATCTGTAGATCATTAATAGATTTGCTTGAACTAGTCGCCTGAGGTGCATTGAACACCACTCGCAACTTCGTGGTTTCGCTGCCCTCCTTTAATACTCCATGATGCGGCATAAAATACTGCTTAGCATCAGAGAAATATTCCACTTTGGTCATATGACCTAGACTTTCATACTCAGACAAAAAGTTAGTGAATTTTTACCGAAGTGATGCATTAGATGCAAATTTTCGCTCTAAATTAATGAATCATGACTTAGTTAATTCAATGGATTCTCCTAAAACATCTGGGGATGCCTTTAATGAAATAGACACCATGAACCGCCCGTACTCTACGCGCTTATAATTATTTAGGAAATGTTTTTCACATTAAAGAGAGTTGCCTTGTAGGAATAATTTCTTCCAGCTCTCAAAATCGCTGTGGTTGTGCTTGAGCATCTACTTTAATTAAATTACAGTATGTAACGCCTTTAAGCTTTTTATTACTGAATACTGACCCTGATAAAATCCAGCCAAAAGTGGTTTCTTGTAAAATAGGCATGTATTTTCCTAATTGAATCTGCCTCCCACAAATAAAGTTCCACATATAATCGCTACCTATTAAAATATGTATAGGTTGTGGCTCAAAAAACTTAGGATCGGCTAAATTT
This sequence comes from Platerodrilus igneus, assembly GCA_036346225.1. Taxonomy (NCBI): domain Eukaryota; kingdom Metazoa; phylum Arthropoda; class Insecta; order Coleoptera; family Lycidae; genus Platerodrilus; species Platerodrilus igneus. The sequence continues at coordinate 4,147,744 of JARFIW010000131.1, read as the reverse complement.
AGATTTTCTGGAATAGGAATATTATCCTTATCCAACTTAAATGAAGGTAAGTATCCTGTAATATTCTTGATAAGTAAACAAGACAAATTCGCAATGAGATGCTTATTAATCGATTGTACAGTCAAGTCGCACTTATGTTCGATTGTTGACAATGACTGACGAAGCCCTGATACTGTAAAGTTTATTTTAGTTTTATGTATTTTTAACCATTCAGTCAATTCTTCAGTTATAAAACTGTTTTGTGAACCTGTATCCAAAAGGCCTTTAGTAGTATACTCTTTATTGTCCTTATTTCGCACCTTTACAGATACAGTCAAAAGCAAGACTTGTGTATTTACAGAAATTGCAGACAAATCCGTTGCCGCAATATTATTCGCCTCAAGAGAGAATTGTGCTTGAATTTGCATTTGGTACAATAACCAAACTTGCAATCCTTCGCATAATGATTTTCTCGCAAACAATTTTAGCTCAACTTTAATTCTTTAATCTTTTTTACGCGGTCTTCTACAGTTAAATCTTTAAATTGCATACATTTAAAAATAGTGTGACCTTTTTTGCAATAATTACGTACAATACTGTTTGTTACTAATACCTTTGTAAACTGCCGCGGTTTATTATTATAAGTTTTATGAGATTCGTCTGAACGCTTTTTTAACCTGGCAATCTCAAGATTTTCTAATAAATTTGATCGCCCTTTTAAAAATTTAAAAAGATCCTCTAAAGTAGGTAAGTCTTTATCGCCCTTAAAGATACTCTAAGCTCTTTAAATGTGTGTTAACCGTATCTATAAGCTTTCGAATTTGAAATGATGACTCACTAGTCAAAACTTCTAGAATAAAAATAGATTTTATATGGTTATGAACGAGTAACCTTTTATTGTCGTACCTCGAACATATAATTTCCCATGACAGCGTATAGTTCGAATCTGATGTGGGTATTGGTTTAATCACTTGCTCCGCGCAACTATTTTGCAAACTAGCCTTCATATAGTGGTATTTTTGAGTGTTTTTAGTATTTTTATTAAAATGAATATGTGATTCAAATGTATTTTTATAATCGAGCCATTTAACGTACGAACCGTCAAATTTTGACAAATTTATCGTCGGAAAACGTATGCCTGAATTAGAAGTGTCAGGAGAAGATGCTCGTCTAACATCTTTTGTTAATTTATTATGAGCTGACTCTTTTGGATGAGCTTCTGAGCTAGTCCGTAAGCCTACTTCTGGTTTTACATCTGATTCATAAGTTCGAATCGTGTACCGAACTTTAGACAGTAAAAAAAAATATGCATCTTCAAATTGGCCATCATCCTCATAGCCCGCAGTATCTGCTGGATGCTCAAGATAATCAATTTTTAATTGAATCGCCTTGTATTTCTCCAGCAAAGGGACACAGCGAGTATAGCGCTCTTTCAGTTCAATATACTTAATTTCTTCATTTAAAATTGTAAAGTCTTGTTAATACCTTTGTTTAAACTTAGTTCGCTTGGTTTTGAGAACACCTCTCTTCGCTATAAACGTCTTTAATTGCTCAGACATATTTGAAAAATACTCTTAAATTGAACAAAAACTTTTTAAATTGTGTAAGAACCTCGCTAGGAACCAATCACATAAATCGCGCCAAAACTTTTAGGCTTTATGTATCAAAATTGACTTTCTTAATTTTTCAAACACTAAATAAGAAAATATACGCTCAAATCTATTTTCTTCACTTGGCATAAGTTAAATATGACAATAAGGATAATATTTGAAATTGTATATACAACCACTAAACGTTTTTAGGCTATATAATACTAAGTTCAATGCTTTGCTGTCTTGTAAAACATGCAAATAAAGCTTTTCTCATAGATAAATATGTTCTCAATGGCTTTTCTAAAAACCACTAAATGCTTTCAGGTCGCACAATATAATGCACAGTTATGAATAAGAATACAAATACCGGTAGCAAATGCAACATGCCTTTCTCAAGCTCAAGGTTAGACGATTGCAAGAACTTGTTCGTCAAAGTAATAAAATCGCATACAAGGACGAATAAGCTCTTTAAAACCTTAATATTTTCTGCCCGCAGGCAATATTTTAACGCAAATCGAATCTGTGCATATGTAAATCACTATTTCAATCGGAGTAGCAACAAATTAAAACGTGTTATAAACATAAAATTAAGGTTGTATCCTCAAAATTACGCTAATTATTGAAACTTTAAAGGAAAATCTTACTAGATTCCTGAAAATAAACGCTATTTTATTGATAAAGGAACTTTTATATAAGTACCTGGACCAATCCTTGTAACGCTCTTTGATAGTTTAATAATCGTCTCAACTTCAGGAATTCTAAAGTTGGTGTTTCTTCGCTCTGTGACATAGTCGCTCAATGCCAGTTTTAATGGATATTAATTTTCATATGATCCGGCTCGAAGACCATGTTTAGTAGTGGCGTGATCTACAATTCAGTCTGCAGAAAAACACTGTTAAAAGAAAATAAATACGCAAAATAAATATGAAACGCAGAACCAATTATTTATTGATCATTATTGATTAATGCATGAACCTTTATATTGTTTACAAAAATGACACGACTTCGTCGGTCGATATTTCGAACGCAAGTGTTTCTTGACATATGGATAAGATTATATATCCCCACTCCCACAATGTTTTCAACAACGCCAGCTATACAATACAAAATGTAAATTCGAACTAAGACTAATAAAAGACTTAACAATTTCCAATAACTTATATTTGAACATTTATGGCTTAAATTACAGTGTTTATAGAAAAATATTGTATATGGAGAAATGTCATAGTAGGGAATAACAGATTTATACCGCAATATATGGTTGTTACACGATTGATTCTTTGAAATAACTAAAAATAGATATTCGGTAAATTTACATAATTCGGAAAATATGGAGTTGCATTTACAAATACCTTGATTGAGAGGAAAGTACGTCGTACAGGATACTTCAGAGACCTAGAGTTGAAGGCTTTTTTCTATTTCACGAGTCCCTATACTGGTAGGCTTTTGTCAAAACTTGACCAACACTGGAATAAAAGGACCTTACATTAGTAACTAACAATAAACCAAAGCATCCAAACGATTAAAGTAGCTTTAAGAGTAACAGATTTTCGGTCTAGGCTGGTTGTTCTGAACGTTAGTTCGTAGGAGTTCGCGAAAGCGCTGGGCGTACTATGACATCTATGTATATTGCCAATTCTTTAGAGCGAAAAAATAAAGTACCCTATAGAAAAAAACCGATACATACAATCTATGGGATGATAACCACTAATACTATAGAAACGTCACAAAGTTAAACAATTGCCAGCTTCCAGTAAATATACTCACTGTCTTAGTGCTAGAACGACCCAGAACAATTATATATCAAACAACACTATTTCTGCGGCTCAACATTTCATTTATATAGTCCTACATATCTCCCCTCTGTTACTTTTGTAATTGTTTTTTATTTTAATTAATATTTTATTTAATGTTTAGTTATCACACTTATCTCCGGATCTCCTAATTTAAATTAAATTTATACCCACGTTTGTTTACTATTAAATATTAATGTCAAAGTGACAATAGTTTTTCGATTCTTCGCTTATAAATCCACCCCTTGTGATCTTTTTTCCACGGCTATAAATGAGACTTCTTCTTCTTCTTCTTCTCTAAAGCCTGCAATCAAATGACAAATACACGGACACATCGTGTCAGATGCTTCGGTACTACGACGTTCCTCGCAAATAAATAATCGCAATTCCCTCTTGGGCTCAATGAACTTATTAAAACAGTAGCTCAAAACTATATATTGACTGTTTTCATGTACTTGATAAGCACTCTTTAATAAATTGTGACAAATAATAAATTTTGACGCGTTATCACTCTGATAATTTTTCTAAAATTATGACTCTCGGCGCCATCCAATGAACAAATAAATATTAGCAAGTCTACAAATTCGATGACTTACCTAATCTTCCTGGGTGCTTGGATACCTCTTTTACAATAAACAATAATATTCACCGAAACAGTCCCTTAACGGTTAAGATACACCTTAGAAGCTTCCACTGCAGGTGACCTCGCACTCAAACTGCGTACCTCTCTGTTGTGTTTTTCGCTGGTCCGGGCTCACTTCTTCACGGCTCCAGCTTCTGGTTACGTGTCACTTCCAATTTATAAGTAAAGAACTTCAATTAATATCTGCTATAACAATATGTAAATAATTGAACCCCTATCGATTCTATCTCCAATAACTTTAACAACAATTTGAATACAATTAACTTGGCTCACAATAATTATTACTTCGCTGTGTCGTCTCATTAAAGTCTCTGCTTTTTAAATATAAACGATTTGTATTCAAATCGAGCAATCCATCAACAAACATTCCTATAGCTGTGTGTATTTTCTACTGCATGCTGATACATTTAATACATAGCCCTCTCATTATAACATATAAACCCCATATAACAACTAAATAAACAATGCAAATCCCCAATATAAACATAAATTACGAACATAAATAAACTCCCTACTAAAATTAATACTGTTTGTTTGTTATAAAAATCGTTTGTCAATGGGTTTAAGAGAAGGACAGTATCAATTCAAGGTTTACCGTGCTTTGATTAGCAAATTTGGAAGAACAAGGTCTGTAACTGACCTTTCGAGATCAGGATGACCAAGGTCTTATGATGTACAAGTTGCAAGAGCTTTTCAGGAGAATCAAAACTTAACCGAAAATATTACAAATGCCAAGCACCATGGTTTGCAATATTTTACGGAAAATCCTAAAAATGTATCCCTGTAAACTGCCACTGCTGTTTGTATTTAAGGATGCTGATGTTGCTCTTAGGTACGATTTTTCTTTACAAATATTGGCTCAGATGAGAATTGAACCTAAATGATTGGTTATCCCGTATTTTATGGACATATGAGACCCATTTTTATCTTAATGATGGAGTTAATACTGTCAAATATGGTCACATGAAATCGTACAGCGATGTCTTCCTGGCAAAAAAGTCACTATTTCGTGTGGTTTCACAGCTAATTTCATAATTGGTCCTTACATTTTCAAAGAAATATAGAATGCGGAGGCCGAATCTGTAACTCTTACCGGTTATACATGTAAATGTTAAGATATTTTGCAATTTTACAGTTGCAAAGCGAGCACGAAGAAATTGAAAACACAATTTTTATGCAGAATGGGGCACCGCCGCACATTTACCGACCAGCTGAAGAATTTCTAACTGCGGTTTTTCAAGATCATGTTATGGACAGACATTTTGCAAATACATTGCCACCAAGATCGGCTGATCGTAACACAGCGGATTACTGGCTGTAGGGTTATTCAAATAATTTGAGGTTTAGAACACGGCCAACGGTGCTGGAGGAATTAAAGGACAGAATTAAAGAACAAATACGTGCAGTTTAACTGGAAATATTGAAGAAGAACGGTTGGTCATTTTACAACAACAAAATGGAGTACATACATATCGATAAATTGCGGTAACCAATGTTTGACATCTGAAATTCCATTATGTATGCGCTAGATTCCATTTACTTCTTCTCAATAATTTGAGTTGTTAAAAATATATAATATGTTGAAGTATATCCCTTACTTTATAATTACCCCGTGTGTGTGTATGTGTGTGTGTGTGTGAGTGTGTGTGTGTGTGTGTGTGTGTGTGTGTGTGTGTGTGTGTGTGTGTATAAATAGAAACATGTTAAAAAATGTGTATTGGTTAACTCAAAGTCGCTTCCAGGACGTAAAATTTTCACCTAATGTATTCAAATCGAAAATTAATAAATCAAAGTCACCTTCAATTTGTGTCATAAATGTCAAACTTGAATATTTTTATTATTTTGAAAACGATTCTGTCATGGATTGAAAAGTAAATAAAGACGATTTTAACAACTCTGAGTGGTTTAATTCTCAAAGAAGATTAAGAAAAATACAAAACAAACCACAACAAACATAGAGAGAGTATTTACTCACATAGATGTTCAAAAAGTAGTTTATAATAATTTCATTTACAAAAACTTACATACTTCCTAAAAGTAACCTTTCATGAACGTACTAGGATTAACACATCTTATATTATATTTGACATAGTTCTTTGGTTACAAAGTGTAGATCAAATACATCGCTTACTAAATGTCTATTTCATGTAAGAAAGTAAAAAATGTCATCAACAGCAAAAATACAATCGTAAACGACTAACCGCATCAAGCATCAAGTTTATCGTTATCCGAAATTATTTTTAACTAGTAAAACTCAACAAATAAATAAAGTACATGAATCCTATAAGCAAATGTTGCAATTTGATTCAACTTAACGAAAGGGTAAATAAAAGCTGTTGAATGATTTTTATATTATTACGTGGGCAACAAACTCACAATTAAATGTTTGGGAAATTTAATTTGGATTACGTAACAACAAGAAAACTCTACACAATAAAAAGCTTTAGTATGGCAAAACAGTTACGAGCTCCCTTTAGGAAAAATTATTAAAAATTTGGGAAATTTTTTTGAATCTGAGATAAAGTGATGCATATCGTTTTGGTGTCTTAATAGTTGTGACGTATTCATAAATTTTCAAAGAATGTATCATGAGTGGGCACATCAGCGATGGCCAGGTCGACAAAAAACTACTCAAATAAACTGTATACCGGTGTTCAGGTGAGTCAGGAGAGAGGAAGGTGTTATCAACAAGATAATAGTTTACGAGATTCACGGAAGAGGACTAAAGATAAACGCATGAAACCATCTTAAACCAATAATAGGACCCGACCTTATCTTAATAATAAAATTAAACAGGAAAATATATCTAGAGCTAATAATAAGTACTACAGATGAACAATGTACTTGAAAGTCAACTAACAATATCAGGAGAATTAATCAAAATTGTACATAACAGTGATATTGTCAAAGTTTTTAACAATATTAGAATTTAGAAACACATCTAAATATATATAAACACACATAAATTTACATAAACACAAATAGACACATATAAACACTTACCAACACGTATAAACACATACAAACAGACACAAACACATACATATACATACAAACACATACAAACACATATAAACACGTATAAACACATATAAACACGTATAAACACATATGTAGACATATAAGTATATATACAGACATATTTACACATAGAAACACATATAAGCACATATAAACACATATGAACACATATAATAACACATATAAATACATAAACACATATAAACACTTAAGTCACATTTTAATAGAAGAAATAGTCATTATTCGATTATATGATACACGTACGAAAATATTATATGATGCCTCTAACTAGAAGCAACTTAGGAGAGCGAAATAATGGGTTTTCAGTTGTGTTGACGTTTCAGCTACATAATGCTGTACACTGTCATATCTTTTTGAGTGTACTTTGGTTGAGACCAATATGTCTTATGGGAATGAATTTGAAGGCTAAGTTAGGATTTAAGTGAAGATGCTAAAAAGAGAGTTATAATCAAAGACAAAATAATTAACTGACATGGTGAATTAGATACAACGGCAGCTAGTAAGTGCTTTAATCTAAAGGAGTTTGAGTTATGTGAGTTACAAGAAGAAAGTAAAACAGACAATGTGGATTGTATGTATTGGAATTAGAAATATAATCGGATTTGTGGTCCCGGTTTCAGTCCAAAACGGCTATATAAAAGAATCGGTCTTAGAGAACGCGATTCTTAGATGTTGCACCCACAAGTAGGTTAAACAACTAGGGGTTTCGATTTTAGCGTATACATTCAATTTTGCACTTGTATTTTCTGGAGTCTAAGTTCCTGCAACCCTAACATAGCAGCAGTTTTATAAAGTCAGCTATAAATTACAGAAGTCATTGAGTTTGGGCAGACCCAAGATATTTATACCCTCCCACAAGAGAAACATTAGTACTTATTAATTACAAACTGATTCTAACAAATAAATAACAGATAAATTCTCAACAGTTTTGAAAATCCAAGTTTCTACTATAATAATAAACTTGAGTTTATAGAACCCAAGATATAATCATCATAAATAAGGCTTTTATCCTTTTATAGCGAACAACGATTCGGTGGTCTAATAATAGTAACTTATTACTCCTTTGGGATACTACACTTAAATCCTGATAAGGAATCGAATAAGTGTGCTATTGGATTGTAGCCGTGGTCGCACGCTCGAATAGATATTAAGAATACAATAAAATCTATTTCCAACTTGAGTTCTTTATGATTAGATTTCATTTAGATAGACAGGATACCTATTAAACAAGTAATTAAGGAATGTTTGTAAAGCTACTTGTAATAAGGTTTCTTGTTTATTTTAACCTTACAAGGCGCTAATGCTGAACATGCATCTGCGTCGTTTACAGTTCAATCAGTAGACATTCAAAATGATGCACATACAGCGACCGACACGCCTTTCTGTTTAGATGTCATGAGTGATGTGAGAATTAAGTAAACTCTTGTAATCAATTCTAATTAGTAGTTTTAAACCCGACAAGCTATAAAACAATGTATTTAAATACGTTTTCATTTGTATGGGTGGCACTGGCTTTTCAAAGGGCTAAAAAATTCTAGGCTATCAGCAGTATTATATTAAGATCTGTCAGATATCTATAACGGTAAAGGTTTCCCAATTTCAAATTAATTTGTTTTTACAGGTACTTTATTTTATTTTAACCATTATACACTAGTTATTGTTCTGTTTCAAATTTTACACTTAGAGCGGTAGCAACCTTTCTGCTGTACAAAAAGAAAATGGGAAAAGATAGTTTCTGCAAGTGTACCCTGGTATTTGAACTGAAAGAGCATTATTATTATTACTGTATAGCCGCAGAGATTCTCAATTTTTTTTGTTGCGGTACAATTTCAACAATTTCAAAAGAAGAATAAAAGAAGTTTGGGGGAAGAATAAAAGAAGTTTAAAGGAATTTTATTTACCTATAGCACATTGTGTAAAAGCGGTACGTTTGAGTCAAAAATTGAGTCGATATAACAATTAATGCTGACGACACGCTGTAATGATTGCGGCATAACTCATTAGATACATATTTCCCGTCCCGTTGAGTTCCTACTTAGAATTAAAAGGAAATGTGGGTAGGTTAACACTTTGACCGCCAGGTGTATTCTTTTGGATACACCCAAGTTCTTGCTTAAAAGGCCAGGTGTACCGTTTATGATACACTCGTCTATACTAAGTTTAGAACTTTGGTGTACCCTTATTGGTACACTAATGTAGGATCTTACTTGTGATTTATATATGACCTGGCCTAGCAGTATAACACATAATACTGAATTTTTTCTTGCAATTAAAGGAAAAATTAAGATTTACATAAAATATAGGATATAATAGAACTAAGTGTCAAAAACTACAAAATATAAAAAATATATAAAACATTAAGTTTAGTAAGGGCATATAATCGATGGTTCAGTGCTAAAGTATCACATGTTAGAAAACCTATTTTCTCAGGAGAAGAAAATAGGTGTTTTATAAAATAAGTATTCAATCTTAGTTTTTGATTTGTGGTTCAGAGTATGCTTTTGTACGCTATCGAACTATTCCTAGTCGGTTATGGGCTATGACCAGCCAAAACAGTTTTTCCCACACATTAGATGCTTTTGCACAAATGTTTCATCAAAAAAGTGACTTACGAAAATAATGCTTTTAGTGTATTTCAGAATATTTATATTTTCTAAATACAATTTACAGTTAAAGTAGTACAATATTACATTAGTCTTCTGCATCTATCACATGTGGAATATGTTCATCTACCTTTAGGGCTTTATAAAATCAGTGGCATGAAGCAGGAAGGACTTTTCTGAACAAAGATACATCAAGTCTGGATGTTGTGCTTTTGAAATAGGAATGCTATCCTCGTATGCTCTGTTATTGACGCAACTTTGAAAATCTTTGTACGCTCTAGCAGTTCGTTTTTGTAAGCAAATCATTTAAAGATCATCAAACAACCTATACTTGTAAAAAGTTTGATATGGTGCCGCCTTCATGACCTTTATGTATTTCACATTATTCCAATTAATTTCTTCACTTTCAGAGTTTACAGTCGAATTAGATGCAATATCACTAGTAAATATTTTGAAATCATAAAATGAAGAATTTTCCATTTCAATGGCTTGATAATGTGGAGCATGAGATTTAGCCGTCTCAACAAGTGTATGGAATTGATTTGGAACGAATACTTTTTGCTATTTCATTCTTCTCTTCAACAAAGCGTGTTACGCCGTCGGCTTCATTTTGAGTGTGGCCTCTTTCTAAGAATGTGTAAGATACTGAACTTAGCGTTAGTGTGCTAACACTGTACAGATACATGAAATACATGAATTTATAAATTTTGTAAATCAAAACAGGCTGCCACTGCATCCGTTCGATCTATACATAGTTTTTTAATTGCATCTTTATGTTTACGAGATGAAACTTTGTTTTGATTGTGGTCTTTCCAAATGGTTTCCAATTCCGACTTTTTCCTAGCGCTACTGTTGTATTTTTCGCACAAATCGCAAAGGTCTTTCTTTGGTAGAAAAAATGATATATTAAATTCGTGATTAAAAACTTTTCGATAGCACCACAATTTTGCCACTTCTTTACCGTCTTTTGCACATTCTTCGCAATAGAGTTGGTACGTCTTTTATAGTATTAAACCCAATTCAAAGTACATCCTTTTAGAATCACGTCTAACATAATGTGAAGCAACTGTCGGAAAACTTTTTATGTGATTTCTAACATCATCTAGAATGCGTGATTTCACAACTGGATGGGAGCCATACTTTCCTGCGAGTGACTCAGCAACTGTACCTTCAGAAGACTTTCTCTTAAGCATAATTTTCACCCACTGTTCGTTTATTCCTAGTGTATGCAAAAAGAACACCTTGCACACTTTAATATTTTTGTTATTTAGTTCGAAGTACTATTTGGGAGTTCGTTTTCTTTTTTCTGGATCGACCGGTACATTTCTTTTTAATAACCGTAATACACTTGTTAAGATAATCTCTCTTCCGGTTGATGTCAGCAAGTTTATTGAAACTAGTGAATAGGTTATGTCTTTGGTCATTGGAGATTATAGTTTTGTACTTACACTGACTGGCAACTCCACATCCAGGACCCATAATTTTTTGTAGAACTTGTTTCCCTTTAGTAGTAGTATATGATTTACCCTTGCTACGACATTCTTTCTGGATATTCCGTTTCCATATATTTAGATTTCTTTGTCTTTTTTGCAGTTAGGCTTTTCTTTAGCTTCATATAATGCAGAATTAACAGTAAAATTAGTGCACCTTTTTCTTCAGTAGCCAGTTCAACAGATGTATCACTTTCATCTGTGGATGATGGTTGATATTCACTTCCCTGGTACCCTCTTCCGAATCCGAATCAGCTATACATTAGTAACATATTAAAGGGAAAAATTCTTGTGCAACATTTTTCAAGCGGTCCGTGACATAGATTTTAAGTGCTTGGGAGCTTCTTTTTAAAAAGTTCATTTCCAAAAATACAACTAGCAAATTTATTATATTTCATTAATTACAAAAATGACTTTTTATTTTCAAAGGACTTGAACGCTTATATTCTTTAAAAGCAAAGTGAATGTAATTGAAAATATTACACCTTGATATTTAAATTAATCAATAATTAAGAATGAGTAGCTTGAACACCGTTCAATGTTAAAGTTATGAAGCTCAAAGACTAACTGACTAGATGAGATTCTTACATTTAACATAAAGCATCTGGTCTCACATTGTTCTGTGGGAAAATGCAATATTGATATCCTGCTGTTTCTTGATAATCATATATTGGCTTTATTTCTAAGTAATTATAAATAAGTCTGCTTGATAGCAGTTTATTGTTCTTTCTTATTGTAACAACTTGCGCCTGTGTTACAAGGTAATCGTCTCATATTCTATTTCTAGTATGAACTCGGTTGACATTTATTATATTACATTCTTTAATACAATTTTATAATTCTATATGTAAGACATAATTATAACGTTTAATTTTAAATACATATTAATATCGAGAATATGTAACTCATGTCGGGAATCAAACTCGGGAACTTGGACTTAGTAGTCACATGTAAACTATCTACTAAACGAAGACGCACTCCCTGCAACAACACCTGCTATAGGTTCTCGACCACTTAGTCCAACAAATGCTGGAATCAGTGGTAGAAAAGCACCCCTTTCTGGTAGGATATAATGTGCGGAACTTTAATTTTCTTTCTCCCAAGAGCACCTTTTACGAATCCTTTACCGACATCAATCCCAACGGTGAGTAGCTTCTTTTAATTGTTAGATCTCACTCGATCAATTGCTGATGATGTTTCCTTTAAGAGTCCTCCTTTGAATGTTAGTAGACCATTTAGTGACGTTCCACTGCCACATTTGCTCCAGCATCCACATTTGCTCCCACATCTGGACCAAAAAGTTTTCTTCGACTAACCATTTTCATCTTTCGAGATAAACCTATCTTAAATTTTTCATCTTTCGAGATAAATGAGCATCCACATTTCCACACACGAGATAAACCTATTTTTAAGATTTTTTTACCGCTAACATTCTGGACCAAATAGTTTTCTTTGACTAACCATTTTTATCTTTCGAGATAAACCTATCTTGTTTGGTATCAATTAATATTAGATTTTTCTCAGCTACCCGAATCTCTAGGAATTTTTTTAGATTGCGCCATCCCCAAGGGAGCTACCCTAATTTTAAGATTTCTTACCAAGACCGATTTCTAACCGTCCGCATAAATTTTTTTAGTCATGCGATACATCTTGTTAGCTTAGAATTTTATGCAGAATCTGCAAACAGATTTGAAATCGGACCACGCCCTGCAAAATTATACTTTAAGCTCTCAAACCTCTTTAAAACCTTTTCGCTACCCAAGACATATGCTTTAACCAAACAGTTAGAGGTAGTAACACAAAAATTAAGCACACAAAATTTTAATAATTTATTTATCCAATTTACAGTTTAATAAACTAATTACAATTTTTACAAAGTATAACATTATTTCCTGTGCGTAGCCGAAAGTTTAACCTGTAACAAAAAAGAGATTAATGTGTTGTTTAAATAGACCTGTAACAAAATGAGATTAATGTAAAAAAAATGAGGAAACGCGTTTTCAGTCAATAAAACATATTGTTGTTAATCCAACAATATGTTTTACCGTCCAGCGACACCACGTGGAGGTAAACACATGCCGCCGGGAACAAAGGAAATTTTAAGGATGGGGGAGGGTAGATATGCTTATAACTAACTTACATACTATATATACACAATAAAATATATACAAATATAAACAACTTAACCTATATCCTTATGCCCCATGCGTAGGTTGATATGCTTCCGTGGATGACGTAACGCTTGTCATCTGCGCCCGATAAACTGATTTTATTAATAAGCTGTGTATAAAGTTGGTGTTTCTTACTCCGGATTGATACCATCGTATTCATGAGGGCACCAGAATTATTATGTACAATGTCCTTAAAACTATCTACACTAATCCCCGCCACCACACTACGACTAACACCCTTAATCTTTTAACAATGTCTTTCTCACTTACTATGCAATACGATTTGGCCCTGGTGCCGACGAACTCCAAGACCAAATCGCCACAAAACTCATCCTTAAACTTACCCAACACCTTTTTGTTTATAAGTGGTATATTGTACTTATTGTTTGGAGGGTAATCACTAGTGTCAAAATGTATTATGTTTGCGCTAATGTCACTGTACAAGTCTGGCGTCTCAACACTATACACTAAGGAGTCTGTATCTGTATAAAGCAGGGACAATCTGGGACCATACAGAGGAACCATGGTACTGTAGTGAAACTCATACATAAGAGTTTTGGACAGATCTAAAATTGACAATCCTGCATAGATTGGTTTATTATAATTAATTTTAACACGATCCATCTGTATAATCGCCAGATTTTCCCCCAACACGGTACAACTGTTAAAGTTAGGTTTAGCTATTAGTCCACTCGCGCACAACTTTTTCCCGTCGTGTTCCCATCGCGTGACTATTTTGACATCGACCCTTTTGTCCACGTTCTCCATTGTTTTACCAAAACCGCATTGTTCATAAGTTTGAAAAAATCTTTTTCAAACGCGTTAGCGGCAGACGTACGGAGATTCGTGTTGAGATCAATGTAGGGTTTTAACCACGTCGACTGATCAAACTCCAACACGCGATGCACAACAGTTAATTGCAGACCGTTACGCAGAGCCTGCTGCAAGTTGCGGTAGTGAACAATGTATTTTGTTTTGTCCAGAAGGGTGGCGAGTAACTTAGGCGTCTTCGAAAACGGCGTTGGAGGTACCATCGATTCAGGGCAGAAAGGCAAGTCATTGTGGTCGTTGTGAAGATGTTCTGGATACTGTATATCAACTTCCAAAATATACCCTTTTTCGTGCGTGCTTGGTATATTTAATATTTCATGTTTTATACGATGTACCTGGTCCGTGTTTAACCATCTAAAGCCGCTAATGGGTAAATGTTGGGACATGGCCCATCCGTATAAATTGTTAGCATCCAGATACGTTAAGTACTTGGATGACTCGTTAGGTTGTAGTCTTCCATATACTTATTGTTGGCTTTGGCATACCGACCGCTGCACTGGGTTAACCCACCACGTATCCCTTTCTTGATAAAATGTTGCATACTGACATCGGTCAACAACTCGAGCTTCACCCCAGTGCGCTTCAACATGGCATCCCAACTCAAACTAGGAGCAGTCACGTACTGACATGGGTCTAGATCATAGGTTTTTGTGCAGACGTCTCTGAAGTTCTCGAAAATGTCTGCTAGTAACAAAACGTCTGTTTTCAAATAAAGATCGCTGTAATCCCCAAGCGTTCGGATTTTGAATGTTCTCCATACATTCTGTGCGTGTTCATAATCTGCATACGACACCGCTGTGGCGGTTAGACCGTTGTAGAAAGCATTTTGTGGTGGTAGAGCCTTCTCTTCCAATACGGTAATATCTTTCACGTAGTCGTACGGGAACACACCCTTCCGATGTAATAAAGCAAACTTTTCGGCATTGGGGAAACAGCTCTTTAGTTCAACAAACTGTTCAGCATTCAAGTTGGAGGCTAGTTTATTTAAGCTAGATGCCATGAAGCGTAAGGAGTCTACAAATCTCAGTGTAATGAAAGATTCATCAGTTTCATCGTCGTTTTCCTTATACAATCTAACGTTTTTTGTAAACGATATGAACCTCTCCTTATTATTCGGGATTACAGTAACCCTTTCTTTGTCGTATCCCAACTCTTTCACAATGAAATGTGAATCATAACCGCTTAGGTTATGAAACACCACCGGGATAAACTTTGGAACCGTGTATTTAATGTTGCAGGCGCTATGTGCTGCAAAGCGAAATTCCCCCGTAAGATGGCAGTGATCCCTCACTCGATCATCTCCCAATGGTTTTTTGCAGATGCCACACTCCTCAACCATATAAAACAACAACTCATCTAGGGGTTCCATTGGAAGCATGGGGGTGTTTGTTTTTAAAATTTTTCCCAATCGTTGGGCTTCCTCTTTCATCTTTTCCATAAAAACTTTTGCGGCTTCAGGTCCTCTGTACAGCTCAAACTTGTTAAACGAGTCATCGTATGAACACTTGATATAGTATGCAAAACTGAAGGGTTCGTGGTGTTGTGTGCTGTTGGTGAAGGAAGAGGTGGGATCCGGAACTGCTGAACTAATAGGCTTCAACACACTTTCGAAGTCTGCATAAATCACGAACGGTACCCGCATTTGCTTGTGAACGTTTTTAAACTCGAGGATGTTGTTGAAATGGTTCGGCATGGTGGTAGCGACATGGTTGCAGTCTTGTTCGGTATGTTTAACAAGTTGCTCCTCGCTGCGAAAAAAACACAAGACATCCATCGCACAAGAATTTATGTCCATAGCGGGACAACTGCTTACGCACTAGCTTCCCCAAATCCTTGATCCAGCAGTAGTGGGACTTGCCCCCATTCTGAATGTACAGCAGGTTCACATGCCGATCCCTTTTATTAGCGGTGAAATGTAGCGGTCCAACGATGAACTTGTCTTCCACCCCAAACACGTTGATACTGATGTCGTTTAATTCCTCGAATCTGGGGATATCCTTTATGGGTATTGGGAACTCAATGTCGACAAAGTTGAGCACCGTCGAGTAATGCGGGTAGCTACTAACCCGTTCAGGATTAACATGTCCGGGATTCAGCGCCGCCACAACACACCAGGCAAAACATGCGTTGTCGTGATTTTGGACATTAACCACCGCACACTTGTCTCGAATCCATTTGGGGAGCTCTATGTACGAAGACCCACGCAAAGGTTGGTACTTGTTAACATTTACTTGTAGGTACAACGCCTGTTTCAGAGTCCATCCTAAAATTTAAAAAATTAGAAAAAATTAATAATTGTAGAAACTTACCAGAATCTCGTTCTTGGAACTCGTCCGACTTGGCCGACATCCTTTCAACCAGCTCGTCATAGGCCGCTCCCAGGTCACTAGATGAAGTGAGCACGACATTTCGAGTGTTGAAGGATTTAACATCTTCAACACCCTCTGCCGCAGCCATCTTGATGTAACCACCAAACAACTCGCAATTAACCTTGAGGGAGGTGTGTATAACCAGCTGTTCCCCGACTAAGGCTATGAACCTCTCCTTCTGCTCGCATAGAAAATCCAATAGACCTAAAAATACAAACTAAGCAAATACAAAATACTTATAAAAAAATACATACCACTAGTATTAGCATTTTTAATTCTATATGTAGCGATTCGAGTTTTAAATGCGGTCGCTACTACTTCCACACCGCCATCCAGGACGCGGCTAGCATTAGCTTTGTGCACGTTAGATCGCTGGTGGGCTGCCAAGTTGGCTACATCAACATTGCACTCCACGCATCTCCGCAACCTCTTAGGAGCAGGTCCTCAACCGTTGGTGCGGTCGGTCGTTTGATTCCAGATGGTCCGGCAACGGGGACAGCCACACCATGTTTGGCGTCCTTGTGCCGTTTTAGGCTGTCCTTCCGCGAGAAGGATGCCGGGCACACATCGCAAACAAAAGACCGGTGGATTTCAATCCCACATCATGTTGTTGGAGCCGGTGGCGTTTTAAATTGTTACTCCTCGAGAAGACAGCCTCGCAGACGTTGCAGACAAAGGAAACCATTTCTCTATAAATAATTATAAAACTTGTTAACTAGTCAAAGACTAAACAGAAACTGAATTTATATTGCCTCGTACCATGCTTTTATACCCTGTTGGTAGTTTACTTTTAAAAACCCAGCGTCGTTTAACCTTGAGTAACATTTCAAATCAGTCTATTCACACCAGTAAAATCAATTAGCTAGTTTACTTTTAAATTAGAAAAAACCCAGCGTCGTTTAACCTTGAGTAACATTCCAAACTAGTCTAATCACGTCGGTAAAAATTAATTTGCTTCTTGCTTACGCACTACAACTATAATTATACGATATATCACTTTAACTTTCACTTCTACTCTAATTGTTTACAGACATTTCGAGCCTGGAATTTTTAAAAGAAAACATTAATGAAGAAGGCAAAGGTCACCTTTCACAATAAACCTTAGAAAGTTTGGGTGATTTCGGTAACAAGGACAGCTCAAATCGTATAAAATACGAGCACGATTCCTCTATGTTCAGTACAAAATACAGCATAAAAGTAGATACAATGATATCCATTAAAGACGGTATAGTAATGTTTCGGCGGAGTTTGAGTGATGCTAGGATTAATATCGAACGTGGTTATATTTATGGTGATGATATCGGATCATGTTATGACGACTCCAGGTGGATAAAGTTGCAACAAGCATGGACTGTTTGTGATCAATTCGACCGGAATCAAATAAATTCCCATGAATTATTGGATAAATTTGAAGAATTAAATTTATTGAGAGACTTTATGGAATGCTTTTGAGCTATATAGAAAAATTATAATTGTAAAAGTTTTGTATGTGTATTTTACGGTAAATTTATAAATAAAAATGTTAATATTATTCGAATATTTATCATTCTAAGTCACCTGAGTACAATTTACGCATGCGCAACAACAACCTCGAAACATTTAAAAGGAGGAGCTGCATAGGATTCCTTCTCAGTCATCTCAGTGAAATCAGTGCAAAGCAATGGAGTCTGTAGATGTTAATGATGCACAAGTTTCGTATACCGAAAATCTGATTAATAAGTTTACGTATAGTTTAAGTGAATTGGGTGAACACCCTCATAATGTGGAAATTGGGTTTGTTATAAACCAGAGAATAAAACCCGTATTACGATTGGTGTGTAGCAAGAAATATTGTGGCAGCCATGTTCTGGAATTGACATACGAAAATTGGTTAGCATTTACAAATTTTCAAGTGGAATTTCAAATCAACGTATTTTCTCGTGACGTGCTAAACACTCGATTAAATGGTGCACCCGAAACGGAGGATCTACACATACAACTAGGAGGTCCGTTCTTTATCACTCTGTCACCAGTGTCTGGATCAACCGAGAACGAAACGTTCCAGTTAAAAATAATAATGGGTGATAGCTCGATAGTTATAAATGAATTGGAGTGGCGTAAAATATTCCATATGCGAGAGTTGTTTGAGTATCAACTTAAACAGTTGGAAAGTCGTGACTTCCCAGCATTATACAGCGAATTAGTAGGATTTGTTGCTAATTCTAATTTAAATGATTGTGATCGGTTTAATACTATGACTGAAGGGAGAAACGAATTAAAATCTTGATTGAAGGCGAAGTTCGAATTGGCAATATTTTATTCTACAACGAATTGAATCAGAGCGCACTAAATGCATTGGAGCTAGTTATATGTTTTCCGGATATATTTGTGCAAGATGTGATGCGTACAAGAACATTAGTGGAAATGTTTAGACGTTTAAATTTGTCGGAATCTGAAGATTCTGGTTATGGTGATAACTAGAAAGAGTATTTTATAAAAGACAGCCCAAGAGACGTGGATGTAAATGTATTGTTATTGTAAATATATTGTAAATTTTTTGAAAAAGTATAAATAGACTCGTTGTTGTTTATTTATTTAGTATAGTTTGAGATTTTTGAGTAAACACATGATTATCTGTTCTGGAGAGGGTTTAATCAACAGCGCTATAAACAGGTTACCGTTTGAGCTGCATATTCCAGGTTATCAGTACTGCGGTCCTGGTACAAAGTTGGATGAACGCTTAGCAAGAGGTGATCCTGGAATAAACGAATTAGATAAATTGTGTAAAGACCACGACATTGCATACTCCAAGTACCCGACGATCTTCCAGACACCGAGCAGATAAAATTTTAGAAGAAGAAGCCTGGGGAGAGTTAAGTCTAAAACGCAAAGTTTGGGGAAAAAGCCGCAGCTTGGTTTGTGACAAACGCTATGAAAGCGAAGAGAAAAATGGGTATGGGTTTAAAGAAGAAAATAAGTTTTAAAGGTGGATTTTTGAAGAAAATACGATCCGCAATAGACCGAGTTGGTTCCGACAACTTGAAAAAGCTGTTAGATGTTGGTATTCTAATTGGTAAAAAAATCATAAAAGGAGCCGGTGGGAGAAACAAAATTAAAGTCCCACGTATTATACCCGTTCCACAGAAAGGAGGTTTTCTACCATTGATTCCTATATTTGCGGGACTAAGTGCCCTAGGGGCACTAACAGGTGGTGCTGCGGGGATAGCTAAAGCAGTAAATGATGTTAAGACAGCCAACGAACAGCTTAAGGATAGCGAACGACACAACAGATCTATGGAAGCCATTACTGTTGGGAAAAAAGGAAATGGAATGTTTCTAAAACCATACAAAAAAGGCACAGCATTATTCTTGAAACCGTACAAACAGGGGCGTGGCATTTGTAAAAAAGTATCAAAAAACTAAGCAAGTTACCTCGAAGAGCTCTTACCGATGTAGATATAAGGAAACACGCATCTAACATTCCTCATTTTCGTGGTGTCTTTTCTAGAGATCAGTTACAGAAGATTACACCGCGTGTCAACGAATCGGAGTGATTAATTTGGATACCACCAAAGGTTCGGTTACACATTGTGTGTGGTACCGAAAACGCGGAAATAGTGTGTATTACTACGATTCGTTTGGAGACTTGAGACCGCCGGAAGAAGTAAAGAGATATTTTCGAGGTTGTAAAATTTACTACAACAGTGTAACGGAGCAGACTTACAACACATACAATTGTGGACATTTAGTGTTAAAGTTTCTTAGTGACAATGGCTAAAACAGTGAGCGTGTTCGGGTATGGTAATGTCATATCGACAGGATCCATTTACCCACCAATTAAATTGAAACAGGACGGTGAATATGCTTTGGGTCTAGTGGGATTGTACACTTGTAACACTGTGCAAAACATACATCCAGGAAACAACATATTATACTTTAATGATTCAGAGCATCGCAGAATAACCATTGAACCTGGATCATACGAATTAGAAGAAATAAATGCATATATACAGGATGTTTTCAAAAAATGGTTCAGTCAGAAGCCGGACATCAACGAGAACATTGAAAATATTTTAAACTGAGTGCCAACAATAATACATTAAAGTGTTCTATACGAAGCAGTATACCGATTGATTTTGGGGCAAACCGTAAAAACAATATTGGAAGCATCTTGGGGTTTACCAACCGCAAATTGGCTGCAGATACCGTGCATATCGCTAATCAGCAAGTGAACATAATATCGGTCTCAAACATTTTTGTGGAAACCAATATCACCAGCGGATCGTTCAGAAACAACTTTCTTACGCACAGCATATTTGAATTCAGTCTATCTGTACCACCCGGGTATAATCTGGAAAAGGAACCTAACCACGTCATATATTATCCGCTGAGCGTAACAGAAATTGATAATATTACAATCAGACTAGTCGATCATTTGGGTGAATTGGTAAACTTTTCCCCGGAAACATACACCTGTGTGAGACTGGAAATAAAAAGTAGCTGAAAATGCCTATCGATTTTGTATATAAAGCACGCTACAACACCCCCAGACGATTAGAAGTGAATACGGCGTCAAAGCGTCAAGTTGTCGAGAGACTTACAGCAGAAGAAATACGTTTCTTAAAATCTTTGGGATTAAAAGTTATAAATGATGGGGGGCAGAAGTAAACGCAGCTTAGATCTCCACGGTGATGAAAACGTTAAACTTGGAAGGCTTAAATATGAGGACGTGCCCAAATTGGATGTGTTTGGAGGTTATAAATTAGACGAAACCATAATAAAGGAAGATTATTATACATATCTTCCCTTTACATTGAACGCAGAAAACAACGATCGAATTTCAATTGAAATCCAGAGCAGTGACAACATCACATTCCCCCATGAAAGTTTTATATTTATAAGGGGCACCTATAAGCCTACGGAAACATTAAGGGAAGCGTCAACAACTGGAGACCCGATTAGAGCAGCAGAACCAGATCCTAAAGCTTACGAGTTTACTAGAAATGCACCATATTTTCTGTTTGAGGAAATTCAATACAAATTGGGTAATAATCAAATAATAGATGTCTGTCGAATCCCTGGAATTACAAGAACTATTAAAGGTTTAGTATCCATGGAAGAATCAGAAACAAAATCTATTACACATACCGGTGGAAACCCGATACCATATTCCAAGATGGACGGTTTAGTTGTGCTATACCGCTAAAACCATTTTGGGTTTTTGAAGATTACAAGAAAACTATCGTCAACATGCCTCAAGAGCTGATTTTAATCAGATCCAAGTCGGACGTAAATTGCTACAAGTCGATTGGAAATACAGTAACGTTCAAAATACAACGTATTTCATGGGAGGTCCCGCATATAACATTAAGCGACTTTGCCAAGGCATCGCTGCTTTCGGAAATGCAAAATCAATCATCTATAATGGTTGCATTCAGAAAATGGGAACTACACGAATTACCGTCTCTAACACAATCAAAGTCGCAAGTATGGAGAATTAAAGTATCGAACGAAACAGAGAAGGCTCGGTGGATATTACTGGCGCTGCAAAATGGGAAGTACGACAGGAAAGAAGAAAATGCTACAAGCTTTACGAATGCCAACATAACCAATGTCAAAGTGTTTTTAAACTCTCAGATGTTCCCTCAAGGTCGATTAAATTTGGATTTCGAGCAGAATGACTACTTGCCAGCGTACCTGTCTTATGCATCTTTATGGAAAAATACTACCCGAACAAATCGTCAAATAAATGTTTAATGGACTACAACAGGTTTAAGGAATCACCTGTCTTTGTAATCGACTGTCGTCATCAATTTGAAAGCATCAAGGATGCAACGGTTGATGTAAGAATGGAATTAGAAGCTTCAAGAAATTTTGAACCGTCGATGAAGGCTTATGCTTTAATTATACATGACTCTATGTTTGAATATAATCCGTTTACGGAAATTGTTAATAGATTTATTCACAATTAAATATTTTGTATATATATTTTTAATAAAATTGTATAAAAGCAAGGAATTATTTTGTTTCAATTAGTCTACTTTTATTTGTCGAATGGTGAGCATCTCCCACTCTGTACATAAGTTCTAGTTATTTTAGAGCGAATTTACCTCCATCAGAATAGGGTGAAATTGCCCTATAGAGTGAAATTGCCCCATAGAGTGAAATTGCCCCATAGGGTGAAAGTGTCCCCGACAGTATTGGTTAGCATGGTTCGCAATTACATAAGAAAACGAAGTAGTGGATACAGTAACGAAGCATTAGAAAAGCTATAGAAGAAGTACGACTGGGTAAATCAAGTATTTACTCCATCAGTAAAAATATAATATACCGAAAGAGACGTTAAGCTATCACCGCAAACAACAACAAAAGCAAGCGTACGCTCGAAGCAATATGGAGACTGCGAAACAAGAAGTTAAAATACCTATACAGAATTATGATAACTTTGCTATTGCTAGTGCAAGAGAGGATGGTAAACATGGCCCATTGTTCCCGTCTAACATACGAGCTATATTCGCAGGACCATCGAGTTGTGGGAAGACCAACGCTTTAATATCTCTGATCCTGCACGAGAACGGTCTTAGATTTCAAAACGTTTATGTGTTTTCTAAAAGTTTATATCAACCGAAATACGAATTATTAAGAAACGTTTTTACACCATTAAAAGAAGAAATTGGGTACCATGAGTTTGAAAATTACGATGATTTGATTGAACCCAGAGATACCAAAGAAGATTCAATTATGGTTTTCGATGATATACCTGCAAACGAGCAAAGTAAAATCACTCAGTTTTTCTCGTTCGGCCGACATAAAGCAATAGATTCGTTCTATCTATGTCAAACTTACGCTAGTGCCTTAAAACATAGACTCAGAGATAACGCCAATGTAATCGCATTATGGAAACAGGATGAAACCAATCTCGGACATATCTTTTCGGACCATATAAGTGGTGACATGACATATCCAAAATTTAAAGAAATGTGTTTACAGTGTTGGGGCGACTCAAAACATAATTTTATAACTGTTGTGAAAGATTTTGATTTGGATAAGGGGCGGTATCGGAAGAATTTCGACGAGTATATAAATATTTGACATTATTCAAAACAGCTAGTTCTCATCCAAAGTTTCATGATGACGGACGTTAACAATTTTATTGCGAATAAACGCAGTCTTCATCTTATGCAGGATGCTGTACGAAAAAGTTTGTAGCGTACAAAAGGGTGACGCTACATCTCAGCAAAATTCAAAGAGATGCACAAACAATTGATCGATCCTGCAAATAACCGCTTCCCAGTTGCAATCGATCACCGAAAAAATTCCCATACCTACAACAAAGGTTGAAGTCGAAGACATGGACGTACCTATAAAGAAAATTAAACAACTCGTTCCAGAAGAACCGTTCCATCTTTACTATGCGGATGTGTTAGCTAGAGACGAAGACGAAAATATTGATAAATCAATTTATGGAGTAAAGTATAATGCGGAAACCGATACATGGAGTTTGTGGAAAAGTGTATTGATAATTAACCCGGAAACTAGCGATATAACATTAAACAATGTGATATATCCAGGTACGAAGGGTTTATACAACCTGCTGGTTTACAAAGACATCAGCCCCGAAGATGGCGATTTCAATTTGCATGAAGATTTGCCGAATTACTTGGAATTGATCAAATCTGCGTCGATTTTGAGAAGAAAGTTTAACCCATTTGCGGTGCACGATTTAAGCGGATTTCCAACAAATAACAAAAGTTTAACAAATATGTGCAAAATATCTCACAGAATTTCGGAGGAATCCTGAAAGAAAACAGCCAAAGAGAAGAAAACAGTCTAAGGGATCGGGTTTAGGCTTTTCTAATCGGTTTTACAAAAGTTTAAATTCAAAACCGGTGCAATATGTCTACTGGAATAATGTACATGAACTTGTGGATCGACTGAGATTGTTGAACGCATCCAACCGAGCTGGAAATACAAGCGAGGAAAACATTAACGAGATGGTGTCCATAATAGAAGAGTTGAGAGAAGAAGGTATAATACAGTGAGCTCAGTAAATAATTACACAGTTTTAAAATGCCTATCGACCGCTTCGGACGTTCAGAGCGTAAAGATGCTGATATTCGGCGCGGTCCTCCAGGTCGAGGATTTGTGCTAACGTTGGATGGTGATGGATACGATATGCAGCAAAGAAGGTTAGTGAATTCATCAGACCCGAAAGAAGATGGTGATTGTGTTAATCAGAGAAGCACTATAGTATTCAAGTCTGGAGAAGAAACAATTAGTTTTCGTAAAAGAAGGCTAGTGGATGTAATGGATCCTAAAGACGATAGTGATTGTGTTAATAAGAAATCTGTAATCAAGCTCGTGAATCAAGCCTTTTCATACTGTCTAAAAGTTCTGATGATATACAACGTAAAGATAAAGCCTTCAATGCAAGAAACCAGCGTATTGCAATGCTTGCTCAACCAGTTGAGCCATCTGATGCAGTTAATAAACAGTATGTAAATGAAAAATTGGATAAGCTTGTATCTGACTTTAAAACGTTTATACAGTTTTTTATTAATTTGACTGCAACTTCCGAGACAAATGAGAAGGAGCTCGGTCTTGCAATAGCATCGATTTACGAGGCGTCACCAGCAGCTATAAAAAACAAATACTACAAACCAAAGCTTCAGTTTATGTCAAAGGTGCAATTGGATAAAGATAACCCTATTAGTTTAGCAACAGTGTTAAGCAAAAATGAGTAAAGAAATCATCGTTAAGGAATTATTTAAACCTGCAAGAAAAAATTTTCAGCGTCGTCATACAAATCTGAAACATGTGAAACGTGATCTTATCCAATCGGACTTGTGCGAAATGCAGCCTTACTCGCGTGTGAACAATGGGTACAGATATATTATAATAGCAGTGGACTGTTTCACAAAATATGCTTGAGCTGAACCTTTAAAAATAAAACTGGATCAGAAGTTACAAATGCTATGAAAAAAATATTGGACAAAATGCTGCAAGGAGAAAATAACTTAAAAATCAATCTACAAACGGATTTTGGGAAAGAGTACTACAACCGCTGGTTTAAAAATCTTATGCAAAATATAAGATAAACCATTACTCTACGTATTCCGCAATCAAAGCTAGCATGGTTGAGCGATTAATCAGAACAATCAAAAACAAATTGTACAGAAGATTTTACTTGCAAGGCAGTCATAAATGGGTGAATATTTTGCCTAAGGTTATGGAAGAATACAATAATACACCGCATCGGGCTATTAACATGACTCCTGTGCAAGCAGAAGAGCATCCGGAAAGAATAAACTTTACACCGCTAACAGCGTTTCTAAAAGTTACAAGTATAAGGTTGGAGACATTGTGCGTATATCAAAATATAAAGCAGTATTCGATCGAGGATTTCACCCAAACTGGAGTACAGAACTATTCAAAATTGTTAAAGTACAAAAAACGAGACCGATAACCTATCTGCTACAAGATTTGGAAGGTCGGCCAATTCTAGGCGCTTTTTACAGCGATGAAATTCAGCTTACAGCAGCACCCGACACGTACTTAGTGGAAAAAGTTTTACGGAAACGGAAGCACGGGCGCGAATTATTAGTGTCGTGGTTGGGGGATGGTAAAAGTTGGATTAAGAAAACAGACTTGCTTTAGTATCATCCAGATAATTACCTGGATGAAAAAAAATCATAAAAGGAGGGAGTAAAGTCCCTTAACTGGATATATAGGAGAGATTTGCTTAGAACCCCATTCCCATCTGTGATTTGAAACAGGAAGCATGTGTTTCATAATCGATTTACAAGGATATCAATACAAAACTAGTGATTTCTATTGCAAGGAGATTGCCATTTTGGATGTAGCGAATAATGTAATATGGCATGAGATACTGGACATGGCTGTGGAGTATAACACCCTAAGCGATGATTTCAAAAGCAAGTTCGGTGGTTAAAGCAAAGAATCCATGGGCTTAGCTGGGATGGACAGTCCACAAGTGGATATACAAATGTAGGCGATTTGCTGAAAGAAGTCATACCACCCAATGCTACTATCTATGTAAAGGCGAACAGAAAAGACAGTTACTGTCAAAATATTTATCAAACAACATTTTAAACATGGAGAGTGTTTTCTCACTTCCAAGGCTCAAAGAATTAAGAAGATTCGGTAATAGGTACAATCACTGTTTAAACCATTGTTTGAATAATTTAAGCTGTTCTAAAGAAAACGTATTGCTATTGAGGTCTTTTGTTAATGTATTTAATTTTAATAAAATATTTTGTCAGAATTGTTTTTATTCTAGCAAAAGCATACCTTTAAAATTTGGAAAAGTATATCTGTAAAACAGCGCATTACTTTGGAAAAATTAATGTTTTAAAATACAAATAAGAACCAATAACAGAATACATAATAATTGGTGTTTGCAAATAAATTCAGTTCTACTTTAATAAAAAATGTAAACTTACCTTAAATTTTCCTTCAAAACTTTCCACAAAAGAACTACGCGAAACGACGGTTTAAAATTTCGACGGGCTTACACAAAATAACTACACGAAACGAAAATTTCAACGAACTTACACAAAAGCATGCGAAACTAATAGAATTTTTCTAATGACACCGCGTTATATACGTTTTGAAATCCGTTAATTATACTACTAAATGAGGTTTGTATTTTCCTAAATACGCACTTTTCAGCGCCTCGTGGTATTGGTAATCTACAAACAATTATATCTCGATTTGAAATGTGCGTCATTGAAACATATTCTCAACATAATTAATAGAAAGTCCAAGAAAAGAAATTATAAAACAGCATTCAAATGTTCGTTAAGAAATCTAGAATATTTGTTGGATTACGAGTTACAAATTTATTAATACTACATTGAAGTTTCCGGAATTTGCGTTATAATGCTTCTACCGCGTCACGTAAGGTAATTTAGGTAATTGATATAGAATATCAATATGTAATAAGACCCATTTACTTTCAGTACTTAATCTGGTTTATTACATTTTGTTAATTCTGGAATTTAGGTAGTTAATGATGTCATACACAAAATTAACATGACTGGTATCTAGCGAAAGTTGTAGAATCATTTTCAATTACGAATGCGTTCTTCTTTCATTACAGGAGAAATTCCATAGATTTCATACCATTATTAACCACGCGATCCTTACACCAAAAGTCGACCTTGCCATTTCTACATTATTGTTAAGCATGCATTGGAATTTTGGATGCGGTAATTTCTTGTTTAAAGTAACTTAGTTAAATAAAGTGTAATTTAAAATTCATAAATGATTGTATAGTCAGTTATTACAATTGAAAACACATTCAGGGAATAATTTATTTGCTCTATATATTTTACAGTAGCGTTTCCGGACAAAACTTTCTGCTTTTAATTAATTAAAAGCATGCAAGTTTCTGGCATATATTCCTAAATAGAAAATAAGTAGTTGATGTACCGTTGAATGGAGTTCATCCTTGTTTACACAAATATCAGATCCTGCGAACTAGCGTCTTTGTTAATATTATTTAAAAATCAATACGTTAGATGGATAAGGTGTTCAGTGGCGGCTATTTTATCAATAAATTTTATTTAATATGTTTAGTTTTATTTTCAACACCAAAATTCTAAGGTTCACAAAACAATTTCTACAACCGGTTTTAAAGACGTTGAAAAAGAGCTAGCCGCGGAGATCTGAAAATTAGAAATAAAAAGATTCGGGTAGCTGAGAAAAATCTAATATTAATTGATACCAAACAAGGTAGGTTTATCTCAAAAGATGCAATGGCTAGACGAAGAAAACTATTTGTTAGGGTTGCTTATAGAGCAAAGAGCAAAATTTAGAGGTTCCGGATTTTAAAGGGGTATAACTTTGCAGGGCGTTGTCCGATTTCAAATCTGTTTGCAGATTCGAATTCTGCATAAAATTCTAAGCTAACAAGATGTATCGCATGACTAAAAAAATTTATGCGGACGGTTAGAAATCGGTCTTGGTAAGAAATCTTAAAATTGGGGTAGCTCCCTTAGGGGTGATGCAATCTAAAAAAATTCCTAGAGATTCGGGTAGCTGAGAAAAATCTAATATTAATTGATACCAAACAAGATAGGTTTATCTCGAAAGATAAAAAAATGGTTAGTCAAAGAAAACTATTTGGTCCAGAATGTTAGCGGTAAAAAAATCTTAAAAATAGGTTTATCTCGTGTGTGGAAATGTGGATGCTCATTTATCTCGAAAGATGAAAAATTTAAGATAGGTTTATCTCGAAAGATGAAAATGGTTAGTCGAAGAAAACTTTTTGGTCCAGATGTGGGAGCAAATGTGGATGCTGGAGCAAATGTGGCAGTGGAACGTCACTAAATGGTCTACTAATGTTCTTTTCTTTTTTCTTTAATCCTATACACAATTGTCTCTTTAGCGTCATTGCATTTGCTACAAACCAAGCTGCCGCTCCCTCATCTAATTTTGCCTTATTCAATTTTACCTTTTCCCAGCCCCCTTCTTCCAGAATTATATCTGCTCGTTGTTTTGTTGGGAGATCGTCGGGGTACTTTGAGTAAGCAATGCGGTGTTCGCGACACAAACGGTCCAATTCGTTTACCACAGGGTCGCCGCGGGCTAAACGTTCTGAACCACAGTAAGAATAAATAGGAATGCGTCCCTCCAATGGTAAATTCTTTATAGCTTTATTAAGCATTCCACTGCCTGAATCTACAATCATAGATGTGCACACTTCCACTATCAACAACTAAATGAATAAAAGAATATGTGAAAATAACCCTATTTATACGATTTTGCAAATTATGTAATATTTAGTTGTTTATAATTCATTCATGCCCCTCGCCGTAAGGTCTTTTCTTGCAGTAGATTTGAGCTTGACGATACTCACACTGGCATGGTTTATAGTCCCTCGAATTGCAGATGGCAACGCAATTACAATGTTCAGGTAGCCACTGATACATTAACATATAGGTTACATTGACAACGTAATCCTTCCAATATCGCATTCCAGGTTTAACACAGTATTTCTTTTATGATCACCGATTACATTATTATTTGTAGCTATAGCGCGAGTCATCAGCTTTTCAAACTATCTTTATGGGGATGGCTTAGGAACAAATTTACGCTTATATTCACAATCACCACCAGATAAAAAATACTATACACAATCTATACAGTCATATTTTGGAGTTGATATTTGATAATATACACCATTAGTCGTGTCCAGTATATAATAACTTTTAAATATCGGTTCGTCATTATCACGTTCTTGAACATCTTCGTGAAGGAATCTAGAATGACGCACAGGGTGAACTATTAACTTTTGCGAATACATCATAAGTGAGAATGTTTGATCGCAGTAGCTGGACGCGACGCTCTCAGCGTCGCTATAATGCCTTGTAACTCTAGAGTTTTTCGGCTTGAAGATGGTGTTGTTTCTTGACTTATGGTGTTTCTATTAGGTTAATCTTCTTCAATAAATAAATATATATATATGTATAAATTTGTAGGACTGGATCCCAAAAGACCTGCTCCTGGAATCCTCTTGATTTTCTGCAGTGGGCAGTTTCCCGGATCTTCCCCTTAGTTGTCCCCCAACTATACAGTATTCCGGATCCTGGGTCCACTGGCCTGTGGTTTTTGCCTAACAGGACTGGCTACTCGCCACAGGCCGCTCCATCGTTAGGTAGCTCGTCTAAACAGGACTGACGGATGTGCATCCCCGACGACTTCACTTGTGTACCCATTCCTCGGCACCCCGCATAGCTGGAGAACTTCCTCAGGACGTCACCGTTCCGCTGCCCACCTTTGAACGCCCGAAGGCGGTGGTAGAAATACGCGAGATGTTACCCCATCGGAGTCTGGGCAACAACTCAGAATGTTTGAATACGGTGTTTGTCTTTTATACTGGTGAGTGAGCATGTGCTGTTCATTCTTGGGTATATTTTTACCTTCAAACTTTCAGTATATTAGTCTTGACGGGAACAATGTTATTAAACTACCTCTAATCAGAATTAACGTCGCAGCTTGTCGTAATCGATAGCATGCAATTAGTTATTTCTCGGAATTTTATTTGGAAAGTTCTAGAAAGTGGGCAAGTTACTGTTAAATAAACACAACAAAAAAATGAATAGCCTAAGGGTATATTCTATATCGTTTGTCTCCCCTCCTAATAGTTTTTAGTTGGTACATAATACGCTGCTTACCACCAAATCCTCAATTTTTATTCGGTCTTGTACCAAACAGAGCTTTTCCTTTAAAGTGACGAACACAGTTTTTCTAACTACAGAAGAAAAGGAACCATTAAACAAATTTGTATATATAGGTCTTATTACTTTTTTTAGGTTGGACTCTAAAAAGAGAGCGCTGTACTTGGATATAAATATCATCATGTATGTTTCGCTGCGTGGGTCTTCGTACTTGAAACTCCCAAAATGGTCAAAGGACAAAAACTGCAATCAAGAAGAACTTTCGCTCCGCTGTTTAGCTGTCGTTCTTTTCGGTAGCTGGAACTAGACATTAAATGCTACTACTTCTTTTGTAGGCTTTTGCAAGAGTTTAGCGCTCTTATCCGCAATTGTATTAGCATGATGTGCAAATTGCGCTTTGTAGACGGCATTTACTGAACGTGTTTCGTCTTCCAGGGATGTTTATAATTCACTAGTTAAATTTACTTGCATTTGTTTTGGCAAACAGTCTAACCAGATTGATTTTAATAATGTATCTGGCATGACCATGTCTCTGAGTTGTAGGCTCCTCAAGAATTGTCATGATTCTTTGTCTCCTAACAATTGTGCTCCAGCGCTTTCTGGTTTGTGGTTCTTGCGATGAGCTTAAGGGTTGAATTAATTTGGTTGTGATTTTTATGTATTTGTCGGCCTCGTCTGTGAATCTAGCTTCCAGGTTGGAAATTATGTGCGCGCATTTTGTAGTGTCGTGTATAATTCTAAGAATTTCAAAGCTTTTCTACTTGGGAAAACCATAATTCTAGATCAGCTGGCCCGAAAGTTGGAAGTTGCACAACAACGTTGCTCACTTGTTGGGTCAATTTAAACGGTTCAAAATGTCTTTAAGCATTTAAATTAACCGGTGTTAACTTGTGGCATTAAACTTTTGGGCGATTACTTCGGGGTCATCAAGATAGTGCTTTGATTGTGTGAGGTCGCCTTGTTAACGCTTCCTGGCTGAAACAGAGTTTTTTTTTTCTCTAATTGGTTAGTTACAAGGCTAGCCTCACGGATGGGCGCCAGTGAAACTTTAGTGGGCCCCAGTGAAACTTAGAAAAACTTTATGTGGACTTATAATTTTTCTTTATTTAATTTAATTATGGAGTGAGTCAATTAGTGAACAAAACCTCGGTGGACCCACTAGCTTTACTATATTCGCGGCTTAGTCTGGGAATTACCCCAAGGGTGAGCAATGAGTTTGGGCGTGGATATAGGGTGGGCTCTACTACAAACGGGAACAAGAAAACGTAAATGGACGCCGCTGCATTTATATAGACAATAAACAAAACTAAAGTATCCTACAGGAAGACGCAGAAACCTATAGGATATAATGATTACCAAAAAAACATACAAATTACAATAAGCACTACCTCTGGAAACCTCTTGGACCTCTGCTCAAGCTTCTGCGATGTCGGACCTGCAAGAAAATGTCACACAAAAAAAATAAAATATAAGACACTGTTTGTGCCTTACAACAACAAAATATTTCGATCTTTATAGATCGATTGGCCAGAATTCAAAATCTCAACAACACCTTACCTATGAAAAAATACTCTACTGGAAATTACTTATTCCGTTTCTATTACCTGGTACTGTATCAACTTTTTTCTACATTCAAAATTTTGCTGACCTACTTTGGACAATGTTAATTTCAATTAGTGAAATAAAAAGACGAATGTATTAATTCAAAGTTTAATTTAAATGTAATTCTCTTTTGTTGCAAAAATTATATATAAAAAAATTTAATAATCAATATATAATAAGTTTCAAAAATTTCTTAATGTGTTTCTCTATAATCAAAATAATCAACATAAAGTAAGTTTCAAAAATTTCTGAATTTGCTTCTCTACATAGAGAGGTCTTAGCATTTATAAATTATTTAATACAGTCGGGTTCTTAAACATCCATACAACAGATCTGTTCTGGCTTACAAAATTTCTCTAAAGAACTTGTTACATAAAAAGTTCATATCGCTTAAGCATTATATGAATTTAAAGAAAGTCAGTTCAACATATGTTAGAAACAGCATAGATATTCTACTAATCACATAACATATTGCAAGTGAGCATCTTTCAATCAAAAGTGAACTTTATACTTATTTTTCTAATCAACATGTGCATTATGTACGTGCTTTGAATAACAACTTTTAAATTATCTAAAAGTTCAAAAATTCCTCTTATGAATAAATTTAGATCTGAACAAAAAAAGGTATTTAACCTATTAAATTTTTAGGGTATAATTCTCAAACTGATTTTTACGTGGGATTAAACATATCTTGCAAAAAAAATTTGACATTTACCTTCTTTAACAAAAGTTTCTTACGATTTGGTAAATGTTAAATCAAAGCTTTGACCGTACTTAGTACGTAAAATTAATTTTCAGTAAATAGCTTTATAAGTACCTGATTGGTTTTTTCTTAATTACACGAGTGTGATGCTGACAAATGTACTTGACTAACCAAAACACATAACATTCCATCTCCTTGAAATTTAGAAAAGTACGAAACATGCCTTTACTAAATGCAATGCCTCGGACAGCTTCAAAATAATTAATTTCACAATACACGACCAAATTCCAATCTCATTGTCAAACGTGTTTCCTAAATGTGTAATTCTACAATACACAACCAAGTTCCAATCTCATCGTCAAACGTGTTTCTTAAATGTGTAATTCTACAATACACAACCAAGTTCCAATCTCATCGTCAAACGTGTTTCTTAAATGTGCTAGAGAAATTGAACCATCTATTAGTTTTATATAATGCTGTCTAATTACACAAAGCTCACCACTAATGGACTTCTATCTTCCCATGTTGTTACGGCTCTTCTGGTTGTCTGGGCAGCTTCACGAGAGCTCAATCGTGACGCCTCCACGCGGCAACCTCTAGCCCTTCCATTATGGTAGAGCTATTCTCAGCCTCCACCTGCAAACAAGGCTTTTCATTTTTCAACGAAGCGTACTGCTTCGTAGTTGCTTGCAAGATGGCTGCATTCCTTGCCAACACCCTAGCTATCGCGTCACTTTACGCGCCGGCGTTGTGTCTAGCAATTGCACTAGTGGACTTCAGAACGCCTGTAACTTATGCAACTCAGGTTACGTATTTGCGGATATCAGAAGTGTAGGAGTCACCATTAAATACTCCGTATAGGTGAAAATAATGTAAAAGGAAAGAGGTGTTCTTCCTTATAGTAAATCAAACTATTTAACGATTTCACGTAAATAACAACGGCTAGAACTGTTTTTCTTTAGAGATATTTAATGTAACAAAAATGTTGTTACACTGCCTCCGACCAAAAAGAAAAAAAACTTTGAGGTTAACTATATCTTAATATATACATAACCGAGAAGATTTTTTTTATATAGACAAAAACTATCGCCTTAACCAAAAGATAAATACAAAAAAGGAGCATTATAACTAATCTAAGTAAGGACAAAGTAAGTTCGAACTTTGATCTCTGAACCAAAAAAAATTATGAGTGACCTCTTGAATTAAGAAGAGGAAAATGGGGTGCAACCAAATGAGTGTGTAGGTAACTCTGCGTACCACACATCCGTCGGGAGTCAGTATAGGTAAGTCGTAATCGGTAAAAAGTCATAATCGGTAAAAGTCAAAATATTGTAGTCTAACACTCGAGTTGCAACCAAACGGGGGAACTAAAAAAACTAACCTACTTTTCAAAATATAAACTGAAATTCAAACAAAAAGCTTGACATGAACTATCGCAAAATAACAACAAAAAATTTACTTTCTACTATTACCCTTGACACGATAACCTTACTAATATTAATAGTAAATCGAAAACTCACATCTATATACATAAATATCAATAATCTTCCAACAATGTTTATGTATTCGCTGGTCTCAAAAATTCCAGCCCAATACATTCAGCAAAACTTGATTATTGCTTCTACTAAAAATAAACTGCTCATCAAGCCAATATTCCATATACATTATAGCTTAGTAGTGAACACTTGGGTTCTTCAGCTCATAACCATTCATAGCCCTATCGCTACTCTTTTCTTTGGGACACTCCAGTCTCAAAAAGAATCCTCAACTGTACTGTGGCCACACCAAACATCTCGAACCAAAAGCTACTCAATACTACAATGGCCTCACCAACTAGCTTACTCCGACCTACATCAACAAAACAGACTGCACCTATCTTCCTCACTAACTCTAAACATAACACCACATGACGTGATCAAAACACGTCCACAAACATGAAGCAACAAATATTTGTTTCGCTCCACTATGGGCTATAACAACAACACGGGCAAAATAACATTTTTGTCTCTCTCATCTATTACTACTAAATATTCCATTAATGCACATTTAAAAACAACACTATTTGAGAAATTTAATCTTCAACAGCAACGAAACACTGGTAAAAGCCTTCAATTAGTCATCACCACTCTATCCCATAACTAAATTTATAATATATCCTTCGCGACACAAATACTAAAGACAACCAATCAGTCCTCTGGTACATATTCTGGATCTACGACAGAATAGGGTTTTAGATCCTTGACATGCCACCTGCCTGCCTTTGATAAGAAATATTATAAGTCCACATAAAGTTTTACTTAAGTTCACTGACGCCACCAACGTGGAGCGTGCAGTAAAGAAGAGCTTTACTACTAAATACATTTCATGGCAACAGAGAAAACATTTATTTACAAGTTAAAATATTGATATGAATTTATTATACATAAACATTAAAGGCATGATACACATAGAAAATATTTACAAGCCTTGGTGTACGTAATTAAATTGAAAATGGCTTTAACAACTGAACTGACAACACTTTAGTTTGTAATGTTGCGGAACAAGATTCTATGTTCGAGTTTAACGGTCGTGGTGTTAGGTGAAGATGTCCGTGGTTGTAAAGGAAACCCTGACGCGAATTATTCTGAATGCAATGCGGCACGTCGTGGCATTGATTGTAGACAAATTTCAATAGCTTTTGTGCCTATCGGCTGGTGGGTTGACGCTGGTAAACGGCGGCTGCTTTGGTTGCTAGAAATTGAATCACGTCGACGACGGAATGTTCCCAATCCTGGCATGCTTGTCGGCTTTAAAATATGGTCCTGATGCAGTGATGGCTGCGGTGGTGTATTGATCCAAGTTAATGCGAGATCCTGTCTCTAGCGTTGTGAGAGTTTACTTTATTCTGTCCCATTAGATTCAGTTGCTACAATGAAAGAATTTCAAAGAAAAACCTTATTGCGCGAGGAGCTTAATGAGTTCCATTTTGCACTATTCTGAAGTTCTCACCAAGAAGTCTGGTGGCTTGCTGAAAGAGAGAATACAATAAGTGATTTGCTTTATCATTTGGAGCACCTTTAATACCGAGGTTTGTTTGTAACGTACACTCTGACGATTCTATTTGTATTTCGAGGGGTATTGAACGAGTTCATTACTGATGGAGAAGTGTTTTATACGTGCATACTATGTATTTGCATGCTGAGTGGTTATTGGTCAGTTAATTAGAAGTACGGTTGATTGCATACATTTACAAAATCATTATTGTGCACTTAATCCGTAGCGATTCATTCTGATTTTAAACTTTTGGCCAAAGTTACATGGAGCAAACTATAGAAGTAGCTACTTCTGGCCCATATACTGCCGTTACTTGGTTAAATATTTTTGTATGTAAGCGTTTTCTAGTTTGCAAATTTATGATGTACTTAAAATACCATTCGACACTAGATTTGTATTGATTATTTAAAGCGCTATTGTCCAAGTATACAAATTTGAATGTAATCTCCCAAATCTTGTACTATAATTACTGGAGGTCATCTCGGCATTGGATTTTGATATTTGTATTCTTACGATTCGGTAAAAATGAATTTCAAGACATGTCTACGGGTATGTGAACACTACAATCTACTTGATTTAAAAATAATGAAGTTCATAAGAACTTCGTTCTAAGTTTTGAGTTAGCATACGTTGCACCGAGGAATAATTTTGCATAATATAAGCGTCTGTAAGGTACACAAACTATCGATTACTCATAGTTATAAAAACTTAAACTATTATGAAAAGGAATTTCTAATGAAAAAAGGTACAAGAATATCCTGTCATAGCGTGAAGCTTTCTATTATACAAGAAGTACAGTAGTTGTTGCATAATAATAGGTTAGTTCTGCCACTTGTGTTAGATTAAAAAAGAAAAAGTAATTTAGGCGAGAAAACTTTAACCTCTTGTTGCTAGTAGATGTCGGTTTATTTTTAACGCGAAAGTAGTTATTAAGAGACCTTTTATAAATGATTGTGGGTTATAAAAAGAATATTGAACCTATTAATCTACGACTAGTAGCAGGTGTGTGATGGGATCAAAAATAATGGTATGTTACAGTAAGGTAAAATTGAAGAGGATTTATAGCTTTTATGACAATACCTTTTTCATATGGGTGTAGCAATATAGACAAAGACAACGTGCCAGAAATTCATCAATGCCCGGAAATAGTAAATGATAGAGATACTTCGAATCTTTTATACATGCAGGTGTAGTGCTGTTATGGAGCGCCATCGTGTACATTAAAATACGGTATTTGAAAAGCTCCTATATAATACTTTAGATGAAAGTTAACGTAACAGTAATATGGAAATTTTGTGGTGTACGTTATGTTTTTGTAATATTTGCTTTATCTACTGAAGCTTTAGTACAAATGTTTTGCATGGCAAAGGATTTGCTACACAACAATTACTCACACAGAGCGTCATTTGTGCAATTGCAGAGTACACATTATAAAATAGCAGCGAAACCTATTGGTCAGAGAGATTATAATTTACTTGTGTGATGATGGTATCACATTTTTTACACGATACGTTTTAATGATAGTTCAATTTGCACCTGCAATGGTTTTTTAGTTCCCGATAAGTTACATCAATAGCTTTGTTTAATTAGCTAGGAAAATGGCCAGTGCAGATATGAGGTGCCGATTTCCTCGGCATCACAGCCTTTTTAAAAAGCGTTTTCATATATAAAATGCTATATCTCCAGAATGGTTCTACTGTTCCTGATGCAATTTCGTAGTACCACAACACAAATTAAGGTATCAGTTTGCCGACATTTCCAGCCAAGACTTATAAATTTCGACACTGTTCTGTGTTACATTTTACCGTTAATTGAGATATTTTATAGTTAATTGACAATTACATATAGAGGTATAAATTTCAGAGCGTTGCACAATATTTAAAGTACAACATTATGCGATAAAGCGACCAATTAACATAATATAATGGATATACTATCGCATGCAAATATTCCACTTAGAATTTTTAATCTAAATTCTTTAAAACAACCTTTGGAGCGGTGTTCACAAATTCACTGTGCTTTCTGCAGGATAGACCTATAAACGTGGTAGATAAAGGGAGGAAAGAATAAGGGAAGAGACTTTTTTCACAGCAGTTCATATACTTCAAGATAACGGTAAAGAATGTTTACGTCACTGCCAGGACATCTATAGCATCCTACTCGCGCTAAATAGTCTATTTTCATTTATCTTTACTGGTCAGCTGATCGTTAACAGCAAATAACACAATTCCCGACAGTACTCAAGCAAATGCTCAGAACAATGCACTTAATTTAAACATAAAACCATGTTAAAATCAGATATAAAATTTAAGTAATAAAAGGAATTTGATATGCACCCGAATATCACGTAAAATTTTTACAGTGTGATGTAAAATAGTAACCTTTTTGGCCAGTGTTTAAATTTGCACATCAAATATAGATGAAAGTTACTAACGTCGTAACCCATCAACTATAAATGGAAGTTTCTAACATCGTAACTCATGAATTGTGGATTGAAATTACTAACATCCCAACTAATCAGTTCTAAATTCAGAGATTTTTTTAGATTTTCTTTAGTTTAGTATATTAAGGTTTTTTTTTCGATAATCAAGTTCGAGCATCAACGATGAATGGAGGTAGTTATAGTTCCTTGTTCAGGTTAAATATTTTTCTTGGTTTTTAGTAATTTTTCTTTGATAGTTAAAATTGATAAATGATTTTCTAATATACAAATGTGTGCGTAATTAAAGCGAGAGCATTACATATCTTTATTTATTACATATTTGTATTAATAAATCGATTTCTTAATTGTCTTGCGTTAACTTCGATAACTACATATGGTGGAGATAGTTTATATAAGCGGAATATTCAAGTACTTACCCGTAATACTTCAAAGTTAAGCGGCGGCTTGACGAGGAACTGTCGACCTTTTGCACCATAGCTACGATCACACCAGTTTTTTACAGCTGCTTCGGCACACCACAATACAGAACACTTGAAGGTTAATAGCGGTAGAACTATAGATTGTACAGTTCTTGACGGAGGGGGATTGACCTAGAAGCTACACCTTCTGCAATAATTAAAGTTAATAATTTCAACTATAATTGTAGACGGAACTGGTCAGACGCGTACCTCCATTGTATCCTATTCTGAGCTAACCTACACACTTCACTCAAATTTCCAGTCTGCATCTTTCACTATCTGCGTACAATAGTTTTATCTAGGTCTACATCTACCTTTCTTTCATCCTATATCTGCTTGTAATATAGCCCGCAAAATTTCCCAAAAATGTCTTAGATCATATCCTGCCCTTCCATTTCTCCTATTTTTTTGTTTTCCGCAGATATCTTTATTCCCCTACCGTTTCTATAACCTTTTTATTATTAACTTTGTCTGTTCTTGCTATCATCATCATACATCTGAAGCATAACATACCAAAGGCTTCTTCCTTTTCTTGTCTACTTTTCCTACTGTCCCTATTTCTTAGGCGTACAGTACTGTACTCCACACATATACTTAGAACCATTTTTTCCTTGGTTCTATGTTTTTTTCTCTTCGAACATAGCCATTGCTCCTCCTTCTTAAATACAGTTCGGTTCCACTTCTATTATTTTGTAAATATATGCCCTATTTCACCGATATTCAGTGGTATGCGAGAGGGTTAAGCAGCCAGTGGCTACCAAAATCCCCCCACACTTGAACATTTGCCGAATTAATAGTTGTCGAACAAATCCTTTCGCACAATCTAGATTATTCAAAAATATTGCAAAACCAACACCTGTATTTGTTTATAGTAGTTACCAGGTTACCAAGTGCAATTACATTTTCGTCATTAGGTTTTACCTCTTGGAAGTAGTTGAACGCGTACCACCACTGATTTCTATTCTGAGCTAGCTTACACGGTTCCCTGACATAACTAGAGCCTAGATATAACTAGGGTTCCTACTATTGTTTTCTAAATATATACCCTATTTCATCGATATTCAGGGGTATGTAAAGGGGGTTAAGCAGCCTGTGGCCACCAAGATCCCCCAACACAGATATTTGCCGAACTAATAGCTTTCCAGTAAATCCCTTCACACGATTAACATTGGTAGAGAATATTGCAAAACCATCACTTACAGTTGCTTTGAATAATCATTAGGTTTAAGTACAGCTATTTTTCGTCTTGGAACTGGTTGGATGCGTACCTCCATTGATTTGCTCATCTGCGTGCAATAGTCTAACCTAAGCCTACTTCAACCTGTCTTTTTTCCTATCTCTGCTTCTAATTATTCCGCACAACTCCCGCATCTCTTTCTCTCCCTACTACTTCTAGAACCTTTTTTTTCGTCTATGATATATTCATTATACGTCTGTAGCACCACATTTCAAAGCCTTCTATCTTTTTCCTGTCCCCATCTACTACTGTCCAAGTTTCACAGCCCTATGGTGCTGTGCACCACACATATGCTTTCAGTAATCCTTTCCTTGCTTCTAGGTTTGTTATCTTTGAACACAGTAATTACTTTTTCTTGTTAATTGTAGCACGACCTTGTGCTAATCTTTGTTTTATATCTTTTGCGTTTTTTCCATCTTGCGTTATTCGGCTTCCTAGGTAGCAGAAATCCTTAACTTCTTGTAAGTTCTCGTTTCCTATTTGTATTCTTGTTTTTGATTTATTTTCTTCTGCTTTGCATACAAGCACTTTAGTTTTATTTTTGTTAATTTTCATACTGTATCTCTCTATTAGAACTGTTTTCATTTCATTAAGAGCTGCTTCTATCTCTTCCTTGCTAGATTCTAATACCGCTATATCATCTGCTAATCTATGCACATCAATCTTTTCACCCCGCATAATAATTCCAATTGTCTTCCTGCAATTGATAGTATTCATGGCCTCTTCGATGTAGAAGTTAAAAATTAACAGTGATAGGGCACATACCTGTCTCACGCCTTTCCTAATATCTACTTCTCTACGTTCCTGCTCAAATTCTAATACAGCAGTTTGCTCTTTGTATAAGCTATGCATTATCCGTCTATCCTTACAACTCATTCCAATCTTTTTGAGTATTTCGATCATTTTGTTCTATTTTACATTGTCGAATGCGTTTCCAAATCTATTAATCCTACACACACGCTTTCTCTTTTTTCTATTGTTTTCTCCATTATTACCCTCAGAGCTAAAATAGCCCACAGGTTCCCCTGTTTCTCCTAAACCCAAAATAATCTTCTACAAGTTTGTTACCCCTGTCGTTTTCCTGGCCTAAACCAAATAAACCTATTACCGTTCCTTCTCAACCTTCAACTACCACTGCGTTAAAGTTCCCCGTAGTTTTAAATTTTCTTATTCTTTTACGTATCTGAGTATATCGTCGATATTTTTGCACATCGCTTCCACTTCTTCTTCACTGTAGCTAAGGGTGGGTGTATACCTGTACTATTACTGCATTTATTGGTTTAGATTCTAATCTAAGCATGCGTACTCTTTTGTTCTTTTGTATGTAGTTTTTTACACAGTCTCCTATATTTTTTCTCATAACTATTCCCCACACACGAATTTCATTCCTCTGATCCTGTATAAATTGCCCTAAAGTCTCCGCTCCAAAAATCCCCCACCTCTGGCCGCCGAACTTCGCCGATCTCCACTATTATCTAATGCCAACCTATCCATGTTTATTTTCGAGTTCGTTAGGTTATTTGCTTGCTTCAGACTTCAAACATTCCACGCTCCAACTCCCAGAATGTTCCTGACTCCCGGAATTTTTTACCCCATATTGATTAACAATTTAAGTATTCTGTGTACTTGGGAAGTAATGTGGTGGTTTACCGTTGCCTTCCACATCGCAGTAGTGTGTCTTAGAATGCTATACCGACCCATATGGTCTCTGTCACTCTAAGTACCGAAAGAGCTGCTGCCCTTTTTCGGGGTCCTGTATTGGTCTGCTTCCTCGCTAAAGTCCCCACTACTTTGGTTAAACTTGTAATTCGGCTCTTTAGGTCACTGGAACCCTCAAGCCATTCTACCCGTTCTAGTAATCTAGAACTTCTTCAAGGTGCAGGTCCATTCAGACCGGATTTTTATGACTATATAATAAATTATACTATAACGTGATATTGAAATTATCTTATTCCTTATTTACACAGTTGAGCAAGTAAATGTAAGGACGCTTAAACTTATAATTGATCTGGGTAGTTAACAATAAACGACAGAATTGTTAAGGAGTATAATTTACATACTCTAAAATTTAGTAAACTCAATCTTTTTACACAAAATGATAGTTGCCGCTGACGTACAGACGATGGACCTATTTATTGTAATGATTTTTATAGGTAGAAACCGTTCAGTCTATTTACCTTCGTGTCTATGGCATAAATAAGATAACTTTGAGTATGCAATATAGCAACCGCGCGATCCTCCACACAAGCACCGTCTCTTCTATAAACATATTGCTACCTACATGATACCTTTTTGAAACAAAAGCAAAAATATTTACTGATTTAAACTGGATGTTAGATATCTTCACAGAATCTCCACCTACTCCCTCGAATTTTTGAACTACAATGTATCGAAAGCATAGCTATTTTCCAACTACGTCCTATTTCGCATTGATTAAACCATAAAGCCTTCTTGAAAATTAAATTACACACGGTAACGAGATGCTCCTACATTTCGCCGCACACAGCTTTAAACGCTGAGACAAGTTACAACGGATGAGACTTTCCTTAATGCTTTTTCAAGAAAATTACACTTTGAATGAGAATCCCCGTAATAAAAATGTTTAAGGAAGGAACACTTTTAAGGAATTAATTTATGTTTATAATTTATAACTTGCTTTACATTAAGCCACGTTGGTTCTGAATATTATTTAAGTACAACTAGAGGTGATAAACACTTTTTAAACATTTATGAGATGTTGAGTAGCTTGTAGCTTACACGATGGTAATAATTGGAGCTCTTGAGAAGCTGTCGTTTCCGAACGAGTAAAGGAACAATATTTTCTGATGAAAGATTCAAAGACAACATTTACTAGAACTATCTATGTGCGAGAATATATGTTAACAAAAAAGTATCAATGTTCAATCTTACTCTACTGTAATGAACTATAAACCTTAAAACTCTATACGCTCAAACTTGCTACTTCCAACATAAGTGAGCTTTTCTACACGTAATTGCTGAAACTGCCTTTCCTTTTCACAATTTTCCATTTATCCAATAACTTCCTTGTGTTGGTTAGTTTGGATTGTTTTATTCACCAACGCCTATAATATATTCTTCTAAAGATAGAAAAATGATTGAATCATTAAATATAATTTAAGGAAATCCCTTTACAACTGAAATGTTTATAAAGTTAGCGGTATTGCATGACTTCATAAAGATTTCCAATAAGGAATTAATCAAAAGGCTTTCTATATTATTTAATAATAGTAGATGTACTACATAACGGTAAGAGTAAAGGTTTAGTCAGTTGCTTGCCGGAGAACAGGGCGTAATATATTACACAGAACTTACAAATGGGATAGCATAATTTACAAATAGTCCCTGTACGTTTGTTGTGGTTTGTTTGATATTTTTCTTAATCTTACTTCGGTATTAAATCACTCAAAGCTTTTAAAATTGTCTTTATTTGCATTTCCATCCATGACCTAGGATCGTTGCAAAATAATAAAAAAATTTAATTTGATATTTATGACACAAATTGAAGTGGACTTTGATTTAATAA
Source organism: Platerodrilus igneus (assembly GCA_036346225.1). Classification (NCBI taxonomy): domain Eukaryota; kingdom Metazoa; phylum Arthropoda; class Insecta; order Coleoptera; family Lycidae; genus Platerodrilus; species Platerodrilus igneus. Next base: position 4,104,028 of record JARFIW010000131.1, on the reverse strand, counting down.
TGTTTGATTTGAATACATTAGGCGAAAATTTGAAGTTTAGAAGAATGAGTACTTTCTCGAGTGTGAGTGTTGTCACGCACGTTAAACATCCTTACCTTGCTTGGAATAGCAAGGGTTAAGCAAAATTCAAAACATTGAGGTGAAAAAACCGAACTCGCTTCCTGGCCAATCTAGTACCTTATGGTGGAGCATTGAAAACTCAAACGTAGGGGCTCAATGGTATGCTTTTAAAGGTTTTCGACGCTATCGCTCATGGTCCGTGGTAAAGGCTTCAATCGCTGTCAAGTCTCAAAACGATTGAAAATTCGTTGTATTCTCCGAGCAACGTAATCATTTGACTTCCTTCTACCACGATACACATAGTTATGCTCACTGTGGTGTGACAAAACTTCTGTTGGACTCCACAACACCTACTATTGGCGTTGTCTATAAGCTAACGTCGTTTGCTATTTCCGACATTGTCTTGTTTGTGCTGCTTATATGGTTGAACAGTTGCTTCCTTCTGCTTCCTTGGCTTCTAGAGCTACACTATTCTATCTTTGTAGAGTTATTTCCTGTGATATCGTAGGTACTCTTCCCCGTTCTACCAAAGGTTATTGTTATGTTTTTTAGGTGACTGATTACTTTACTACATTTCCTTTGCGCAAGGACACTGCGCAATCCATTGTTAAAATTTTGGAGGAAGAATTTTTTTTAGTGTTTGTTGTTTCTTACTACCATATCACTCACAACGGTGTACAGTTTCGTAATCGTCAATTCATGTCTTTATGTACACGCCATCATGGCCGCATCTTTTACACCACCCGTTACTTTACTTTTTTTTTGTTTGCACGAAATGCCGTAACAAGGTGTAAGGTGGTATCGTTGATATAAATGGAAATAAGAAAGCTTTGACATAAAGCATTACGCTTAATTTTATGTTTGAGCAAAATTCGTTAAATCGTACACCAAAGGTGTTTTGAAAAGTAGGCAATTTAAAATGTTGAAATACAGTGACGTAAAGTAAAAATTTAAAAAGATATTAAACTTTAATTTTCTTCTATCGAATGCAAGAAGCAGTCGGTATCATCATCAGTTAGTGTAACTCACTAGCAAATGCTGTGCGAAGCATATGCCTCAATAACTAACAATACAAATTGGTATAAACAATTTTACCAACAACTCGGGGAATTAATATTAAACTTTCACATTATATTTCACCGCTCTCACTTTAGCAATATAAAAAGTCATTTGGACATTGGCGTCTTCATGGTAGTGAAAATAACGCCAAGCGAGGATTGTAAGGTTCTTCAAACCACCACTCTTGGGAGGGGCGATGTGAATCGAAAAAAAGTTGAGAAACGAGACAGTAGTAATAACAGGGAGCGAATCAACTCTTATGAGAGCAGGAACGCTCACTAAAGATATAAAGGGTGTATTAAAAGAAGATTTGTATCACAGAATTGACTAATTTTAAAGCCCAGTTAATTACTAAACAAAAATAAAATCGAAAAATTTGACGACCGCAGCTTCTAATAGATCTTGGAAATCTTTTATAAATTAAAAGTAATAGAAACATATGGTTAAACTTAAATGTTGAAGCTTTGTTGAAGATTGCTCAATGCAAGAGAACAAGTCACCTCTACATTCCATTTATTCCTACATATTGTCACGAATTCAAAGGAATTGCAACAACCACGGACTCATAAAACAGTATAAAATTTAATGCGTTGCGAACAACGAATGATCAGTCTTTGGTATTAATAGTAAAGTGTGGGAACAATGATTGTTCCCCATTTGATTGAGCCCCACCATACAACAGCTTTGGACGCACAAAGTATAAGAACAAAATTTTTAAGAGGAAAAGAGAGAGAGATTGGAATACAGGACTATGTTTGAAAAAGTTGGTAAGTTAAGTTACGAAAGATACAATGTTGTCGTAATAGCGTAGCTCTAGACTGTAGGCTCTAAGTCTCTTTACCAACTTTTTTGAGCTTATCGGTCTTTCTTCTTACTCTTTCCTTTTTTAATTTTGATTCTTACTCATACTTACCTGCTTATACCTTACTTATTATTTACTGTTGAACCCCCCTACCCGTTTGCTCTACCCTGGCTGAAGCAATAGTCACTTGACTGTTTACAAAATCCAGTTATGTATTGTTGCTGATCAGGATACACTGGACATCTGGATCTTTAAGATAGTATACTTATGTATTTTGATACATGCTTTTCATCGCCACCCTGACCAAGTTATCTCACGTTGTCAGTGGAAATTAGCCGGGTTTTTATTACAACTAAATCCAGTTAAGCAGTTATAACAGATTTATACTAGATTATTGAAATTAGAAGTAAAGTTTGATATATCATTTTGTCGGAATGGAAAAGTAGCAACATTGTTGACTTACAGTGTGTTCATAATTTTTGGGGTCATTATTTATGAAGAGTATATGTACATTTTAGGATCTGCAGCATGTTTGTAGTTGTTGGGGGTCTACTTTCCTAGGCCGTATCTTTGGATGAAGCTATTGTTTTTTAGAAGTGTAGATGTTGTATTTTAATTTATTTATAGGGATATTATTCCCCCGGAGTCATGTAAAAGGCCCACAAACGAACGCGTAGACTTTTTATGCAAAGCCCAAATGATCCTTTCAAATCCAACTACTAATTGAAAGAAGGAAAATATAAGGTCTTGGACAGGACTTGAACCTGTATCTTAGTCTTTCCGGGCGATGCGTTTACCAATTACGCCACCAAAACCGCTAAACGTAATTGAAAGTTAGATTTAATAACTTAAACTTTATATAAAGCCCAGTTTAAGAGTCAGCACAATTCTTAAAAGGCAAACTCGCACTTAACTATTTTTCGCATGTATTGTAAGATTTTTATTTTTCGGATAATAATGCAGAGGACAACGACCTTTTCCAGATAGTCATTCGTCTCAAAATACCGAGATCCCAATTTCAATCAACGATGATAATACTAATGCCATTGCCGTTGAACGTCATGAGAAACCTGAATTCATTGCTTTCCCCTAGCACCCCAAGCGCAGAAGAGACTTCCACTACAAAAGCAACTATTGGAAACTTAGACTTAGGGACTATACATCGTGACCCAGTACAACCAATTTTGAAGTGCTATCCACAAACAAAATTTTAAAAGCAAAACCAATCTTTCTCTTCTAAATATTTTCAAAATACTCCTTGGCTTGAATATAGTGTCATTAAAAATGCCGCTTGATTCGCTTGCAGAAATTTTGGAAAAGGAAGTTTAATTGCACACGAATCTTATGTATTTATTTTAGACGGATTTTTAGATTGAAAAACGCTTAAAGAAAAATTAGATAAGCATAGTTCTTGCAAAACACCATTTAGAAAACATAGTCAAGTGGTCAAACGCAGTCAGGTGGAGATACTGTTTCAATGCAACTATGAACTGCTTACAAAAATCAAGTTTTAAAAAACAGAGAATCCCTAAAGTGTCTTGCAGACGTTTTGCTTCTAGCAAGACAAGGTTTGGCATACACAGGAAATGAAGAAGACGACAATTCTTTAAACAAAAGAAATTTTAAAGAAATATGTCAATTTCTTGCAAAATATAACTCTGATTTCGAAAGCACTTACAAAAATCGTATATCCATCGTATGGCGCATCGCTTAAATTTAGCAATTGTTGATGCATGCAGTGATATACAAGGTGTCAAAGCTTTTTAACACGCTGGAATCACTATATGTGCATTTTTCTCATCCTTTGCATCAAAATTTACTAGAGATGCAGAAGAATTTAAATATACGATATAGAGAATTGAACCAATTGAGTGATACAAGATGGTCATGTCGCGCTCGAAGCTGTAAGTAGGTTAAAATAATGTATAGCGCACTAATTAGATGTTTGACAATTGAAGCTGCAGAATGTAATAACATCAACGCAGTCACTGCTTTAGGAATTTTGTCAAATATTAAACAACCATCTTTTGCTTTAAGCTTACATATTTTAGACGAGGTTTTGAGCATTTTGCAAATTTTAAATAATAAATTACATGCTGCCTGCATTATAAATAGCATTACGGATTTGTTAGAAAAGAAACGTAATGACGAAAGCTTTGACATCCATTTTGAAGATCTGTCGGTCTTTGCAATAGCCAATGATAGTGCTCTATATCCGCCATCTAAATCTTCCAAAAAAAAGAGAAGTCTTTTCTAGTCCTTCATCTTTATTGTTACTACCACCACTGCACCAGATTTTAATGATTCAGACTTAACAGCAAAAAAATATTGGAGAGTTCATTTGTTTTACAGAATTTTAGATGCTGTAATTGGATTTTTAAAAGTAAGATTTTCGCAAGAGAGTCTAGCATTGGCATCCTCCATAGACAAATTTATGCAACTTCATGTTAATCAATCAACAGTTTTATTATGTGTAAGTGAAACAAATTCAAAAGCCGAAATGACCGTGTTAAAAAACTTGATGGATCAAAACGGGAATTCTATTAATATGAAATCAGTTAAAGAACAATTAATTAACCCTCACACTACTTTTCCAAATGCTTTTAAATTGTTTTCAAACGGAATAATCTTACCGTTGTCGTCAACTACGTGTGAACGATTATTTTCGGTACGAAAAATTTTAAATTGGCTAAGATTAAAAATGGGTCAAGACAGGTTTAGTAGCTTATCATTAATTTATATAGAAAAAGGTATAAGGGTTGATCTTGATGATATTATTAACATTTTTAATAATATTCCTAGAATGTTTCAACTAAAATAGACTTTTTTGTCAATAGGAGTAGCATGTTATGGAGGCGACCCACGCCCCATTTCCTCCAGCTTCCCTCATTTCCTCACTCATTCTGGACCAAATAGTTTTCTTCGACTAGCCATTTTCATCTTTTGAAATAAACCTATCTTGTTTGGTATCAATTAATATTAGATTTTTCTCAGCTACCTGAAATTCTAGGAAATTTTCAGATAGCATCATCCCCCAGGAAGCTTCCTTGATTTTAAGATTTTTACCGGCACCGATTTTTTGGCCGTCCGTATAAATTTTTTAACCATGCGATACATCAAATTAGTCTAGAATTTTAAGCAGAATCCGAATCTGCAAACAGATTTAAAATAGAACCACCTCTTACCGTTTTACACGTATGCCCTCTGCGAGATAAACCTTTCTCCACATTTCCACCCACGAGACAAATGTACCTTGTTTATACTAATTATTAGTAAATTTTTCTCAGTTATCTGAATTTCTAGGAATTTTTTAGATAGCATCGCCCCCCAGAGAGCTACCCAAATTTTAAGATTTTTTTTACCGCTAACATTCTGAATCAAATAGTTTTCTTCGATTAACCATTTCCACCCACGAGATAAATGTACATTGTTTGGTATCACTTAATAATGGAATTTTCTCAGCTACCTAAATTTCTAGAAATTTTTCAGATAGCATCATCTCCCAGAGAGCTACCCCAATTTTAAATTTTTTTTAGTGCTAACATTCTGAATCAAATAGCTTTCTTCGACTAGCCATTGCATCTTTCGAAATAAAACTATCTTGTTTGGTATCAATTAATATTAGATTTTACTCAGCTATTTGAAATTCTAGGAATTTTTTAGATAGCACCATCCCCCAGAGAGCTACCCTCATTTTAAAATTTTTTACCGGCAGCGACTTTTTGGCCGTCCGCATAAATTTTTTATTTATCCGATACATCAAATTAGTCTATAATTTTACGCAGAATCTGAATCTGTAAACAGATATAATATATGGCCACCCCTTACAAAGTTACACTTTAAAGTTCTCAAACCTCTAAATTTTTTTGCTTGTTTATTTAGCGAACATATAAAAGATTATTTTTCTTTCTTTTAGGATAAATGTACCTTATTCTTAAGCATTATAGAGAAACTCGAAACTTGTTTTTTAATAAAGATTTTAAACCCAACAATTAATTTCGATTAATTTTTATTCCCCAGGAAAATTCTATACAAATTTGGTAGGTTACACGATGGGTTTATCTCAAAGGACAGAGCAATACTGTTTAGAAATAGATTAAAAATGAATTCCATATGATTTGCAAAAGGTTGATCGGTAAATCAGTAAGGGGTCATTCGACTTAAAAAAATTCCGAAGGATTTGAAAACCTGAAGAAAAACACAATAATAATTGATATCTTACACGACGGAGTTATATTAAAAATGCAGCTAAGAGTAATTTTTTATAATAATTCTAAAAATGATATTGGTGGTTAAATACATACAGGTAAAATTCACTATAAAACAATTATAAGCGTCACTTTTCCAGTCAAGATTTGCATATAACGCCAATTAACATAATAAGGAGCTGCGCACGCTCGACCATCGGCATAAAAGGCGAGGGAACCATGTTCCAGTGCATTAATCGTCAGAGTATCGTCGAGTTTGATTAAAATTACAACTTAAAGATGGCTTTTTTTTGTACTGACCTTACGAGTGATGTGCGAGTACCACAATTAAATATGAACCAACTAGTTGGTAAGACAACCTATAGGTTTGACGAATTTTCTCCAAATTCTCACCACCATATAATAAAAGTTGGTTTTGATTTATATGGTGGTTTTCAACCTGTCACCCAAGTTACTTGCTGTAGTGGTATGTGTGCAGATTCTACGATAACATTCTCATACTTCGATTGAAAGAAATTGTGTACTTTTCAAGTGGAATTTCAAATTCAACAAGTTTGCTCAAGACTCAAAACAAGTCAGATTAAATGGTTTGACTACTGTAGACGACGTTGTTGACATACAATTGTATCAAGATTTCAAATTGCAGCTGAGCACAGCCTTTAATAGAAGTATATGGCTGTTGAATAATTTTGAAAAGAGAATTTATATAATATGGAAATTAGGAAAGATCTTAATGTTATTGTGCTACCTGCGTACGAGTGCATCAAGCTATTAAATTTGGGAGAATTTCTCTTTTTTAAAATGGCTGAGTTAAGGTGTAGAAACTTTCCAGAATTTTACGAAAAATTTGTTGGTGATATAAAAAAAGTATGTGGAAACACGACGGAGGAAGAAAGGGTTCAAACGTTATTAGAGGAAGAGAGCCGTGCCAGTATTTCTCTGTCTAATGATTGCAGCAATTTAAATTACTTGACAGTGTTGGAAATTATTAAATGTTACCCCATCCAATACTTAAAAGATGCGACTGCAAGGCAATCGCTTGCGCAAATGTTTAGAGATTTGGCAATCCCATATTCACTAGACTCTGGTTACCACAGCGGTTTATAGATATTATCAATACATGTATATATTTTACTAAAAACATTATATTTCTTGATAAAGTTTGTTTTTACGTATTTGTATCGCCAACAGTAGCAAAAATTATTAATAGATGTACCCCGCAGATAATAAACACAATATACCGCATGTCAACAAAAAAAGTTGTAGGGAGATTCAAAGACAACTTTAACGTGAGTCCAATATTAAAATTTGTTGGTAGGAAGGCTAAGTCCTACTGTATTGTAATCGAGAAAGACACGATTAAAAAGATTAAAGGGGTCTCACGAAGTGTAGTTAAGAATGTTAATGTACATAGTTTTAAGGACATTGTACATTGTGGAAGATTTGGTTCTAGGAAATGAGCAACCTACGAAAGTACGAAATACTCGGTATTAATGCTAATTGGTTTAGTGACCGCGCTTGTGCACTCTTCGAGTGTCTTCGGCAATCTGCGATAAAATAAATTATTAAACTTTTGTGTTCTTAGCTATTAATTGGCTTGCATTCAGCGTACTTTTCTTCTGCAATTAATGTATTTGTTTGGTAAAGAAATACACTTAAAAAGACTTATACACTGCTTTCATATGTAATTTGGGTAATCCATATTCGTCAAAAAATTGGTTCGGAAACAAATTGTATTTTCCAAGTACCTATTTAGCATTGACTACATTGACTACATAATTATGTTATGACGTGTTTAGAAATTAAAATATAAATCTGGGGAATTGGTAAAAATTTTACCCATAAAAGTTCCTCATGTTTTTTGATAAAGTGTGCTGGGTTTAGAATGCTTTATTAAAAAACAAGTTTTGAATTTCTCTATAATACTTAAGAATAAGGTACATTTATCTTAAAAGAAACAAAAATAATCTTTTATATGTTCGCTAAATAAACAAGCAAAAAAATTTTGAGGTTTGGGAGCTTTAAAGTGTAGCTTTGTAAGGGGTGGCCATATATTAAATTTGTTTACAGATTCCGATTCTGCGTAAAATTCTAGTCTAATTATGCGGACGGCCAAAAAATCGCTGCCGGTAAAAAATCTTAAAATGAGGGTAGCTCTCTGGGGGATGGTGCTATCTAAAAATTTTTTAGAAATTCAAATAGCTGAAAAAATTTAATATTAATTGATACCAAATAAGATAGGTTTATCTCGAAAGATGCAATGCCTAGTCGAAGAAAACTATTTGATTCAGAATGTTAGCGGTAAAAAAAATCTTAAAATTGGGGTAGCTCCCTGGGGGTGATGCTATCTAATAAATTTCTAGAAATTCAGGTAGCTGAGAAAAATCTACTAGTGATTGGTACCAAACAAGATACATTTATCTCGTTGGTGGAAATGTGGAGAAAGATTTATCTCGCAGAGGGCATATGTGTATAACGGTGAGAGGTGAATCTATTTTAAATCTGTTTGCAGATTCGGATTCTGCGTAAAATTCTAGACTATTTTGATGTATCACATGGTTAAAAAATTTATGCCGACGGCCAAAACTCGCTACCGGTAAAAAATCTTAAAACCAGGGTAGCTCCCTGGGGGATGATGCTATCTGAAAAATTCCTAGAAATTCAAGTAGCTGAGATAAATCTAATATTAGTTGATACCAAACAATATAGATTTATCTCAAAAGATGAAAATGGCTAGTCGAAGAAAACTATTTGGTCCGGAATGAGTGAGAAAATGAGGGAAGCTGTAGGAAATGAGGTAGCAGTCGCCCCAAATAACATGCTACTGATAGGTTGTTATTGAATTTATTTTTAAAGGGTGATTAAATGCTATAAAGTTTGTAGTCTAACATAAGTAAAAGAAAATAAATGTTTGGTTTATACACTAGGTATTTTGTAAAATTATTATTGGTTTTACTTTCTTTTCGGTCAAGGGTGTTCAGAAAATGCTGGAAAAATTTCTGCCCACATCCTGCAGCACTTTATCAACATAGGATCTCAATCTCTTTTTAACTGTTTATATAGTCCCTGCTAGCCCATTCTAGTTACGTCTCTGACTGCGTTGGTACGAGTATGGACTTGAAAATATTTCTAAAAATATAGAACCTAAATAAAGCTTTTATAGTACCTTGACTTGGTAAAGAGGTTTTTACAAATTAAACTTACGTCTATTTTTTATACCGTGTACATTGAGCGCTAGTGCAGTAAGTTATCCAAACGCCACAATATTACAAAGTGTACTCATTAAGTCACTGTGTTAAAAATAGTTAACTTTGGGACTAAAAAGTACGGAGAACGAATTATCGTACAACTAAAATATGTAAAGCGAATGTAAACATCAAACCTTTTATAACGAGACTGTATGCAAAACAAACCTGAATTCGTTGTGTAATATGCCTGTATCCTTATATGAAAACAAGCCCGTTTCTCTTCTCTATTTCAAACTAAAGTATAACAGCAGATAACCATAAACACGCGAATAAACCATTTCCAACAAAGGTGAGCTTCTACACACCTAATTGAAGAAATGGCCTTCCTTTCTTATGAGGGTTTTCCTATTATCCAATGGCTTACCTAAACTGCCTTGCGTGTTTATTGTTTTATGTAGGAAAGTTGAATATTTTCTCTCAAAAGTAAAGAGAATTCTATATCACTGGGCAAAATTTAAGAACAATGGAAAGATTTGTATAAATGTAGGAATTGAAACACTAGCCTCGCGTAGAATTAAAAAATGAACTAAATAATATCGTTATTTTCTTCAGCACAAACTAAAATAACACCTTCAGATATGTTTTAATGGAGAACAATAGAATACTCCGTACTTTCTATCGTAAGACAAACTGATATTACACAAAAGCACCGGCTTTAAACGAATGTAGTTGCGAGTTTCTTAAAAATATTCATTGATTGTATGATATCACACACAATATTACAGCTTTATAGGTTCAATGCAGGGCTGAATCTACACAAAAGAGCAATTTTTTTACAAAGTGGGGTACTTTGGACACAAAGCTTGGGGTACAAAGCTTGGGTACCCTTAGTAATCTAAGAGCAACACAATTTTAAAACACTTAAAAATAACTTATTTGACACAGTTTGTATTTAATTATTTATCTTAGCTCGGCTATTGAACACTAACACCTAGCGACTTGAAAAAATCTTGCATCTCGAATGCTTCCACTGCTGCAAATCCTGAAGTTTATTAGTTATGTGGCATAATATGTCGCTTTTTATAAAGTGAATTATAATTAAATTTGTGACATTCCTTTGAAACGTTTATAATTATATATTATTTTAGTGGTTTCTGTATTTGCAAATCTCACCATTAGAGTTAGGGTTACTTCCTTTAGGAAATATAATTCTTAGATTACGTGCATTCTTGATTTAAAGGAGAATTATTATTGTATCTTATGTTGTTTATATTTAGCGATTGTAAAGATAAAAATAATAGCATGGTTACTTTGTATTCTAAATTATTGTAGTTTTATGATTTACTTGTTTGATTAATAACGTACAACGCTGACGCTTATGACCTAATCGTCTGGGCACGAAGAAGTTTCAAATGCAAGTTTGTGCTAATACAGAAAAGAAAAACTCATCGAGCTGATTCTAGTTAATCTTTCAGTAAGATCAATATTACATATGTTATATAGAGGAAAACTATACAAAGTAATTTCAGTTTGCAGTCTTAATTCATCTGTCCGAATTCTGTTGAAGATATCTCGAATTGTGCATAGAGGGAGGATAATTTTTAGAGCACCTTGTGATTACAATCAAAATAGATAACATGCTATTTAAGTACGTGAATATGATAAGTCGAAATAAAAATTATAAACTGTCTAGAAGAAAAACAACTACCTTACTATATCTCTTACCCTGAAAAGGATTTTTCTATAGTCATAATTAAGGAGCGCCAAACCACAAGTCATAGCAATCCTATTGATAACATCCCTACACAGAATACGGTCATTCCGCATAGGTCTCCTTTGCTTTGGTATTCTAAATTCTATTACATTTATTGTATTTGCTTTTCTCTATAATATCTACTGTAAAACGACTTTTAAGTTTTTGTCATAATTAAAGAACTACTCAAAATCTAGGCTTCGCCAAAATACGATTTCGTCACTGGGGCAGTTGCACAGCCTATATAAATGTGTCTATGTACTTAGTTTCTAAATAAATTAAAATAAAATTTAACTTAAACTTAAGTTTTACTAACATTAAATAATTCCAATATAAATACACATATACCCTTCTTAAAAGAAAAACCTAAAGTCTTTAACCTTATGCTGGCCAGGTTGGCAAAAGAAACCCTAAAAGGACATCTAATCTGTCAATAATTTATCATCATTCCAAATTTTTTCGTTTACCAAATTAATTCACATGACATTTATAAATCCCAATTTCTGGAAATATCGTTACAACAAACATAGCAAACAGTTAAGTACATGCTGTTTCGTTCTATCTTTTTATTAACATTTCAAAATAACTTAAGATCATTACGTACATACTTCTTAATATTTTAGAATGGTAATATTTTGCTTAAATTTATCCAACACTGGTTCAGTCGCGAAATAATTGTTCAACAAAACAGTAATTTTTACTTCAATTTTTATTTCCTACCACATAGATGCACACGATTTACGATTAAAAATTCACTTATACACTATCTAAAAAGTTACATATACCTCATACAGGATTTGTACCAACTATCCTTATTTCTCACTTTCTCGTCCTGTAGTCAACTACTTCTCTTTCACAACATAACAAAATACCAAATTGATGAAGGGGCGAATTCTAGAGCTCCATATCCTATTGAGCAGCTCATAGCGACGATAATTTCACAAGCATGCGAAGTAAAGGATCTTTGCCCTTGTAAGCGTTAGTTCAAAACTTAGTCGCATGCCGCATTTAGTTTTTATTCAATTACATCTTGCACTTGAAGCTGATTTTCTGTTCAACCCTCAACTTCTAACTTGTCCTCATGCAACCTCAACAGTGCGTCTCAACCCCCCTCTTTCACTATTCGCTACATTTGGATGTTTTCGGATTCCCGGCTCGCGAATAACTAGTTCATTGTTTCCGTCCGGTCTAATCATGGTTATTTCTCTCACTATGATACCATATTAATTGCGTTCAGCATTCGGCTATACAATATGTAATTTCAATCTAAGATAAATAACGTTACTGTCATATTGTGTTTCAATATGGCATTATTTTCATATCCTTGGTGATTGAGGCGGTCAATATCTGTCTATTGTAAATTAATTTGTTAATGGAAGATGCATATGCAGTGTTTTGTTGTCATATTAAGATCTTTTTTCATTTTAGGTTTTAAATTAAATCATCGTGCATAATCATTACGTTACAGTGTATTTAAAAGGACCAATGTTATACCTTATCATCTAAATTAGCCCTATAAAAACAAAATTTGTAATATCGTATATAATTAAGAAAAAATATTCGTGAAATCTATCGTACAATATGAATCCATATTTAATTTACCGTTCAAATTCGCTAAATTTTCTTTCTCTATCTAATTTATAACTAGCATAACGCCACACGCTATAGCGGCTTATGTAAAACAAATTTGCAATTCCGTTCCTTAGAAATATGCTTGACTTTTTAATAAAGGTTCTATAAAACTTGGTTTTATTTTAATTTAAACACATGGCAATAAAAGCATACTTCTTTAACAAAATTTAAAGCATTATAGTTTTAAACCATATTGAATCTAACTCTGCAATTATCTGAATAAAATAGATTAATAAAATTGATGTTCTATAAGCTACCTTCGAGTTTCAAAAATTTCCATTGCTTCAAGGTTTATTTTAATTCCTTATAAAATAAATTACTTCTCTAAAAAATTTACATTAATTAAATACAGGAAACAAATTTACAGTGCTGTCTTTTAAAGAAGTTCTGTCAGTTCAAAAATTTCAATAATTTGTTGCTAATAAAGGTTTTATGAAAACTTGGTTTGATTTAAATTTAGATAAATGACAACTAAAGTGTATTTTTTAAAATAAATTTACAGCATTCTAGTCTGAAACCCCTTCATATACGATACGCCCTTGTTATAGTATAAATAAAAATACAGTAGTTTATTGCGTGCTTGCATAGAGGGCATGCTATGTTTCACAGAATTTACAAACAAGGTAGCGTAATGTATGTTTTGAGTTACAACTTAAATTAATTGAAGCTCTGCTTACCTTTTTTAATTAATGCATTTTAGTGAGCTGGTTAACCAATAATTATTGTTTTTCTCAGTTTTTCGGCATGGGTTTGCTCAACACCTACTTTATTTAATATGTCTGGATAAGTTAATTGTTGTTTACGTATAATGTAAACACGAGCGCAGGTATCAACAGGAACACGATTCGTATAGGAATACACGGGACACTACTTTACCGGTCCATAATGCACTCGCGTAATTTAATATAACTGGTTACGTCAGGAATGGAGCATGGTCGCAGTTCCTTACACTTGCTCATCACAACCCCATCGACATTGCGCGTTTTGATTGGTCGGGAAAGCAACATGTCCGTTCCATGACCAATGCGAAGTTATATTTAACATTTTTGCATAAAATTCTACTATTATCAAAGGTTATTTCGCCTAAAACATTGCAGTGGAACCCTAAATCAGGTTTAATAAGCGTAATACCGTACTTTCTAAAACTATACTACACAAGTATGTGTAATATATCTAAATAAATTCTACAAAAATATCCTACATTAATTATTTACTAGAATCTTTTGTAAAGCGGATTTGGTGAGTCGCAATAGGTACTTTTATAAAATAAACCGGCAAAATTAAATTTGCTTTTTTTCTTTTAGAAAAGTAAAATTTCTCTAGCCCCAAAAATTTAGTTATTGATTTTTCCGTACACAAATTACATTCTTAAATTCAGAAACTTAAATAAATATTAATGCATGCTGCTGACATCCTAAAATTTCAAACAAACAAAGTGTTTTACAAAAGAAAAGCATTTAAGCAAAGTGCGAACTAACACGCGTTTGAATCCTGAATTCTGTTTATAAAATGAATAAAGTGCATTTGTCTGGTATCACTATTTTTATACAAATTGATACACGTAAGATGTTAGTTGAAGAACTTTTTGTAGTTTAGATTATACATCGCATCCACATTATGCAATAGATTTTAGAAAAATGAATTAAGCAACCGAATAACGGAACCACTTTTTAATCACTTTCGACATTTTAGTGTAACAGGGTATAGAAGCTGCAGTAAAATTGAGACAGAAAGCTATTTTGCCTACAACGGTAACGAAAGAATGAGATACATCCAGGGTATATGCACCTTAGAACAAAGGAGGTTATTTTTTTGTTGCTTGGTGGACAAACAATGTACAATTGTGGTAAATTTTTCCACTTCTTTTAAATACGCATATTAGAGTTTGCTGTTATTTTTTATTTGAGACGTGGAACATTGTTGTGTTCTATTGCACATCCATTCACGAATTTCAAATCTGCAAATCTATTTGAGACAAATTCCACGTGGGTGCAGTACAGTTTTACCATATTTGCAGATGTTTAATTGGTTGGGATTCCTCCTCGGTTATAGTTACTGTCAAGTTTAGATCACACTCTCTAACTTATATTTATGAACCTTGTTATGGTAGTTTTCCACTTTACAAATACTACCACAATGCCACTATCCTCTCTTATTTTACATATAATACTGTAACGTTAGCGCACTACTTCCGGAAATCTATTAATCTGTTAATTTCAGTTAGCTAAATAAATTTTTTGCACGAAAGCAGTCTGTAAAATTTAGATGCTATTAATTTAAGCATGCTGCTGGTTCAGTATGAAATTAAATGAGCATGGAAGGATAAATAGGAAAACACTTAGTACATTAAATTCAAACAGTAATAAATATCGGTACTTTACACCGCTTCGTACTAAATTCAGGAAAATTACATATAGATATCGAGAACCTCATATTAAAGTTATTTGTGCAAATTCACACGGATTCAAGAAACACTAATCATGGAAATATACACCCCAATACCCATATACTAATAAAACTCATAAAATTAATACGTTGAGAATGACAAATAATACAGGTTTCTGTATTAAATGTAAAAGCGCGGGAACAAGGTAATTTCACACATACAGAATGACATTAGGACAGTTCAGACACACAATCTTGAAGCAACTATAAATGCCGCACTCTTTCATTTGCTGTTACTAAAGGTTATTAGAAGTTTAATTGTTTTTTCTCGTGTACGTTCTCAGTACTTAAAAGTAAGCTGATAAAACAAATCGTAATCGGTCTTAGTAGGATTACGGAAGCATTTTTGTTATGAAATAGATCTATTAATTTGACTTTCTTAAAAATAAAATATAAAAATAAAATACTAAACGTTAGGACAATTTGTACGTTGCATAGAGGTAAGCATGATAATTTGTATTATTACCGTATCTACCGGTTTAGATTCTAAGCTAACCATGAGCACCGCTTTGTTCTTTTGTAAGGAGCTTTCATCTAGTATCCAATCTTCTCCGCATAACTGTCCCCAAGCCCGAATCTATTTCTTTCCATACTGCATGAATTATTGTAAAGTCTCCGCTCTAAAAATTTTCCACATCTGGTCACCGAATTTCGCAAACCCTACTACATCTAATGCTAACTCACCCATATTAATTTTCAAACTCTCTAGCTTATTTACTTGCTTCTTGCTTCCAATATTTCCTACATTCGTTGTTCCAACGCGAAAGTATTACATTGGCCAGGTCGCGATTTTTTTTTACCTAGAAATCCTTGAATTTTGCCGAACCCTTGCTATTCCAAGCCAAGTAGGAATCTTGAATATGCGTGACAGCAATCACACACGGAACATACATTTTACCTCTCATCCGAATGAGAGCCTATTTTTGTGAAAAATACTCAACTAATATTTTTCAAGCGGTCCGTGTCGGGCATCAAACCAGGGACAATGGGTTTCGTAGTCACACGCAAATCAGCTAATTTACGGAGCTGCCTCTTTTAGTATTACACGCTTCGCCTCGCAATCATAACCTCTAAAGTAGTTTCCTCCCAGAGATCCGAATGGAGGAATATTTTAACTTCTGAATCTTTTAACCCAGGAGATGCCATCATTGTTGAAAACGTTTTTGTTCGCTGTGTACTTGAAAGGTGATGTAGTGGCTTCTCGTTGCTTTCAACATCGCAGTATATTATCATGATATATCGTCCCCTACGATATCTGTCGTTCTAAGTACTGAAAGAGCTTGCTATCCTCTTTCAGGATTTGTCTTAGTTTGATTTCTCATCAAAACCCTATTAATTTGGTTAAAGCTAAAGTTTTTTAGCTCACTTGACACGCAAGCCATTTTACCCATTCTAGTGTTCTACTACTTCTTCAACGTGCAGGTTCGTTAAGAACATAATATTATACATACTAATGAATAAGTTACAATTTTATCAAGAATTTTTTATAAACGGAACTGCCCACGGTTAACAAGATACGAAATCCTTTAAAAGCCCTAGACATCTTGCTGTTCACATTGAGAATAACGCAATGGGATGTCTCTACCACGTTAGGAGCCACATCCCGAATTATTTGATAAAGTATCAACCGTTCCATGGACCGAGGTCTTTCTAATGGATCATACCTGTAGATACCACTGATTAAGTTATTTAACCCTTAAGTACTACCGACCAAATATGATTACATTGGTACTACAGACAGGCCAGTCAGACCCAATATTTAATTGGCAATTAAATCAATTTATCAATTTATTTTTCTCAAAATACAACTAAAATGCACACACTTAATGAACTTAAAGTAAATGAGCCATCCTAAATACAGTTGGGTCAAAGTTTTTTACCACATGTTAAACAAATTGGTATTTTACAAGTCTCGCAGTATGTGTTAGTTTTGAGGTCCTTATTCCCAGGACATATACCACATCTTTTCCTTTTTGACAGGGTAGTAGTTTACTGACGTTCAGTGTTATGATCTAGAACTATACCAAGGATATCTGCTGTGAGACTTAGCAGTTTGCGTGGTATTTTGTTGTTGTTGATTCTGCGAGTCATATGTCCCGTACAAAGACTACGACCAAGTTGATGTAAGTAATCTAGTCTTTTAATTTTCTTACCATTTGAAGAAAATTGATATAAAACTCGTAAATTGACCCCATATGCATTCAGCATCATGTGAAATAATACAATTGGCCAACGTCTTGTTCTACGAGATGTAGAGTAATTGGCATATTTTTGATCTAGTGAATCTACACCGGACTTAGTTGAATTATAAAATACAATGGTTTCAGGTTTCTTAGTTAAGGCATCTATTGATTTCTCATTATGCATACTAGATGTTAAAATAACTGCTTTCCTTTTTTAGGAACATATGATACAATTGTAGCATTCGAAGTAAATCCAAAAACTGAAGTATCAACTTCACGTTCTTTAAATGGCAGAAATTGAGGAGGTATAAATCTTTTATTTTTCTTCACAGTTCCTACATATGTCAATTTTCTCATTCTAAGTTCTTCAGTTAAATCTAAGGAAGTGTACCAATTGTTTTTTGTTATATTTGTCTTAGTGCCTACTATGGGTTCCGTTAAACGAAGTACAACATCAGTCGGTTTTGAAATTTTGGATTCGTTTTTCTTGATACTCTATCCAGTATACACGTTACAATTGAACATATAGTGTGGTTTACGATCTGCCAAAATTTGTATTTTATTGTCATATCGCGCCGGTTTATTAGTAATATACATTCTAAAAGCACATCGGCCTCTAAAAAGCGTAAGCATCTCATTAACTGTCATGAATAGACCTGGTGAATAACAATTTTTTGAATTTTGAACAAATTCTTCGAAAATATCTGAAATAGCCGCTAATTTATTTTCTTTAACTCTTTCTTTCCTAGTGTCTTCACTATCAAATCGAAGACAGCACAGTAGAAAACAAAATCGCGCCAAAGACATGGTACAACGAAATATATCTCTACCAATTCCGTTAGTTGCTCATAAAGACCGTAAATCTTTATGACCAGATTTGAAGACTCCTAATAAATAAAGAAGACCAATAAATGCCTCTATTTTAATATTATCAGTAATATTAATAAATGAAGCTGAAAATTGTCTGCTGTTTCTGCGCCTTTTAAATTTACTATACATTACTTTAATCTCCTCAATTCTGGCGTTAGTCCAAACGACAACTTCTAAAATCATTCTATCAGATATTAGCAGTCTCCAACCTTCTAATGGAGAAGGAGGATTTTGTCGGGCTGAACCTTTCAAGCCTGGCAAAACTGTTACTATATTCTTTGCTAAAGTTTTTCCTTTTACTGGTGCATCTTGTGCCCATTTTATTCTGTCTTTTCCATACCGCGCTTTACTGTTCTTTGTCGTCTTCACTCTTCTATCTTCTAATGACTGAGTATCTTCCTGTTCTTCATCGCTTTGATAAGAGGGATTCCATTCGACTTCGCTGTCAGAATCATGATCACTATATTCTTCAAAATCATTTTCCTCCTGGTCACTTACATCGCCAGCATTTAATGTATTTTCGCAAGCTTTACGCCTATCTTCTGCTAAAGATACAACATCGTCGTTATCTGAACTGTCGTTATCAATGCTTTCATCGAAGTCTTCCCAACACTCATCATTTTTAATGATTTGCAGAAATTCCGCATCAGAAAGACCCCTTCTGTTTTCCATTAACCTTAAACAAATGTAACCCATCATAAGGACGTTTTAAATTATAAAATAGGGTATTTTACTTGTACGTTTGCACTCTAAATATGCAAAATATAAAACATGATGATTTTCCACAACTACCAAAAATACTTACGCTTCTACTACAGACGGGTCGCTCAGACCAAAAATTACAATAATACAGTTAAAAAATCGCTTTACAGACAGGTATATCACGTTACACGTTTACAAACCAACTGATTTAGGAATACTAAAGGGCACGATGCATACAGACATGTGCAAAGCAAAATTCTACATGTTTCAACAAGATGCTAGGTCTCAGAGACCCGTCGATAGTACTTAAGGGTTAACACACGTTCACTCAGGAAATTTTTTAATACCTTGATTTCTTGAAATTGTCTAAATTTTAAAGTACGACAGTTTGATAGGAAAAAGGTGTAAAAAAGAGTCTTAATAATATTAACTTTAGATCTATACTAAATATAACAGGTTCTAAAAAAATGTATGGCAATCTTATTGCCAAGTTTAATTACATTTACAAAAACAATACGTTTCCAGAGAAACTTTTATGGATTAAAAGAGAACAAAAAAAAATTAGAAAGGATTGATGTCGGATGATATTTTAAACTTAATACATAATAAAAACTAGCTCTTTAAAAATTGATAAAAATCAAAATCAGATGACCGTAAAACAAAATACAATAGATGCAGAAATTGACTAAATAACAAAATTAGGAAAGTAAAACAAAATTATTACAACAAAAAATTCGAAAATGCAGATAACACTAAATATACTTGGGACACGCCTAACCAAATTCTTCCTCAAAAAGAATGCATATATCGACGAACTGATTAAAAATCACTGCTTAAGTGTTCCGAAGTTAATACTGTGGAAAACTTTGTACTTAATTGTTTTTACAAAACTATTCGGGAAGTAAAGCATAGGTGTCAGGAAATGCTCTCACATGAATGTAACTTAATAATGTTTACTGTAGTAGAAGAATAAAATATGTTACGCTAGAATTCGTCAATAAAAAGCTGTTATGGATGAATCTAAGTAAATCTCCAGGTCGAGATGATGCTAGAGTATAGGATTTAATATTCAAGGTTAGGGTCTGCAAGTATGGTTCAACGCAAATTAGTGGAAACCTGTACCAATTATACGTATCTGGATGTGGTGGTAGACAATTACTTTAGTTGGAATCACCATATTAAACAGGTCACCAACAAATTAAAGATTGTATTACTCAAATTATACTATGTGAAAAATTTTGTAAATAAAAAAGCGAAACGTGTTTTATATTTGATATTGAAGGTTTATTATAAGATACGGACTAAAGTCATGGAGACAAGCAAGAAGGAGAATGTTGAACCAGTTGGGATAGTATAACAAAAATACTATACCGATATGGAGAATGTATTCAAAATTATGCTATAAAAATGGATTACTTTAAATGGAGAGAGTTTTGCAATTTTCAATTGAAATTTAGAATCATACAATTTACCTAGAAGCAGCAAACGTAAGATCGAATGGTTTTTCTGGTGGAGATGTTTTAGAATTACAACTGGATTGTGAACTCAGATTGAAGCTGATTGCCGAAACATATAATCAAAGTGTATGGATAACGAATAAATTCCAAGAAGAAAATTTATATAATCTGGAAATTATGAAAGATTGGAATGTTATTGTGCTACCTGAGTACGAGTGCATCAAGCTATTAAATTTGCAAGAATTAATCTGTTATAAATGATGGAGTTGCACTGTAGAAGCTTTCCAGAATATTACGAAAAGTTTATAGGTGATATAAAAACACGACAAACGAAGAAAGGGTTCAAACGTTATTAGAGGAAGAGAACCGTGTGAGTATTTTTCCGTTTAATGACTGTAACAGTTTAAATTACTTGACAGTGTTGTAAATTATTGAATGTTTCCCCATCCAGTACACAGAAGATGCGACTGCGAGGCAATCGCCTGCGCAAATGTTTAGAGATTTGGCTATATCAAATTCGCCAGACTCTGGTTATGACAGCAGTTTATAGATGTCATCAATACATGTATATATTTTATTAAAAACATAACATTTCTTGATAAAGCTTGTTGTACTTATTTGTATCGCCAACATTATCAAAAAATTATTAATAGACGTATTAAACTATCTTGTTTTTTATTCTTGGGTTTAAAGTAATGTAACCTATAACTGCATTACTTTTAGCGTCACTAAATATACGGTTAATAGTTTGAAAGTTGTACGGGAATTTTTTCAAAATGAGCATAAAGGTCGACGGCAATTTTTAATTCCTCTAAATACAATTAATCGCCTCGTAGGAATATTCGAGTTTCACTTCCAAGGTATTTACAACAAATTAGACTATACACTAATTAACCGCGCTAGTAAAACGAGAACCTGATGGTTAAATTTCAGCTGCCTGTATGTTGGGTTGCAAACATTTAAGTACTGAGAGACGGTGTCTGTGTATTGTAAAAGTACGAGGTTTTAGCAGGGTGTAACTATATAAGAGGTGGTGCTATTTAAAAAATTCAAACAGATTCGAATTTCCTAGAAAAATCTATTATTAGTTGATACTAAACAAGGTATATTTATCTTAAAAAAAACAAAAACAAACTTCTATATGTTCGCTAGGGGGTATGTGTGTAAAACGGTAAGAGGTGGTCGGATTTTAAATCTGTTTGCAGATTCGGATTTTGCGTAAAATTCTAGACTAATATGATCTGTAGCTTAGTTAAAAGAATTTATAAGGATGGTCGAAAATCTCTACCGGTAAAAAATCTTAAAATTGGGGTACCGCATTAAGGAGTGATGCTATCTAAAAAATTCCTAGGAATTCAGGTAGCTGAGAAAAATGTAATATTACTTGATACCATACAAGAT
Source organism: Platerodrilus igneus (assembly GCA_036346225.1). Classification (NCBI taxonomy): domain Eukaryota; kingdom Metazoa; phylum Arthropoda; class Insecta; order Coleoptera; family Lycidae; genus Platerodrilus; species Platerodrilus igneus. The sequence continues at coordinate 4,082,268 of JARFIW010000131.1, read as the reverse complement.
ATATTTATCTTTTTTTATATGTTTGCTAGAGGATATGTGTGTAAAACGGTAAAGGGTGGTCGGATTTTAAACATTAAAAAGCGATTAATGCTAATGGGTTTTTATTGAGAAAACCTATTAAAAAGCGATTAGTGGATTGGGTAGATCCACCTGCGCCAGACTCCCCACAAAGGACCTACTGTTCTGACAAAAATGGAGGTATGGAAACATAGGGTTAGAATGCATATCTGGAAAAGAAGTTAATATAAGGTGGTACACCTGATTTAAATTTACAGTTGGTATCTATTGAATCAAGTTAATATAAAGTGTCCTACGGGTATGTGAGATAGGCAAGCTGGTGTAATTAACGAGGTTCTATGTCTATCACTCTTACACTTATATAAAGTCAATATGAAGACAATATACATTTAATATAAATGGGTTGTTCACGCCTAAGCGGAACGGCTGGTACATAATAACAAATAATTATACGTGTAATAAAATGTGTAATTAAATGTGGTTGCATAAAAAACTTACCCCGTGTTCAATTATCACTTTACACTCACCACTAAATACATAATTGGTTAGACAGGAGAGGGTTGGTGAAGGAAGGGAAATAGAGGTGCTCACGTTGTTAATTAATTAATAATTAATGCCGACAAACCGGCGCGAATGTGTTATTTGAACAATGGACTGTGTTCTAAGAGAGAGCTGTGTCGACTTTCTTATCTTATAGTTTGTAACCAGCGCTTACCTTTGGCGATGCGCGAATAACAAATCGCAGTCGAGACATCAGAGGAGCATGCTTTTAATTTATATTAGGCAAGGCGTAAACATGGGTGTAAGTTTCCTCGTCGTGCTAATGCTTTTAAATGGGTGTAAAGTTTGAAGTTGTATTTGGTATCTGCACCTACTAGTTGATACTCTTAGGATGAAAATCCTGAAGAAGTATTGCCAAAGTTCTACTATGGATAACCTGCATTTTACACTAGTAAGAAAATCCGCGCACATATGAAAAGCCGTTTATTGAACATTTTATCGCACTGGAGTAAGACAACACAACAAATGTGAATATTGAAGAATGTATGAGAAATATAGTGCGTATGGTAGATGCTGAAGGGGACACAATATTGCTGCTAATTGTTCACATGCATCTTGAACCGATTTGAAAGCACAACTTACAACTCCTTTGTTAAAAACCTTATGTACAATAGACTGCACATGTCTTACTAGCAAAGGTTAAACTGCAAAGCTTAGTTAAATATTGCTTTCATATCACCATAGCCCCCGCTTTAAACCTAAATTATCCAATAAAAAATTTTGCTTTAAACAATAAGCAGTGCGCTAGAAATCAAGAAAAAATTAGTACTGTTTAAAATAGATTTTTTTCTATTATTTATAGCGTTTATCGACCGTTAGTGTAACAAATTATTCAAACGCGACAAGGTGACGAAATGTACTCATTACGCCTTTAACGAAGGCGGCATAGGAAATTGTGGGGAATCAAGTAATACGTTCAGTAGATTCTTTTAAAATTGATAGCTGTGAAGCAACAACAAAACAACAAACTTTCTGACAACACAGGAAAGACTGTAAGGTCTTGTATAATACTTTAGTCGTTAGATAAAAGCAGCCTTGTATATAGTATTTGATTACAAATAAAATTACACAGCAGAAAACATAAATACACTAATTTTCAAGAAAGCTGAACATCTATATACTTAGATGAAGGAAAGGCTTTTCTTTCTTATTACCTGCTTCTCATTATCCAATGGCTCACTTAAATTATCTACATGTATATCTCCTGCAAAAGGCTTAATGCGTTCTTCTAGGAGTGAAGAAAATTCTCTACTACTGTGTAAGGTTTAGGAAAAGCAGAATATCTTGTATTCATATAAGCGTTTGATATAACTTGGCAAATGGATTACAAATGAATTAAAGTGTGTATTATTACTCCCTCTTAAATTTAGTTCAAACAGTGGCCTACAAGCTTTTGCTTTGAATAGAACTGATCTGCAAATACCGTATAGATGCATTTATTGTGCAAAGTATTGGTATAAATTTAACATCAAAGCTACATGATTCCTATACAATTCGGAACGATACCTGTTCATCGTAAAAGTAGAGGAGAATATTGTAACAAAGCGAGTAGAGGAAAATCAAGAAACTCACTGCCTCATTTTATCCAGCATCCTCAATTCCTCACACATTTTACATGTAAATTCCCATAAGGAGGGAATGAGGATGAGGGATTTCTCATTTCCTTACACATCTAGACCAAATAGTTTTCTTCGACCAGCCATTTTCATCTTTCGAGATAAATCTATCTTGCATCTTCATTTCCTCCCATATCTGAACCAAATAGTTTTCTTCGACTAGCAATTTCCACCCACGAGATAAACCTATCTTGTATGGTATCAATTAATATTAGATTTTTCTCAGCTACCCAAATCTCTAGGAATTTTTAGATAGCATCATCCCCCAGGGGACTACCCTTATTTTTAAGATATTTTACCGGTAACGATTTCTGACCGTCCTTATAAATTTTTTAACCATACGACACATCAAATTAATCTAGAATTTTACGCAGAATTAGAATCTTCAAACAGATTTAAAATCGGACCACCCCCTGCAAAGTTATACCCCTTTAAAGTCCTGAACCTCTAAATTTTTTGCTCATCTATGACATATGCTTCAACCAAACACTTAGAGGTATTAACACAAAGAAATTAAGCACACAAAAGATAAATAATTTATTTTATCCGATTTGCAGTTTAATAAACTAGTAGAAAACAACTTATATACTACAAAACATTATTTTCTTCTTGTAATCGAATCCAAGCAGCTGAAAGTAACCTGTAACATAGGTATATAGTGATTAATTAAAAAACCCAAATCTAAAGACATTTGACTAGTTTAAAAAGAGAGAAAACGTGTTTTCGGTCAATAAGACATATTGTCGTTAATCTAACAATATGTTTTACCGTGCAGCGACACCACGTGGAGGTAAACACATGTCGCCGAGAGCGAAGGGATTAATAAGGATGGGATGAGAGGTAAACGTTATAACTAACTTACATGCTACTATAAACAAAATATATTAAATATTTTTATGACCCCAAGCATTGATGTTTGTACTGCTTGGTATCACGAACCTCTTAATTAAAAAACACAAGTCTAAAGACATTTGAGTAGTTTAAAAAGAGAGGAAACGTGTTTTCGGTCAATAAGACATATTTGTTTTACCGTCCAGCAACACCACGTGGAGGTAAACACATGTCGCCAGGAGCGAAGGTATTAATAAGGATGGGATGAGAGGTAAACCTTATAACTAACTTACATGCTACTATAAACAAAATATATTAAATATTTTGATGACCCCAAGCATAGGTGTTTGTACTGCTTGGTATCACGAACCTCTTATCGTCATCTGCAGACAAACTAATTTTGTTAATAAGCATGGGATACAATTCGTGCTTTTTGCTACGAATGCGTACCATGCTGTCTATACGGGGCGCACTGTTTGTACTTTTTACTGTATTTTTAAAGTCGGTCGGTGTAATCTGATGTTCTACTACACTGCGGCTTATACCTTTAATTTTTTTCACCGTGTCACTTTCACTTATTATGCAGTAGGATTTTGCGCGAGTTTCAATAAATTCTAACACCAATTCACCATTAAATTCATCCTTAAACTTACCCACCACATTCTTACTAACTAAGGGGATTTTGTATTTGTTAGTAGGAGAGTATTCGCTAGTATCAAAGTAGTCTATGTTAGTTAGGATAAACAAGGGAATCTGTGTCCGTATATAAAAGCGACAATCTGCAGCCATACAGAGGGATCATAGCGTTGTAGTGAAACTCATACATAAGAGTTTTTGACAAATGTAGAATCGAAAAACCTGCATATATGGGTTTGTTGTAAGTGGCTTTTACACGATCCATTTGAATGATCACCAGATTTTGAAAACGAAAGCAGGTCGTTATGCAGATCCTGAAGCTGTTGTGGGTAGTGCAGATCAACCACTAGGATGTACCCCATATTGTGTGTAATGGGAATATTCAAAATTTTATCTTTCAAATGGTTAACCTGATCGATGTTTAACCACCTGAAAAACCCATGTGGAAGTGGTTGACTCATAGCCCATCCGTATAAATTATTGGCATCGAGGTATGTCAAGTACATGGAGGGTTCACTAGGATTGTACTCCTCCAAATACTTTTTGTTGGCACAAGCATACCGATGACTACACTGAGTGAGACCACCTCTAATGCCTTTTCTAACAAAGTGGTGCATATCAACTTCGGCTAGTAACTCCAACTTCACCTCAGTGTGTTTCAGCATTGCATCAAAGGCGAGATTGTACGTACTTAGACAAACGTTTCTGAAATTTTCAAAAACGTCTGCCAACAGTAGAGCATCGCTCTTTAAATACAGATCGCTGTATTCACCCAAGTCTCGTACGTGAAACTCCTCCCACACCTTCGCATGTTCATAATCCGCATCGCTAATAGTCGTAGAAGATAAGTCGTTGAAGAAAGCATGTTTTGCGAGGAAAGAGGTTTCATCCAATACACTTCCATCAGAAATGTATGAATACGGGAAAACACCTTTCCTTGTCAGCAAACTACGCTGTCTGTAGTCTGAGACAAATTTTTGGAGGGGTCTGGATTCGCTAAGCTTAGTGGTTGTAGGATGCATTCAAAATCAGCATAAATAACAAAAGGGACAGGCATTTGTTTGTGGATGTTGGTGAACTCTACAATGTTGTTGAAATTGTATGGCATCTTGGTCACCACATGGTTGCAGTCGTTTATTGAGTGTTGGTGTAATTTGTGTTCGGATGGGAAGAACACTAAGCATCCATCGCAAATCCATTTGCGGGTATGGTCACGAGATAGCTGCTTACCCACTAGCATCCCCAAATTTTTGATCCAACAGTAGTGGGACTTGCCTCCATCCTGAATGTACAGTAGGTTCACATGACGATCCCTTTTATTAGCGGTGAAATGTAGCGGTCCAACGATGGATTTGTCTTCCACCCCAAAGACGTTGATGCTAATAGCATTTAATTCCTCGGGAACTCTATGTCAACAAAGTTGAATACCGTGCTGTAATGTGGGTAATTACAGACCCTTTCAGGATTAACATGTCCTGGATTCAGCGCCGCCATCACACCCCACCCAAAACAAGCATTGCCTTGGTTCTGTACGTTAACGACGGCTGCCTTATCCCGAATCCACTTAGGGAGTTCGATATAAGATGAACCCCGCATTGGCTGGTACTTATTGATATTAATTTCTAAGTATAATACTTGTTTTATGGTCTATCCTAGAACATAATAATTAGAAAAAAAATTAATATATGTAGAACCTAACAAGGGTCTGGTTCCATAAACTCATCCGATTTTGCAGACATCTTTTCCACGAACGCATCATAGATCACCCCCAAATCACTCGATTCAGTAACCACAACACTTCGGGTGTTAAAGGATTTGATATCTTCAACACCTCCAGCAACACCCATCTTGGTGTAGCCACCAAACACCTCCAAGTTGACTTTAAGAGAGGTATGAGTCAGTAACTGCTCCCCTACTAAGGCGATGAATCTCTCGCGTTGCATGCGGAGAAAATCCTACAGACCTAAGAAATACAAACTAAGCAAATACAAAATACTTATAAAATACATACTTGTAAAGCCGGCATTATTAATGCGGAAAGTTGCAATTACGTTTTTGAAAATTTCAGAAACGTTTGTCTAAGTACGTACGATCTCGACCCGGCTCAGTACGTGACAGCTCCTTCTCTCGCCTTTGATGCAATGCTGAAACACACTGAGGTGAAGCTGGTGTTATTAACCGATGTTGATATACACCACTTTGTTAAAAAAGGCATTAGAGGTGGTCTCACTCAGTGTAGTCATCGGTATGCTCGTGCCAACAATAAGTATATGGAGGAGTACAATCCCAATCCCAGTGAACCCTCCATGTACTTGACATACCTCGATGGGAACAACTTATACGGATGGGCTATGAGTCAACCACTTCCACATGGGTTTTTCTGGTGGTTAAACATCGATCAGGTTAACCATCTGAAAGATAACATTTTAAATATTCCCATTACACACAATATGGGGTACATCCTAGTGGTTGATCTGCACTACCCATGTGTAAAATATTACAAGCCTTCTGCGTGCGTCGATGGATCTAAGGGTAGTAGAGGGAGTAAGTAAGGGGTTACTGTAACTTGTTGTTCAGAGACACAGTAGAACGTAAGTGGAATGTGAGAACGAAAGAAGCTCTCAAGGTGTGTAGTCGTTTAGCTTGATTTATATTTAAATAAACCTTTCTTTAATCTTGATGTTGTTTATTGCATTACATCAAACTTTGGTGCCGAAACCCGGGAAGATCTGGTGATAAATATAAACAAACTTTAACGTAAATATTCAGAATAACGGAACGCGAACGCGAATATTTAACAAACGGCTATACTATCGAGGCTTCATGATGGAACAAGTAAAACGGACAATTTGTAGAACGCACTTAACTAAAACAGTTAATAATATAAATTCTATGCTAGAAAGTAGTTTTAGTGTTGAAGACATTTATACAGCTATGTCAAAGTTAAAGCTTGCGAGTGACAATCTGAAAGAAATTGATAAGCAAATTGAACCTCTGCTTAAAGAAAATCTAGAGAACGAGTTAATGAAAAGGTATGAATATGAAGAGGTTGCTGTAACTACGATGTCTAAGTTGGAATTTAGATTAAAATGTCCAGAAAAATCGCAGATAGAGGTTGACTCGAATTTAACGAATACGGTACCAGTAAGTAACGAAACAAATAGGCCGTCCTTTACGTCAGTGAAGCTTCAACGTGTACAGTTAGCGAAGTATGATGGTACTGCAAAGGGCTGGCTTCCTTTCTGGGAACAATTCAGAAGTATGATCCACGACAATCAACAATTAACGAACGTAGATCGATTCAACTACCTGCGAATGTATGTCACGGGAAGGGCCGCTGAAGCAATTGAGGGATTTCCTCCATCTGGAGCATTCTATGAAGAAGCTTTGAATATATTAAAAGATCAATTTGGAAATGGGGAACGGCTAATTGAACAATATATTGATAGCATTATGAAAATCGAACCTGTAAAATCTAAAAATGACGTAAGCACTTTAAGGAAGAATTACAATCTAATTACTTCAGCTATCCGTGCTCTTGAAATATTAGAAGTATCTAGTTCTCAATACAACATGATCGTAAAGTCGACCCTCATTAAGTCGTTGCCAACGGAATTGCGTTTAGGATTTTATCGACAAATGAAAATGAAATCATCCAATCATCTAGAAATTATTGCGAATAATTTAGAAAGTTCATCATTAAGGTCAGAGGAAGATTCAGATCGCCAGGTAAAGGATTTATTACGGTTTCTTAAAAACGAAATTGAGTCCTTAGAACAAGCTTTAAATCCGGATGCAGGTTGTAAAGAAAAGATGCTCCCAACGCATTACAAAGGAACTGCGTCTAGTTTATTAGTCACGTCGAACAAACGTCTTGAATGCTGTGCTTTCTGCAAGAAAGACCATAAAACCAAAATGTATGACACAGATGTACCTTTGACAAGGAAGAAAGAAATTCTGAAGGCCGCCGGAAATTGTTACCGTTGTACGAGAAATAACCATAGTGCTAAATATTGTAAAAATAGATTCTTAAAATGTAAGGAATGCGGCGGTAGGCATGCTACAACTATGTGCGATCCAAGCTTTAAGCCAGGTAAAGATAGACACAACCCTGAGACGACAGGTATTACATTAAAATTAAGGAAAGGCGAGAGTTCAATGAACACTTCCGCGCCGTCGGTGTCCAGTTTGATGACAAACGTAAACAAGAATGTGCTATTACAAACGGCTTGTGTTTATGCCTTTGGCGAAAATTCAAAGAAGTTAATCAGATTAGTTATGGACGGCGGCACTCAACTTTCATTTATTAAGGAGAATCTATCAAGGGTATTAAATTTACCTGTAGTTGGACAACATAGGGTTCGTATTGCCGCGTTTGGAAATAATGCATCGATTCCCTCTAAGCTTTACAATCGCGTTTTAATTACTTTGAAGGGACAATATACAGATGAAATTTTAAAGATTGAGGCTGTGGAAGTTCCAGAAATTTGCATGGATGATTTACATATACCTAAAGAAAGCGTGGTAGAGTATCAAAACTTGCAGCTTGCTGACAATATCCCGTTTAATATAGATCGAGCGTTAATTGTTGATGGAATTAGTATCCTTATTGGGGCAGACAATTACTGGTCAGTAGTGACAGGAAACAATATTCGTCTAAACAAAGGTTTAGTAGCGGTGGACACGAAATTTGGTTATGCTTTGCATGGCCCCATACCAGTTGATGCTACAACCATAGGAGTAAATCTGCAGACAGTGTTACATGCGACAAGCGACAGTTATAAAAACAGAAGCTGAAATCGAAAGTATGTGGAATTTGGAAACAATATGTATAACCAAAGAAGCAGACGATGATAAGAAATTTTTCGATAATTTTTTGAAAAATAACGTTCATAAATGTGATGATCGATATTTAGTAGCGTTACCGTGGAAGAATGAGGATGCAGTCATTGAAAATGATAATTTAATTAGCGCGCGAATTCGTGCTCAAAGGCTAAAGTTTAAATTGACCAATATTAACAAAATATGTGAATATAACGCTGCTATCAAAGGAATGTTGGATAATAATTATGCCGAGTTAATTTCCCGCGGTGATGCTGAGAAAACAAATGGCGATCGTGTTTACTACATGCCACACAGGCCGGTTTTTAGAGAAGATAAACAAACAACGCGTTTACGAGTGGTTTTCGATGCCTCTTCACATGCCCCGGGACAAAAATCGTTGAATGACTTATTAGAAAAGGGGCCTAATTTAAGTCCAGATTTAATTAAGATTTTGCATAATTTTCGTGTAGGCGAGATCGGAATAACGGCTGACATTGAGAAAGCATTTCTACAAATTTATTTACATTCCGACGATAAAAACGCACATCGATTCTTATGGTACAATAACGACAATGAACTGGAAACGTACCGTATGAATAGAGTAACATACGGAGTTACAGGTAGCCCGTTTCTTTTAAGTTCGGTGATACGAACACATTTAATCAATAATCGAAAACAAAACCCTGAATTTATTGAAATCTTAGAAAGTGAACAAACGTGGCCAAATAATACAATAGAGACAGCTACGTCAACGATAGATATAGTATCGAAAATGTCTTCACTAATTAACGACAATATAAAAGGTAGCAATCAATTTATAGATTCTTCTAGATACAGTGATTTTGATCGTTTAGTGCGGATAACGGCATATGTTTTAAGATTTATAGGAAATTTAAGAACCAGAAATAATAAAGAAACGAAGAGCGTAACCGTAAACGAATTTGAAAGAGCCGAGATATATTTGCTGAGGCAGGCTCAGCGGGAGATTTATTATTAAGAGATTAACAGCTTACGAAAGGGTCAAGGCATTGAACGGAAATCGAGTATTTCAACTTTAACCCCTTTCTTAGATAAACATGAATTGCTGCGTTTGGGTGGACGACTTCATAATTTAAGAGAAGATTTCGACCTCAAGCATCCCATTATTCTACCGAAAAAAGCACATTTAAGCAAACTACTAATAATGAAGTTTCATAAAACTCTTCATCATAGTGGTGTTAATGCGACACTTTACGAATTCCGTAAACGATTTTGGATTGTACGAGGACGGCAATTAATAAAGTCCGTTTTAGTAAGATGTGTCATCTGTAAACGACTTCGTGGAAAGTCAGGGTCGCATCCTTTCGCGCCGTTACCTAGAGATCGAATACAGCAAACAAAGCCCTTTGAAGTGACAGGTTTAGACTTCGCCGGACTGTTGTATTTTAAAGAGGGTTATCACTCAAAGCCATATTATGTGATTTTATTTACCTGCGCTGTTATACGAGCACTTCATCTAGAGATTGTTTTGAAAATGGATGTTGCGTCTACAATCAGTGCATGTAAACGGTTCTTTGCCCGTAGAGGGATTCCTAAGGTCATTTACTCTGATAACGCTAAAACATTTAAAAGAATATCACGTGAAATATCGACTTTAAACGAAGTGATGGCGAGTACAGAATTGATCGAGTTTGTAAACAGTCACCAAATTAAGTGGAAATTTATAATAGAGCGAGCGGCTTGGCACGGAGGATTTTACGAGCGACTTGTAAAAAGTGTAAAAGACGCCCTTAGGGCTACGATAGGACGTTCTTTACTAAATTTAGATCAACTAAATACACTCATTACCGAGGTTGAAGCAACAATAAACGCCCGCCCGCTCACATACCTAGGTAGTGAACCTATGGATTTAATGCCGTTAACCCCTTCGCATTTTTTATTGGGACCCGCTTTGGCTACTATTCCTTTTGTTGACCGTGTTATTAATGGAGATGAAATTTGTAGGCTATGAAAGCAGAGAACAAACGTTATCGACTACTTTTGGAAAAGATGGAGGGCAGAATATTTACAATTAATGAGAGGAGCTCATCATAACGTGAATGTGCGTGAGTGTGCGATTAAGCAAGGGGATGTCGTATTAATACATAGAAATGATAAGCGACGGTTATTGTGGAAATTAGGGTTGGTGAACGACGTTATAAACGGCCGTGATGGCAAAGTGCGTGCCTGTTACGTTAAGATTGCGAATGGCACCGTAATTAGGCGCCCAATACAATTATTGTATCCTTTAGAAATAAGAAGTGATAAGCTAAGTTGTATCGCCGCGCCGGAGGATGTGTAAAATATTACAAGCCTTCTGCGTACGTCGATGGACCTAAGGGTAGTAGAGGGAGTAAGTAAGGGGTTACTGTAACTTGTTGTTCAGAGACACAGTAGAACGTAAGTGGAATGTGAGAACGAAAGAAGCTCTCAAGGTGTGTAGTCGTTTAGCTTGATTTATATTTAAATAAACCTTTCTTTAATCTTGATGTTGTTTATTGCATTACAACCCACAACAGCTTCAGGATTTGCATAACGACCTGCCTTTCTGTCCTGAGACAATGGTTTCACCAACGCCGTCTTCTAGGACTCCAAAGCTACTCACCACACTTTTTGATAAGAAGAAATATGTAGTCCATTACCGAACACTTCAACAGGCTCTCCGCAATGGACTACAATTAACTATAGTTCACCGTGTGTTGGAGTTCGAGCAATCACCGTGGCTCAAACCTTACATAGATTTAAACACGTCCCTCCGTACTTCTGCCACTAACGCCTTCACAAAAGACTTTTATAAAATAATGAACAACGCAGTTTTGGGTAAAACTATGGAGAACGTAGACAAACGTGTTGATGTAAAGATAGTGTCGCGGTGGGAGCACGAGAGACAAAAGTTGTGTGCAAGTGGACTAATAGCCAAACCAAACTTTAATAGTTGTTTAGTGCTGAGCGAAGATTTGGTGATCATACAAATGGATCGTGTAAAAGCCACTTACAACAAACCCATATATGCAAGTTTTTCGATTCTAGATTTGTCAAAAACTCTTATGTATGAGTTTCACTACAACACTATGATCACTCTGTATGGCTCCAGATTTTCGCTTTTATATACGGACACAGATTCCCTTGTTTATAGTGTACAGACAGAAGACTTGTATAGTGATATCCTAACTAACATAGACTACTTTGATTCTAGCGATTACTCCCCTACTAACAAATACAAAATCCCCTTAGTTAATAAGAAGGTGGTGGGTAAGTTTAAGGATGAATTTAATGGTGAATTGGTGTTAGAATTTACTGAAACTCGCGAAAAATCCTACTGCATAATAAGTAAAAGTGACACGGTGAAAAAAATTAAAGGTATAAGCCGCAGTGTAGTAGAACAACAGATTACACCGACCGATACAGTAAAAAGTACAAACAGTGCGCTCCTTATACACAGCATGGTACGCATTCGTAGCAAAAAGCATGAATTGTATACCATGCTTATTAACAAAATTAGTTTGTCTGCAGATGACGATAAGAGGTTTGTGATACCAAGCAGTACAAACACCTATGCTTGGGGTCATCAAAATATTTAATATATTTTGTTTATATTAGCATATAAGTTAGTTATAAGGTTTACTCTTCGCTCCCGGCGACATGTGTTTACCTCCACGTGGTGTCGCTGGACAGTAAAACATATTGTTAGATTAACGGCAATATGTCTTATTGACCGAAAACACGTTTCCTCTCTTTTTAAAGTACTCAAATGTCTTTAGACTTGTGTTTTTTAATTAATCACTATATACCTATGCTACAGGTTACTTTCAGCTGCTTCGATTCGATTACACAAATAAAATAATGTTTTCTATTAGTTTATTAAACTATAAATCGGATATAATAAATTATTTATCTTTTGTGTGCTTAATTTCTTTGTGTTAATACCTCTAAGTGTTTGGTTAAAGCATATGTCATAGATGAGCAAAAAATTTAGAGGTTTATGACTTTAAAGAGGTCTAACTTTGCAGGGGGTAGTCCGATTTTAAATCTGTTTGCAGATTCGAATTCTGCGTAAAATTCTAGATTAATTTGATGTGTCGTATGGGTAAAAATTTATAAGGACGGTCAGAAATCGCTACCGGTAAAAAATCTTAGAAATAAGGGTAGTCCCCTGGGGGATTATGCTATTTAAAAATTCCTAGAGATTTGGGTAGCTGAGAAAAATCTAATATTAATTGATACCAAACAAGATAGGTTTATCTCGTGGGTGGAGATGGCTAGTCGAAGAAAACTATTTGGTTCAGATGTGGAAGGAAATGAGGATGCTAAGATAGATTTATCTCGAAATATAAAAATGGCTAGTCGAAGAAAACTATTTGGTCTAGATGTGTGAGGAAATGAGGGATCCCTCCACCTCATTTCCTCCTTATGGGAATTTACATGTAAAATGTGTGAAGAAATGAGGATGCTGGAGGAAATGTGGCAGTGGGTTTTTTGATTTCCTCTACTAAAGCGACTACGATACTATAACATTTCAAAAAGGAATATAGTAAGAAACTCTTTGTAATGTAATATTACGGTTTATTTGAAATTGTTTGTATTCAACTATTTTAGAGCCAAATAGAGACAGTTGAAGGCCTTCTCATTCTTCCCAATCCGATCCTTCATCTAGAATTCACCCCTGAATATTCAACCAGTATTTTTATATAAGAAAATCACGACTTTTATCCATTCGGAATGAATTATTTGTGGGTAGGCTCTGTTTAAGGAGTATTTTCTACGGATTCAATTCCCGCTAGTTGTTTAACACCAGGATCAACCCTGGAAGTTTTGGCGTAAAAAGTCCTGGATCTGAAATAGTTTCACCATGTCGTCCGTTTTGGAATAAATGAACGACCTAGGAATATTATCCTGTGATGATGAACCTAGCACGGTTTAGCATCACGCAGTTCAGCTGTACTCGCGCCAACTGACGATTGGAAAATGGAGAATTATAATTACTACTAGACTACAGTTTTAACCTAAAATCAACACATTGCAATGTTATGCAGTTTGGACCTAGTACATTTATTACTCAGATGCAGACAAGAGTTGTACACAAAATACCAAATCAGCTTTAAAAATCTCTTATGGATCTTACCTAGAAATCCTGGAGAAGCACAGAATAACCGAAACTACAGCACAAAATCTCTCTCATTTAAAACAATGTGAAAAAGTAGGAAGCTTCGGCCATAAGAAGTACATGGCGATTGCTTCTATATGTAGTATACGTGAGTGGAAGAGGAATATAGGCATATATTAACCAAATAACTTTGCTAATTATACATCGTTCTTTGTCTGTGCTTGTCACTCAACCACGTGCCTCTAGTATTATTCGCCCCTCCACTAGAATTTCTCGCCAAATTTTAGCACATACAGTATCATTGGTGTTGTATATATGAAAACTTACGGGTGACATCAAACTGTTTGCAAACACAGGCAAATTCATCCACAATATTAGCACCTATATTTTTTAACTAACCGTTGAGTAAGCCATGCTACACATTGTTTGCACAAACTGATTTTTTAAGCTATTCAAATAACATATACATATACAATAACATATATTGTTATTTTTAAAATTAGATTTACAATATGTTGCATACGGATGTCAATATTCTTCAACTTTTATGGTACACTTGCTAACTCTAACTTTTTATTAGAAATAGGTTCCGTATGTTTAGCAATTTGCAGGCGACGTCGCACTATTTGCAAATCATGTCTTTAACCTCTTCACTGAACCTGTATAAAGGTATAAAAAGTTTTCTAAGAAAGCAAGGTATTAAAAAATTTCTCGAAGAATTTGTGTTAAATAACTTAGTCAGTGGTATCTACAGATATGATCCAGTAGAAAGACCTCGGTTCATGGTACGGTAGATGCTTTAGCAAATCATTCGGAATGTGGATCGTAACGTTGTAGAGACATACCATTGCGGTATCCTCACGGTGAACAGCAAGATGTCTAGAGCTTTTAAAGAACTTCGTATCTTGTTAACCGCAGGCAGTTTCGTCCAAAACATTTTTGATAAAATTGTAACTTATTCATTAGTATGTATAATACCACGTTCTTGACCGACCTGCAGCTTGAAGAAGTGCTAGAATACTAGAACAGGTGGATTGGTTTGCGTGTTTAGTGAGCTAAAGAGCCAAAATTTAGGTTTAACCAAATTAATAAGCTTTTTAATGAGGAATCAAACTAAGGCAAATCCTGAAAAAGGATAGCAAGCTCCTTCGGTACTTGGAACGACAGAGATCGTGTGAGACGACATGGCAGTACAAGACACTTCGATGTAAAAAGCAACGAGAATCCACTACATCGTCTAAATAAACAGTGAACGAAAACGTTTTCAACAAAGGTGGCATCCCCGGGGTAAAAGATTACAAAGTTAAAATATTTCTCCATTCGAACCTCTGGGAGGAGACTACTTTATAGGTTATGATTGGTAAGCTCAGTAAGAAAAATAGAAGAACCTGGAACATCTTACGAATCTGAACGTGGAATACTAAAGGATGCAGCTCCGTAGTTTAGCTGATTTGCGTATGACAACGAAGCCCAAGCTACCTGATTCGATGCACGACATGTACCCTTTGAGAAATATTAGGTGAGCATTTTTCACAAAAATAGGCTCTCGTTCAGATGAGGGGTAAAATGTAGGTCCCGTGTGTGTGTGTTGTCTCGGATATTAAAAATTACTACCTGGCTTGGAATAGCAAGGGTTCGGTAAAAAACTCGCTACTTGTCCAATGTAGTAATCTTCGGGTGGAAGATTCGAAAAACGAATGTTGGAAATATTAGCAGCAAATAGGTAAGCTAAAGAATTTAAAAATTAATATGGGTGGGTTAGTATTAGATATAATAGAGTTTTGTGAAGTTCAGTAACCAGATGTGAGAAATTTTTGTAGCGGAAACTATAGGGCAATTCAAGCAGTATGGGAGGAAAAGGTGAGACAGGGATGTGCTTTATCCCGATTAATTTTTAACTTGTACATAGAAAAGGCAATGAATACTGCCAAACGCAGTAAGACATTTGGAATTACTATGCAGGGACAAAAGATTGATATGCATAGATTTGCAGATGATATAGCGGTATTAGTATCTAGCAAAGAAGAGTTAAAAGCCGCTCTTAATGAAATGGAAACAGTTCCAACTGAGAGATACGGTATAAAAATTAACAAAAATAAAACTAAAGTTCTAGTATGCAAAGGAGGGGAAAATAAATCAAAAACAGGAATTCAAATAGGTAACGAGAACTTACAAGAGGTTAAGGATTTCTGCTACCTAGTAAGCTAAATAACGCAAAATGGGAAAAGCGCGAAAGATATAAAACAAATACTAGTACAAGGTCGTGCTACATTTAACAAGAAAAAGCAGCTATCGTGTTCAAAGACAACAAACATAGAAACAGATGCAGACAAGAAAAATGCAGAAACCTTTGAAATGTGTTACTAGAGACGTATGATGAATATATCATGGACAGACAAAGTTAAGAACAAAGAGATACTGTAAATGGTAGAGGAAGAAATATGTGGAAAACAGTAAAAAAAAAGGAGAGATAGGATAATAGGTCACATACTAAGATATGATGGAATAGTGCTGAATATATTAGAAGCAGAAATAGGAAAAATTGAAGTAGAGGTAGACCTAGGTTTGACTGTTGCACACACATAGTGAAAGATGTAGGATGTGGGAATTTCAGGGAAATGTGCAGGCTAGCTCAGAATAAAAATCGATGGAGGTACGCATAACAATTAGTCCCAATTTGGAAAATGGGTCTTAGCTCATGCTTTTGAATTATACACGAATTATGGTGTTTTAATAAGTAGAAAAGATTTCCATCCACGACACGTGTCTATCACCTTGAATATCAACGAACGTAACATGCTCGCTGAAGTAACAAATGCCACCATTTCAGCGTACGAATTTTTAGACTACCATATTACACGACGTAACAGTAGACCATTTTCAACGTGAACCCAGGACCACGCATTTGCGACCCAGCATGCGCACATTTGCACCAACACCGGACCAAAAGTTTTCGCTATTAGCACTAACCATTTTCATCTTTCGAGATCAGAACATCTCTTTAGAATTTTCGATCGACGTTTCGAACCGAATAAATGAGCATCCTCAGCTCTCCACCACGAGCAGTCAAACCATTCTTTGATGTCACGCGACCGATTTTACCAGATCGCGTCAACATTCGTGCGACCAGCAATCGCCAGTATCTGCGACTAGCCATCAATGCACTTTCGAACGCATACAACCATCTTGTTTGGTATCGATATATTCACATGTTCTCAGTTACCCGAATTTCTAGGAATTTTTAGCATAGCACATCCCCAGGAGCTACCTAATTTTAACGATTTCCTGTAACCAATGACCGAGTTTCTAACCGTCACGATACGAATTTTTACGCATTCGCGATACATCTTCGTTCACGCTTATGAATTTTACGAGAATGAATCTGCAAACAGATTTGAATCGCGACAACGCCCTGCAAAGTTATACATCTTAAGCTCTCAAACCTATCACATTCACAAACCTTACAATTTGCCGTCATATCATTTAACTCACAGTTTATTCAACACACCTTTTTTCAAGACATTATCTCAATCCTTTAACCAACAGCACGCTACAGCAGCTCATTAACACGTAGACATTAAGCATGCGAAACGTTATACCTTGATTATTCGATTACAGTTTAATAAACAATTACACATATTTACAACAGTATGAACATCTCATTTCCTCGTCGCGAGCTCGAACAGCTTTAACCTGTAACAAAATCAAGACTTAATGTCGTTGTTTAAATGACCTGTAATACAAAAGCAGATTAATGTAAAAAAGGAGACATGTTTTCGGTTAAATTAAGACATATTATCGTTAATCTAACAATATGTTTTACCGCCCGGAATAAGGTTTAAAGGGATTAGTAATAAATTTTTTAATCAAAAGTTAGAAAAAATAATAATTCCTATGTTGATTATTTTCGTTTTTTTTAAAAATCTTCAAAGCTGTTTCTTAAATTCTTGATTTTTTCTAGTTTCTTAAATGTTTACCTTAGTGCGTATTTCCTTTTCGCGTCTACACGTCGCGCAAATCGTGCGTGCCAGAAGATGCACGTCATAATCAAAACACTTTAAACCATTACCAATACTTCACAGATACAATATCATTTTAAACCACGTTATTTATGTGATTTTCCAATGAATCACCGAGCGCACGGACACACCACACATTTTACGACCGTTAACACAGATTGAAATTTCAGAGCTTCGAGCTTAACCACCAGCACGGCACGGCACGCCGCGCGCGTTATTCCCAGAAATCACCTCTTTAGCGAAGCACCATTATTTCATGCGCACTTCGTCGACACCACTTGCTTGATTTCGCAGTCGGTAATCGCGATTTTCAGAACCGGATATCCTCCAACAGATGATGCCGATCTCACGTTCACCTCGAAAGGTACGGTCAATCATCATTCCGACTTCCGTTCCGATATTCCGAACGACAGGCCGAGATTTTAAACCTCCGAGGAGGTCGAACATCTGAGCCACGCGTAACCACATTTTAGCAACCGCACATGCATTCCTTCTGCCACCGTAGCGCGTTGACAGTCGCCCTACCAGTCAGCACCATCCACTTATTGCACACCACTTTGTCGGTATCAAATTTTGCAGTTCACACTGCTTATTCACGATCACGATCATTCATCACTTGCGAACCACATCCCATCGCGACCACCGATCACCACATTTGTTCAACAGAAACCGATGCATCGCAGCGTATGAGCAGGACGCACGAATTACACAGCGTCCTATTCTATTTAGTCCAGTTATTTTCAACCACACCAACGCCTCACATTTCACGACTGGCTACATGGAAACTTTACTGAGAGAATATTCCACGACGCGCGCAGCAGCATGCCCATTGCTAGCAGGTAGCACCGCGGTTACTTAGCCACTCAGAGACCCTTTAACGCTCGCTCACACAGACCATTTCAACTATCACCCACACACGTTCCATTTTCACATTGCCGAAGCATATATACGAGTCAGCTTTAAGATAATCATTTTGCAGCATACATTTTCAGACCAACTCTGTAACAGATTTAAAGCACCCCATCAGTTATGCTTTTAAAGACTTCATCTTCATTTAACTCATCTTAAACCCGTACAGCAGCCAGCGCATTCCCGAACCGACCTCGAACACGTGAGTAACACGCATCGTCAACCAGGAAGATTTGAGAAGGAAAATTTGAATAATAACAATACAGATTAACAACACATAAACAACATCTCATACCTCACGCAGATTGCATTAGATGACGTCATCTTCCTCGATAAACCACCACGCCGCGTAACGCATCCGCACATCACGCAGACAGCCGATCATCCAACAGCTGATGCTGTACGCGACTGCCCCTGCGCACAGTCGCATGCGCGCCCCCGCGCATCAGCCCCCTGCATTGCGCTACAGCTTCCGCATGCCACCCTGCACTTCATCTAACGTCAGCCTTTATAACAAAGAACACGTTACATATACATTCGACATATCTACACGACATCACAATATACCAACACCATTTAACACAGACACAGAACAGTCCTTTCAGCCAGCGTGGTTTTACTTTATCTTTTCGCAGCTGTAACGACACGTCTTTCATCTTCAATCCTGACACACGTTCAGTCGAATCAGGCCGAATTGCCTCATTTGCCTGATCGCCGACCCAGTCCATTCGTCAGCGACACCAGCACCACCAGCTTGCACGCGTTCTGATCGACTTGTCGGCTGAGAAACTTCTCATCCGAGTCCGACACTTTGGGAACATCAGGTCTAGCCGGTTTAATGACCGAAATTACATCGCAACATACACGTTGAACTTGAGCACATGAAACCGCATTCCGTCTATTCGTCATTTTGATAACGTTTTAGATAACCTGCACGATTTACACCAATCTTTTAAGAACGCACTCAAAGTCTTTCATTAACCGCAACACGCAGAACACATCGCACATCAAAATCCATTCCTCATTTTCATCAAGGTCCACCATTGCAGCACAGCAGCTTCATGCACCATTTTCCATTCCTCCAGTTGTCTCCTTCCACCAGCGGATGCACGCTCTTGCTAACGACAGCCATTTACTTCGCACGCCGGACGACGTCATCACCCGAATGATTATTTTGAATCAGATTGCAGATGTATATCGCCTTGCGAAGACTTGTAAGATTTTATTTATCTGAGTCTCCCATCATCCAACACGGCAACAGTTGCAACGCCGAGCACATTCCTCGACCTTCGCTCACCTTTCACATCTCATATCCACGCACAGCAGTATACACAACAGCAGCATTGCTTGTCCGACAGCATCATTTGAGCAGGAGTACAGTTTTGACACATCTTCCAATGCACAACGTCATACGCCACACGATTCACACGTCACACGCATCGCAACTGTTCAGACCACGCCAACGCACCAGATCCGTCCGATCACGCCATTACCCACGCAGCCAGCCACACACCAGTTATCGTTGTCAACCACATTACGTTATTCCATAGCAAAGCGTCTGTCATACATCCATCTCGTATATCCGCAGTCAATCACATATCAAAGAAGAATACCGAGTTCGTTCCACAATCCTTCACCTGTTCACATTATTGTCACCAGCGAACAACATTGAATTTGTATTACGATCTGAGGTCTGATACCTTTATCGACCATCAGCCCCAGAAAACGGAGTTTAGCCATCAGCGAACAGTCATTCCGTTAACGCACCACAATTTTTAGATAAACATCCAGTTGCAGCAGCGCAGCCGCAACAGTCCCATACAAACTCGGTACATCACTCCGCCGAACAACACGTCACACTTCACCGCAGCCGCACATTCAACCAGTCACATCATTCACCCCGCCTGAAACGACACCGAACGCACTGCCTCGTCACATCGACACGAAAATCAGCTCTCCGCATGCGACGATGCGAAGTGCCGACCGTCGCACGACATATCCGACATGAGCCATGCACTCACGACCACATGCACAGACGATACACATGACGACGATCCACCTATCTATGCACCACCACGCACGATTTTCTCATTGACCACAGCACGAGTTTTCATATAAAACACACTCACATTGCACGATCCATTGCAGGTGACACAGGTGATTAGCGAGGTTAGCCGCGCCGCGGCGCCTGACCCAACCTATTAATTTTCCTTTTATCTAACCTAGGTCCACACTTGTTTTTAATGGAAAACTCATTAAAAGCAATTAGTGATAATGGGTTTTAATGAGAAAACTCATTAAAAAGCAATTAGTGTAACGAGTTTTTAATGAGAAAACTCATTAAAAACAATATGGTATGGGTTTTAATGAGAAAATCATTAAAACAGCTAACCTATCAATTTTGTCATGTGGTCATGTGATCATATGGTCATGTGGTCATGTGGTCATGTGGTCATGGGGCAATTTCACTAACTTAACATCCTACATATATCCGGATATATGTCGATGCGCATCCCTGTCGGCTTAGGTCGGATAACAACATATTCGACTATCTTCGGCAATATACGCCCCACTCTGTAGAATACATAAGAGAACAATTTTTCGTATTTAATTTAGTATTCGATAGTAGCTAGAACGGTAAACATGAGCGTCTCCAAGGTGATTAACGTTTCTCAACTTCTTGGGAATAAAGTGAAACCGACAAATGAGCGATTTGGATTATGGCTTTTGGTAGAAAATATGTGCAACAATAATCTGGTAACAGATATTGGTAATATTTGTTATGTCGAAGGCGAGCAGATGCTGACTGGTGGACTACACACACCAATTACAGAACCATTTTGTGACAATATAATGTTGGTTAAAATTTGCGACTTTTCTGACGCCGAACAAACCTCTGCAAGCAAAAGGATGTTTATCCTAAAAAGAAATTTGTGGTGCATTTAACAGCTATCTACGAAGAAAGTTTGACCGATTTGTTTCCGCTAGACATGGTGTTAAAGCTAAGCTTCCGTTTTCTCTGGAAAGCACTAACAAGATGGGCCAGAGAGTAAAAGAAATTATCGGAAAAGAAGACCTCGAATGCATTAATAAAAAATTCCAAAATCCTATATGTGTTCCATACAAAGTGGAACTAGCAGATGTTAAGTTGGAAACTTTATTGGAGGAACTACCAGATATATTAGACGAACTCGAAAAAGATTATTTCTATCTTTTTGACATGGATGTAACCCAAGATTTTGCGGGTATATTTAGCAAGATGGAGATGTGTAATTATTTAACTACAAACCATAACTTTTGCTATAAGGGTGAATACGAAGAAAAGTGTAATATTATAGTTGACAACGATAAAACTGTAGGAATTGATTGTTTAACATGGCTAACAACCAATGCAAGAATTAAGATATACAACAAATTTGTGTGTCAGATAACAAGTCCTGGTGTTAATAAACAACTTGGCAATCATATACTAGATTTTTTACGTTGTCCAGATGTGCGTTTAAGGGAAACATTTGCGTCTACTTTGGCTAAAGAACATGGTATTACGCGATTGGAAGCGACAATATACAACTTGTGCAATTGGAAGCAATGTCAGTGCGGAACGGGTGTATAATCCCTTAAAAGACTGTTTAACGTTATTGGAAGATAGTAAGTTATACTTCCTAAAGGCGCCAATGTACTCGGTACCACTTGCCAAAATGTGGAGTAAGCTATCGGACAAGCTACAAAATAGCTGCTGTTTAGTGTTTAATAACCTGCTACAGTACGTGTATTGGGGAATGGTAATACAAAGAAATTGACGGGCTTGCAGATTAAGTTGTCCGAAAACCAAAAGAAAGGGAAAAATTGATAAAGTATGTGCTGGCTTTTAGTTTTAACTATTTACCTGTAAATTATTTGGAGATAGTAGAGGAGGAAGACAGCTCAGATAAAATAAAAATCTTACACAAGTGCTACATTAAAGCAGGCAGTACATATTTTACACAATCTGCAACACATATTCTACAATTCCAAAAGAAATAATCATTTCGGAATTGGGATTGATAGATACGCATAACATTCGTCCAGAGGTTGTACGACAACGCGTAAATATTGGTAGTAAACTTTATCCGTTTACGCTAAAGGAAATTGCTCCATTATGCATACCATACGCTGTAAGTGGAAGGAAAAGACAACTGGAATTAGAGGAAATGGATGCAAAAAGACGAAAATTGAGTACATGGAAAACACTGCGACAATACGCGAACAATACAAAGATGTGTTATACAAAGAACATCTTATTAGAGAAAATGAGGAAGAATTAAAAGATTATTTTATGTGCCGATGGAGTGACTTAAAACATCCGGGTTCTACAAGCTGTTTGCATTTGCGGTTAGTAAGAAAGACTTTTAGTTATGTAGGCGTTCTTGCGGAAAAGGATGGTGCTAAATCCGTATACTTTTTAAAAGGTTATTCTAAAAACGTATTTATCAAAATGGCAGATAACAAAGAAAAACTAAGGAATGCGGGTTTCGTAATCTTGGCGTACACCACACGTAAAGGGGTTCCGCTAAACATTGTATATTTGCCCAGTAAAGAACCTTCGGATCATTTAAAACCGAGGGTCTTACAACCTATAACAACCATATATTCCCAAAAGTGGTGGACATGCAACTACGCAACAGTGTGTGGGAGAAAAGGATTTCTCCAATACCGACAAGAAGAAGTCGATCAAGCTAACAAGATACGTATGCAGGATATAGTGGGAAAGCTGCGATTAAAAGATTGTCACAAGCTGCAAGAATTACACGAAGGAATGGATCTGGTTGTCGGCGGAATCAAAGACTTTAAATATAGAGGCAAACTCGGTACATTTTACAATTCGAAAACCTAGACGGTCTTTATGTATCAAACTATTGGTTAGAAAAGGAGATAGAAGACTTGGGTGTCGATTTAAATTTTAAGCTGCGAATAAAATTAGATAAAATTAAAACCACCTGCAAACAAACATAAAGAAAGGACTGTCTTCTGTGTATAACTTTGTATTAAAATTAAGTTTAAATGGATCCATGCTTGGCATTAGTTGTTTTTAAATTTGTTATGTATAATGTCAGAATAAACATTTTATAATAGTATATAACATTGTTCTTTATTTATAAAAGGCTGTGACGTTACCACGAAATAGCAGTCGCACAGAGAGGGGTGCGCATGGGCAGCGCGCATGGGCAGGGTGCGTACGCGCAGGGGCGCGCATGGGCAGGGTGTGCACGCGCAGGGGCGCGCATGGGCACAGGCGTGCTTAGACGTACACGAGGGAAGGCAGGATGTTAACAGTCACCAAGCATCCAATCTTTATTTGGATGGTATCGAGTACTTGTCTGCGTATGTATCCGGAGTAAAAGAATACGATTTGCATACGCAGCTTATTAATAAAATTAGTTTATCGAGGGAAGATGACAAGGTTACGTCACCCTAATAGTACAACAATCTACGCATGGGGACGTAAAGATATAAGATAGTTGTTTATATTTGTATAGATTTTGTAAATCTATTGTATATATTAGTTTTAAATTCCATAATTTTTAAGTTCTTCGCCCACCTTCCAAATCCTTCCTGCTTCTATCCTGGTTGACAGAGTATACGTGTTACTCCACGTGGTGTTCGAGGGACACATCGGTTTTAGATTTCTCGGGAGATGGGTGGCTAAAGCATATGTCTTGGGTAGCAAAAAAGGGTTTTAAAGATGGAGTTAAATAAAGATGGGCAAAAATTAGTCTTTAGAAGGCATAACTTTGTATGGGTGGAGCTATTTAAAATCTATTTACAGATTTGGGGTCCCTAGAAAATTTAATATTAGTTGATACCTAGCAAAATATATTTATCTTAAAAGAGTGACTACCCGCGTATAATAAATATCAATATAACACTTGTCAACAAAAAAGTTGTAGGAAAATTAAAGACGTATTTAATGGGGTCCAGTATTAGAATTTGTTGGTAGTAATGGCTAAGTCCTACTGTATTGTAGGCGAGAAAGATACGATTAAAAGATTAAAGGGTCTCACGAATTGTAGTTAAGTAAAACCGAGGGTCTTACAACCTATAACGAGCATATATTCCCAAAAGGGTGGGCATGCAACTACGCAGCAGTGCGTGGAGAATAAGAATTCTCTAATAAGAAATTAAAGTTTCCATGTACGTAGCACCAGTCATTGGGAAATGGTAGAAATGTTAAACCTATAAAGGCGATTATTAGTTGTGGATTAGAAAATAATAATTTTCTTGGACTAAATAAAATAGCTTAGACTAATTAATGTATATGGTTACATACTCGTACACATCCACAAACATCTGCTTATATCCACAATGGCGATACCGGTAGTTTTTGTTTAACAAATAGTAGGAAAGATACGTTAGGTGTTAGTGCGGAAGCCTCATAGGATCGTTGGATTCAAAAAGAACGATGCGGTGGGATGTATGGTGGTTCCCGTTAGAATAATCGAAAGTGGTTAATCGGTCGTATTAGATGTTTAAATAAGCGAAAGTGTAAAGGCCTACATAAACAAAAATTTAATTAACTGACAAAAAAGTGTGCGATGTGCTACACTTATAAATAAAGTATGGAATGGTGCTTTTAGCGACCCTAGCAGTAAAAAGGGCGACTGACTTTTCCAAGCAACTACAAGAATAGCAGTAGCGCAGAGAAGGGTATGCATGTATTATACAGTTGCTGCAAAATATGTTAGTTTACGCGTAGCTCGGATGTGTAATTGATCACGACTTAAAGATCCTCGGAGGTTTAAAATTCTCAGCCCATTGTCGTTCGAAAATGTTTGGAAATTATCAAACGGTAGCGGGTCGAAGTTTAATGGATGATTGACCGAGTTTTTCTACCTTTACGAGGGAATTGGAAGTTGACAGACATCGAGCATCTAATTTCTATTTGGAGGATATCGAGTACTTACCGGTTCTAGAAATCAATACGTGCGGCCGACCGCTATGCGAAAGTGTAAAAGCCACAGAAGCAAAATTTAATTATCAGACGAAAAGTGTGCGATGTGCTATAGAAAGTATAAAAATGGTGCTTTGCATCGCTCCTAACAGTAAAAAGGAGAGTGACTTTTTCTAGCAATTACAAGAATAGCAGTAGCGCGGCGAAGGGTATGCATGTATTATACAGCGCATTGTTGCTCTAAAATATGTTAGTTTACGAGAAGCTCGAACGTGCACAAATTAAATTTCAATCTATAATTAACCACGGTCGTAAAAATAGGAAATTAATGGGTAATTCTAATACCGTTAAGCATATACTTTCGCTTGGTGATTCATTTGGAAAATATTCAAGCCCCCATTTCCTAAAATATGACGTAGAAGTTATTTAAAATTAAATTGTTGTAAGTATCCTGTAGACAACAAGTTGGTATTTTCTTAGTAATGGTTTAAAGTGTTTTTGGTTATAGTAGCATTGCATCTTCTACAGCACGACTTGCACACAACTTGTGTGCGTGTGCTACCACCCTTTGGATTTTTAATATGCACGCGATCCGTATAACATGGAAGACGTTTTCCGGTGTTTCTACTAACGGCATTCGCACCATCGACGAAGCGAACCAGGTGCATGCATTAGCGCTAAATGTATTGGACGAGCAGCAAGGAATATGACATCATTTAGTTCCCCGCCGAATCCTCAACATCGTTCGGTCGTCTTCGGAAACCTTCGGTATGCATTCTATAAGGAACATAAATCAGGTACGCTCGAGTAAGCTTTTTAGTTAGTTCGATTACAAGTTTAACCAAAGTGCTATAGTGCGGGTTTTGTTTTGTACCAAAATGGTACCTGCAAACGTTTATAAGTGCAACCTTGCGGTGCTTCCTATACCTGGAAAAATGCTCTCAAACGGCACCAGAACAAATGTCGTAGTGTAACATCGCCCAGGGTTGCCGTCCGCAGCAAAGTACTTAAACTCTGGGTCTTGCGGTATCGCTTTTACGAGAATAGCTCACAGCGACACAAGGAAAACAGCACGGTATGTCATTAAGCAGTAAACGTTCAACGCCACCAGCTGTTAAAGGGTCTTGTACGAAACAACCACGAATTATGTGTACAGTATGCGATTTCGAAATGGAAAACTACGTACGCCGCACACTTAAGGAGCAACAAACATAAAATGCATCAGTTACCGCTACTAACGAAGATGGCGTAGAAATGATTAGCACAGCGTTTAACAACTGCATGGCTAGCTATCGCATAAACAACGCCAGCGTCGACAATGGAGTGTCCGAGTTTCTTTGGAAGCAGAAGGAACGATTTATTCGATTACTTAATAAAAAGAATACAACATATAATCCGGAAAATACGTACGAAGTCTTAAACATCATTCCTAATAGCACAGCAACCTAATTAAGGTAGGTCAGTAAGCAATATTTAATTGCTGTTAATTGACTTGTATTTAGCGTACTTTCCTATTATAATAACCGCATTTGTTTGGAGAAGATATACACGTTTAAAATAAAATTATATACAGCTTTAATTATTAACCACGCGATGATTACGTGAAAGTTGACCTCCCATTCTCATATTTAAAACCCATTACATTGGAATGTGTTTACCTCCACGTGGTGTCGCTGGACGGTAAAACATATTGTTAGATTAACGATAATATGTCTTATTAACCGAAAACATGTCTCCTTTTTTTTACATTAATCTCTTTTTATTACAGGTCTATTTAAACAACACATTAATCTTTTTTTTGTTACAGGTTAAACTTTCGGCTACGCACAGGAAATAATGTTATACTTTGTAAAAATTGTAATTAGTTTATTAAACTGTAAATCGAATAAAATAAATTTTCGCATGCTTAATTTATGTTAATACTGCTACGTGTTTGGTTAAAGGATTGTAGATATTAAAAAGGTTTTAAAAAATGGAGTTAAATATATACGAGCAAAAATTTTAATGAGGTTTGAGAGCTTAAAGTATAACTTTGCAGGGCGTTGTCCGATTTCAAATCTGTTTGCAGATTCTAATTCTGCGTAAAATTCTAAGCTAACAAGATGTATCGCATGACTAAAAAAATTTATGCGGACGGTTAGAAATCGGTCTTGGTAAGAAATCTTAAAATTAGGGTAGCTCCCTGGGGGATGATGCTATCTAAAAAATTCCTAGAAATTCGGGTAGCTGAGAAAATTCTAATATTAATCGATACCAAACAAGATAGGTTTATCTCGAAAGATGCAATGGCTAGTCGAAGAAAACTATTTGGTCCAGAATGTTAGCGGTAAAAAAAAATCTTAAAAATAGGTTTATCTCGTGTGTGGAAATGAGGATGCTCATTTATCTCGAAAGATGAAAATTTAAGAGATATTTATCTCGAAAGATGAAAATGGTTAGTCGAAGAAAACTTTTTGGTCCAGATGTGGGTGCAAATGTGGATGCTGGTGCAAATGTGGTCCTGGGTTCACTGAAAATGGTCTACTGACAACTAAGGTAGAAAAGATACAAATGACCGATTACCAACAATTTATTTGTCGTTCGCTATGCTTGAATTACTTTTTAAACCAGACAAAATTAGTTGTTACTATTAAGCAAGAAACACATAAGTTGCTGTCGACCAACTTCCCGATTAACATTAATTGTAGTACTTTGTTAGAAAGTCCTCTAGTGTTATAATAGGTAATTGGTCATTTGTTTCATTTTCATCTTAGTTGAAGGTTGATTTTACTTCTAGGTAAGTATTGGTCAACATTTTGCTTTTAATTTCCCAAATATTACCCTAAAACTGACTATTAGGTAAACATCCCTTTTACCAGTATTTAGCTTAACATTTTACATGCAAACAACGCAATTTGTAGCTACAAATAGATAGAAATGTGAACTTGGTGGACTATTATGCACTCTTTAAGGAAATTGACGTATATAGTCAAACTAGAGGTAAACTAAGTACATTTTTACTTTTTAGTGGTTCCGCTCCAAAAGCGCTTCACAAAAATTCTAGTTAATTACTATGTTAGATTATTTCTAGTCACTAATGGTAACCTAGCTAGAAAATAGGTGCTGTAAGTTATTCTCCGGGAAGCTATAGAGACCCAAGGGACAGGTGCTGATAAGACAATTCTAGGTCACGAAGTCAAGGGCTCTTAGGAGGATTAACCCTAAGAAGACACCGGGGCATGACGGAATCACTTCAAACGCCCCCGTATGTCTTTGCCGGGTTGTTTAATATTTGTTTGAATTGCGGCGTATTTCCGCGTTGCTGGAAAGTCCAGAACGTGAAATTTATCCCTAAACCCAAAAAAGGCGGATGCGTCAAACCCGGGCAGCTATCGTCCAATTAACTTGCTACTGGTGCTAGGGAAAGTTTTGGATTGAATTATAACTACGCGAGTTGAACACTTAGTGCGAGACAGCGGCGGTTTTAATAAACGGCAGTTCGGTTTTATGGAGGGAAAGTCGACTATCGGCTCGTTAGAGTTTGTGGTCGGGGAAATTAAGCAGGCGAGAGATACAAAGAGCACTATTTCGTTGTTGCTTTGGATATTTCAGGAGCATTTGATGCCTGGTGGCCATTAATCGTTTACGAGTTAAAACGTAGGGGTTGTCCGTGGAACTTGATGTCATTGGTCAAGAGTTATTTCTCAGGGCGATAGGCGCAGGTTGATATTCCGGGTGAAGTTTTGTCGCGAGAGGTGGAAAGAGGATGCCCGCAGGGATCATGCTCTAGTCCATCAAGTTGTTATATGAGAGCATCTTTAGGGTCAAATTGCCCAAAGGATGTTCAATTGTCGGGTTTGCGGATGATGCGCTTTTAATTATCAGATCGTGATTGTTGATGGATGTGCGTACAAAACCAAACCAGGCTCTGAAAAAATCACACGAATGGTCGCAGGAGGTAAAATTAAAGTTTAGCACGTTGAAGTCAGGAGCGCTTTATTTCGGGACAAAACAGGGACAACGACCCTCGTTTAAAGAAACCATCATATATCTCGGTGTCACGATAGACGATAAACTAAATTGGAAGGCGCACGTACAGTATGTAAACAGTAATGGCAGCGAAATACCAAATAAAACAATGGCGGCGGCGAAAATAAATTGAGGTTTCAGGGGCGACTCGCTAAGAACGGTCTATGCTACAGCAATAGAGCCGGCGATGCTGTACGCAGCGTCTGTATTAAAGGAGAGCTGTAAAATCAGCAAAATGCGTCAATTGACGAGCGTACAACATATAACAGCGGTCAAGGCGGCGAGAGCGTACAGGACCACCACTACCGAGGCGGTCCTGGTGAACAGTAGGACGCTTTCTTTCGAATATGTTGTTAGGGAGATTGGAGATAGGAGATTAATAGATCCAGGGAAATTCCGCGAAATTATTGCAGGTATTAATCTTGGCAATAGAGAGGTTACGAGGAGATCATTGTGTCTGAGTTAAGACACCCGGACAATATTAGAGGAATCTAGTCTTTCGAAGGTGATGGGGACGCTACGGGTATCAGAATTTACACGGACGGTTCACGTATGGTTGATGGTCAAGCAGATGCGCAGTTTGTCGTGTATAAGCAGAAAAAGGAGGTCTTTTAGTTTCAAACCAAACTCGCCAATTGAAGCACTATCTTCCAATGCGAATTCGTAGAGGCTACCGATTACGTAATAATCCACACGGGCAGAGACGAATATTATATAATCAGCGACAGTAAATTGGCACTGACAGCTCTAACAAATATGAACACCTCGACAGACCTCCAAGCTGGACGTCGAGCTTCGATATTTAAAGTTTTGTTGGTTA
This sequence comes from Platerodrilus igneus, assembly GCA_036346225.1. Taxonomy (NCBI): domain Eukaryota; kingdom Metazoa; phylum Arthropoda; class Insecta; order Coleoptera; family Lycidae; genus Platerodrilus; species Platerodrilus igneus. Next base: position 4,051,976 of record JARFIW010000131.1, on the reverse strand, counting down.
ATATCGCATGATGGTTACAAAGGAAATAATAGGGCGGATAAATTATCTAAGAAGACCGCGATGGGTGATTTCCGGATTTCACAATCCTCCACATAGAGGTCTGTGATTAAAAGAAAGCTGCAAGAAAGGTCAATCCGGCAATGGGAAAAGAGGTGGAACAACGCTGCCACTGGCAGGTTGACACACAAATTTATACTGAGCATAGAAGCCAGAGATAAGATGGAGGTGAAGTTCGATCGTAAAATGGTGCTGCTAATAACAGGGCACGGCAGCCTGAAAGCCTACTTTCAAAGAATCGGTTTAAACGACAACGAACGCTGCAAATGCAGCGAGAGCACAGAAAGTGCAGAGCACGTGCTACTTGACTGAGGTGGCAAACCGAGGGTTAGTAAATAGAAAATTAGATACCGAAGGGCTAGCATGGCCAAAGAGCCTTGAAGAAGTCGGGAAAGTGGCTAACCAGAAGACGTTCTATGCAGCTTTTAAACAATTTGCGGGAAGGGTTGCGAAATTAGACGGTGAAACCGCACGTAAATCGGAGGGTGAGGAGGTTGGGTGGAGAACTGGGAAATTTTAGAATATCACTTGACAGGATGTTTGATATATGAGTACGATACAATTAAAAAAATTATTGAAAGAAAAATTCAAAAAGAAATAACCAAGGCTAATATTCACGACGAAAATCCCCCCCCCCCCACACTAAAACAATCACTGTCTCGTCTGAAACGCGCAGAGTACCGGGATTTAATCAAAAACTTAATCCGGGCTAAATAATAACAAGATAAATCAAAAACCCTAATTAAAATAAATCAATCAAATAAACAAAAGAAAATAAAAAAGAGTGAAACCGCGCATCCGTGCTTTCTGTCGTAAGTAATCTACAATGATTTCGGTTTCTTCGCAATGGGTAAAGTTTTAAATTGCACGTTCGTGGGACGATTAGGCATGGAAAAATGTGTTGGTTTTCTAATTCGATATTCAATACGTTCATCATCATTTTGTTTTCGACCTTACTTAAGGTCGGTTTGACGCAGCTCTAACTTCTTTTCTATTCTGTGTTAATCTAAAAAGCTCTACATACCCTTCACAACCTAAATTTCTAATAATTTGACTAATATAGTTTGGTCTAGGTCTTCCTATATCCTTCTATCTTTTTCCTATCCACCTGACTCTACATAGATATTAGCAACCTGATGTTTGATTTAATACGTTAAGTCCCTTTTATTGTTGGTTGTGAAAGAATGTACAGTGTATTTTTCTTGTATATTTTGTTATTTCACTTTAATAATATAATTTAATAACCTTTTTCTAAACTGAATACTACACAATTTCTATAAAATTTTAGAAGAATTTTCGCGTTAAAGCTCCTTTCAGTAACTTAAATTAATGAATGCTCTTCTATATACACGTGAATGCTTGAATTAACGCATTTACCTTACTTTCTTCTATTTTTTTCTCCTTTATGTAAAATTCCTATGAGACGACTATAACAGTCCTCGTAAGCGGTATGGTAAGCGGATTAGTACAAGGATTCTCTGTTGTCATTTCCTACTTAAGACTGTAAATTCCCCCATTATTATATTTGGAGATGCGGAATGCTAATAGAATTTATAAAAATGCAATACAAGTTTAAAAATTTAAAATTCTCTCTATAAAAAGTTACCATTAATATTTCATTTAAATTTGAAGTACAACTTTCCATCGTTTGTGAATTTACCCTAGCAATAAAATAAATTCTATTAGTTTTAAAATATCAATTGCATTCTATAATTTTACGGTTAATTTTTTTTATTAGTGTCGCCCGAACTATAAAAGTAACAGATCTGTCACCCTTTCAAACTTTTATACGGAATTTAAACTTTTATATAAGAACACAGTAAAAACCATTGGGTATCATCAGACTGATGTTAGTTTCTACCGAGAAAAGCCTTTACGAAGTGTGACATGTCTGGACATAAACGCCGGTGCATAGAGACAACAGTTGCAGTTTATTGAAGTAAACACCGGTCAAGTGTCACAACCAATCCTTGCTTATATACTCGGTCACTTCCCTAAGGACATCCACTTCAGGATATCACAAAACCACCATACCGTAACAGAAACTTTGTACTTCTGAAATTTTTATTTTACTTGGAACTCCTTTGAGATTTATTTTAGGAGGCGTTGTCTAACGGTTACAGTGATAATCTATCTAATCCCGACGGTGTTTACTCCGCACGCTTTAATTTTGGTCAATTCACACAAGCGGCGTTCACATTAATCTGAACAAGAGAATAGGATTTACGCTACTCAATCCAGTGCACTTAAGATACACTTCTAAATGTCAAGTGCATGTCGACAACGCCGTGTACGTATTCACTAATTTATGCAAGGACTTGTAGCACTTTCATCATTGGCTTTGCAAGCTAGGAGATGTCAACTACTTCAAGTGCTTTCCTGTTCTTTCCGGATGACATGCAATCCGGTCATAAATATTTCGTCTTTACCTTCAATTCTCTTGCTACTGTACGTTTGTCTTTGTTAGTTTGAAAAATAAATGGTGCTGACAGACGTGCATGTTTATTTCTTTTATGTACGTTTGAGTATTTTAATGTACAATTTAGTTTCCTTGTATTTGTTTCTTCGTATAATGGGTTGCAGGAGAAAATACGTAAATGAATCCTAGGATTCCATTTATGTAATATACGACAAGGTCTTGTCTCTTGTAGCTATGATACTTAACTATTTAACCAAACTTTTGTTACAACTCAGGCAAAAATTGAGTATTAGTAAACTTTGTAGGCTCTGAAACTCGTAAACTAGTTAACAAGGTTATAGATTTATTCCTGTAATTGGAAAGTACAACAGGCGCAAGAAAGTGGAAAAAGAAAGCACTACTACGATATGCTTTATACCTACATGCCGTTAGCAATAACATTAAACCATTAAAAACGCTTATAACATCCCATAGCTGAAAAAATCAATTTACTGGTTTTATTTTTCAATTAAATCTTTTTCAAAGATAAAAACTGTTTTTTATTAGATGTGTTACCAGGATAATGGATGATATAGCAAAATGATTATGATTTTGTATTTTTAAATAATTTGTCAGATATGGAATATTCGAAAACAAAAATTTCAAAAATTACATATAGGGCTTTTTAAAATAAGTGGCATAAGGTGTTGTGTTTTTTATCTCAAAAGCACCAGTTAACGAATCATACAAAAACTAAATTAACAACTTTCCGGATTCAGTGGCCAACTATCATATAATTCACTACAGCAATACTGATTTTAACCCTTTCAAATGTGTGGTTGTTTGCTTTTGATTTGTTACGGATAAAATGAGCGGAACGTTATAAATTTATATTTGCCTTGGAGGGGCGGAAATTCCGTAACAATTTAACGATACACAAGGTTTACTACTCTGGTACGAGGGTGAGTTTCTGTGGAAGAATATAATAACAAGAATAATAATAATAAAAATAAAATGACTGAAATACAGAGCTCAGTGTATTCCCTTACCCTGAAAGGATTTTTCTCTTTGTCATAATTAAAGGGAGCCAAAAACTCTATATTTCTTAGGATACAGTAGTTTATCCATAATGTTAGCAAGATATTTTGTCAACGACTCAGTAAAATATACCAATTAAATGGATTCCGCGGAAGACTTAGTTTTCTTCTAATTTCTCCATTGTATAGACGATTCACGTGCAGATATATTTCGTTTTGAAATTTTTTCGGTAACGGGTCTTTAACATCAAGGCTGGAAACAAGGTACGGCGATTTCCACCTGTAACAAATGTAGCACGCTTAAGTAAAAAATTCGATACAGAAGACGAACGAAAATTTACAAAGGTTTGAAGCACATATTGCTCGCTTGGTGAAATTAGCCTATCCAACAACACCAGCGAGTTTCATGGAACATTCGTTAGTACAGACCTTGTCGATGGCATACGTGATAGAGAGAATCAGCAAGCATTACGACTGACCAGGCCCAAGACCCTGGATTATGCGTTGGCTCATACTTTGGGGTTTGCAGCAACAAAACAAGCACCTCGTTGCAGTAGTGGCAAAGTTAGATGCGCTGTGGTGAACAGAGAGAAGAGAGTATTGTAAAAATGATTCGATTGGTTTTTCGTTATCAGCGACCAAGGGGAAAGAAGGTTAGAATTGTGGAAAATTAGGGTATATCAAGCGGTAGTGCATGCAACCCAAGAGGGAACGTGAGAAGCTAAGACTCTAGAAGTCGAGGAAAGTGTGCAAAAGCCGGTGCACGGATTCTGCCTTGGAAACATCATGCGCAGAGAGCAAACTAGGTCAGCGTAGAGTATTTATGTACGTAGACAGTATATGAGTAAGATTATTAAGTTTCTAGTTGATACCAGTGCCATTAAGAGAATTGCAAAACCCGGTCGTAGTACGCAATGATGATAAAAAGTTGTTACGTTTATTTTCCGCATAAGTTAATTACACTAATTTTCAACTCAAACCCCTATGGCGTTAAAAACAAAAATTAATTTAGTAAACTTAAAATAACCCTGTCCGTTGCTAATTCATTATCCGTTCGTCTAAATTCCATGTCTACTACTTAATAAATTCGTTAATTCATAATTAATAATAAATACGCTGTCTATAAATTTCGTGCGGTTGATTGCGAGCCAGAATCCCCGCTTCGGCGATTTGAAGCTAGAAGACCACCTGAGAGAGAAGTTCAGGTTTGGCGGAAAGGGCACTAGGGATCCCTCGCCAACGTAGTCTTCAAAGTGACCCCCACACTTCGAGGGCGTAGATTGGCTGATGCTATTAACCTCGGGTGGCGAAGAGTATGGGCCCGGGACCACTTCTCGATGACCCAGTGTTACCGGTGCTACGAGTACGGCCATCGATCGATGGAATGCAGGGAGAAGGTACAGTGGTGCGGTAACGGTGCCGAGGTCGGGCATGAATTCAAGAATTGCCAGAAGGCAGTCCCCTGCTGTGTGGTTTGCGCTAGGGCAAACGACAGAACTGGCGGTGGCGCGAAGGTCGATACGCGCCACGACGCCAAGTCGAGCAGATGCTTCACGATGCAGCGTCTGAAGAACGCAATCACACGAAACATCGATTATGGACTGTGAACATAAAACAAAGTCCACAAGAAGCAAGAAGATGAAATTTGCGCAACTAAATCTCGGGAAAGGTAGAGGGGAAACAAATAACTTCGTAAAGTTATTCTTCGAAAATAATATCGACATCGGGTTTATACAGGAACCGCACCTGTATAGCCACAAAATAACAGGTTTTGGGAAGGGGGTTACCGTATTAAATGCGAATGGTGAACGACCGCGTAGCGGGATAATAATAAATAATGGGACGTGCGCCAGAATTATATTAAATAATTTATCGAAGGAATTTTTAACGACGGCCAAAATCAAATCAGGAGAAAATGCGTTCTACGTAATAAGCGCGTATCTCCCGCCGGTCGATTCCCGCCGGGAAAATCCCCAAACCGAAAACTTGATAATTCAAGTAGATAATATTATTCGTAAAATCGGCAGAAATAAAAATCTAATCATCGAGGGAGATTTTAATGCCAAGTCGCCACTATGGGGCAGCCCTATCGAAGACGATAGAGGCTCGCAGGTTGCTGATCTTTTTACGGAATGGGATCTTAGTGTGATAAACACTAATGATTCACCTACGTTTGAGGGGCATAGAGACAGCAGCTTTATAGATATTACTGCAGTCTCGCACGATGTTAGAAACGATTTGTAATTGGAAATTAAGGTTGGACGAGGGAACGCTCTCTGACCATAAATTAATAACATGGGACGTTGAAATCAAAACAAGCGCAAACGAGCAGCTAACTATATTTCCGCGGTTCTGTAATAAAAAAGTAAATTGGGAGCGATTTAAACAAAAATTTGGCGAAAGTATCCCTGTGCTCGAAAATGAGCTATTTAATTGCCGAGAGGCAGACGAAGTGGAAACACTCGCGAAAAAATTAAACGACGCGGTGGTAGACGCGTCGTCGTACTCCATGCCTCGAAAGAAGACATTTAAGGACAGCGTACCCTGGTGGAACCGAGAACTAACCACCAAGCGGGCAGAAACGCGTAACCTAATGCGCCGCTATCAACGCGCCTCGGGAGATATAAGAGAACAACGGAGAATAGAATATAATCAAAGTTACCGCGAATACAAATTATTAATAGAAGAAACGCGAACGAATAAATTTAAAGAATTCTGCACGCTAAACTCGGAGAAAGAACCCTGGGGAACCGCATACCGCGTAATTAGAGGAAAACAACAAAAAATCGCGCTCAGTAATATAAAGAAAACAAATGGCGAATACACGGAAGGTTTTAAAACCACAGCGGAATATTTACTAGAGAAATTTTTCCCATCGGATAATCCCGAGGAGGATGAAGGTTCGCACGATTTAGTACGTCGGGAAGCTGCAGAGGCGCAAGGAACAGGTGCCGATAAGGCAATCCTAGTTCACGAAGTCGTCAGGGCTCAGGAGGATGAACCCTAAGAAGGCACCGGGGCATGATGGAATCACTTCAGACGCAGCTCTGGAGGCGTGCCTGTTAGCCCCGTGTGTCTTTGTCGGGTTGTTTAATCTTTGTTTAGAAAGGGGAGTTTTAACGCGTTGCTGGAAAATCCAAAACGTGAAATTTATAATTAAAACCTAAAAAGGCGGATGCGTCAGATCCGGGCAGCTATCGTCCAATTAGCTTGCTACCGGTGCTGGGAAAAGTTTTAGATCGCGTTATGACTACGCGTGTTGAGCACCTAGTGCGTGACAGCGGCGGTTTTAATAACCGACAGTTTGGTTTCGTGGAGGGCAAGTCGACTATCGACGCGTTAGAGTTCGTTGTCGGGGAAATTAAGCAGGCGAGAGATGCTAAAGAGTACTGTGTCGTTATTGCTTTGGACATTTCAAGAGCATTTGATGCTGCCTGGTGGCCATTAATCGTTTGCGAGTTAGATCGTAGGGGTTGTCCGCGAAACTTGATGTCTTTGGTCAAGAGTTATTTCTCGGGGCGATTGGCACAGGTTGAAATTCCGGGTGAAGTTCTGTCGCGTGAGGTGGAAAGGGATGCCCGCAGGGTCATGTTCTGGTCCCACATTTTGGAAGTTGTTGTATGAGAGCATCTTTAGGGTCAAGTTGCCCGCAGGATGCTTAATCGTTGGGTTTGCAGATGACACGCTTTTAATTGTACGATCGAGATTGTTAATGGATATGCGCACAAAACCGAACGAGGCGCTTAAGAAATTACACGAATGGTCGCAGGCGGTAAAATTAAAATTTAACACGGCAAAATCAGAGGCGCTTTATTTCGGCACGAAACCAGGACAGAGACCTCCTAGGCTGGAGCTAGGAGGGGAGAAAATCCCGTTTAAAGATTGTATTATCTACCTCGGCGTCAAGATCGACGATAAATTAAATTGGAAAGCGCACGTACAATACGTTAAAAGTAAGGGCGGCGAAATATCAAGTAGAATGATGGCGGCGGCTAAAATAAAGTGGAGTTTCAGAGGCGAATCCCTGAGGATGGTCTATGCCTGAGCAATTGAACCGGCAATGCTGTACGCAGCATCCGTATGGGCGGAAGGTTGTAAAGTCCGGGAGATGCGTCAATTAACGAGCGTGCAACGTATAACCGCGGTAAAGGCGGCGAGGGCATACAGGACCACTTCCACGGAGGCTGTCCTGGTGATCAGTAGGACTCTCCCTATCGAATATGTCGTTGGGGAGATTAGAGATGGGAGACTTATAGATATAGGGAAAGGGCGCGAAATTATTGAAGATATTAATCTTGGTAATAGGGACGTTGCAAAAAAGATCGTGGTATCAGAATTGGGGCACCCGGCCGATATTAGAGGAATGGAGTTTGTCGAAGGAGATCGGGACGCGACGGGTATCAGAATTTACACGGACGGTTCACGTATGGATGACGGGCAAGCAGGCGCGGCGTTTGTCGTGTTTAAGCAGGAAAGGGAGGTGTTTCGCTGGAGCACTATCTTCCAGTGCGAATTGGTAGCCATACGAGAGGCTATCGATTACGTAATAAATCACACGGACAGAGACGATTATTATATAATCAGCGACAGTAAATCAGCGCTGACGGCATTAACTAACATGAACACCTCGACAGACCTCCAGGCGGAGGAGAATAGCGCATACAGCGCTCGAGTTTCGACGTTTAAAGTTCTGTTGGTTTAGGTCGCACGATGGTAACGTAGGAAATGATAGGGCTGACTAATTAGCTAAAGAGGCCGCGAGGGGCGACTTTCGGATATCACATTCGTCGATACCGAGGTGTTTAATCAAAAGAAAGCTGCGCGAAAAATCAATTCGACAATGGGAAGAAAGGTGGAACAACGCTGCCACGGGCAGGTTGACCCACAAATTCATACCGAGCATAGAAGCTAGAGGTAGGATCGAGGTTAAGCTCGATCACAAAATGGTGCAGTTGATAACAGGGCACGGCGCCCTGAAGGCGTATTTACAAAGGTTCGGTCTAACCAACAGCGACCGCTGCAAATGCGGTGAGGTTTCGGAAAGCGCAGAGCACGTGCTCTTCGACTGCCCGCTTGAGGCGGGAAATCGAGGGTTGGCTTATAGCAAACTAGCTGTCCTAGGTCTGGCATGGCCAAAGAACCTACAGGAAGTCGGGGAAGTGGTTAACCAGAACGCGTTCTGGACAGCCTTAAAAGAATTCGCGGGAAGGGTTGCGAGATTGAACAATGACAACCGCGTGTAAAATTCGGTGGGGTTGGTGGGAGGATTGGAAAATTTTAGATTGACTTGGCGTGGGTAAGGATACGAGCATAGATATAACCAAAACCTGATATAAAAAAAATTAAAAAAAAAAAAATTAAAAAAAAAAATAACATAATAATTATATCCAAATGTCCAATATGCACGCGAAACCCCCCACACCATTAATACAGTCATTGCCTATCTTCATAATTATGTGCGGATATTCGGGAAATCGGGAATAAATAATAGCAGATAAACAATAACAAATAAATCAGAAACCCTCATTAAATTAAATCAATAAAATAAACAAAGATAATAAAATAGAGTGAAACCGCGCATCCCCCCCAGGATAGTGAAGTGATAGTGATAGTGATTGTGATCCCCCCCAAGAACATTTAGTGCATACCCACCAGGACTTTAGCAGTGCACCCCCATCTTCCCCTTAGAAGTAAGTTACAGTTAGATGTAGGCAGACGACCAGATCTTCGGATGCTGGAGAATTTTGTTATCGAGGTAAAACTTAAATTGTGGCGGCTGTACTCGCACAAGCATTGATTTACATTAATTAGTAGTTTTTGAAATAATTTAACAAGCAGTTTTTGTGCGTAATGGCGCTAGCCGACATAATGCTTGTGCGAGTGCACCTGATAAATAGGGTGATGCTTTTGCTATTTTGTGCACTGCTATATGCTTAACGCTTATTAAACATGTATTGCAGTATTTTGTGGCATATTTGTTTTGTTTGACGTTCTGTCGCCATTTTGGTTGCAGTATATATTTGGGAAGGAAGAGTAAAACTGTGAAGATTGTAATCATAATATAAATCAGTTAGGGAATGATAGGGAAAGCTAGGGATGGATTTAAATTAGTTAGCTAGATTTGGATAGTTTTAAGACGACCCTTCAGGTCGCACTGGTAAGCAGAGCCGGCGTCTGCTATCCGGTATTACGAATCCCTTCCCCTCTCATTTTTGCTTGTGTCAGCGCTAGGGATACCATTATTTCCAACCCTGTTTTTAGTTTTTGTTTCAGTTTGTCAGATTTTTAGGTTTGTTAGATTGTTAGAGTTTGTTAGGTATGTTAGATTTTTGTTTAGTTTTTTGTTTAGGGTGGATTAACTATGAAGTTAGAATGAATTAGAAGCACGATTATTTTTTGCGTTTAAACCCAATGTAGTACCTCCGGGTGGAGCATTGGGGACGTGGCCACAAGTATAGCGGCCGTTATTCAAATTATAATGTCTTTAAATTCCTTAGCGCAAACCGCTTTTGCTTTTACAACGAAAATTTATTCTATAAATCAAATGCCTTGCTTTAGTTATCCCGTAATCTTCTAAATTCTTCAACAACATCCTGTTTACAATAATAAATACGCTTTCTACAAATTTTTATAATTGAAATTAGTTATTTCGAAACAAGTTTTTAGGTAACCTTTAGTTTGTTAAACATTACGACCGCGTATTGTGGGTTTTCTCGATGGAGCCAAAGTAACGACTTGTTGAAATAATGCTCGCGCACTATCCTATATAAGCCGGGTTTTACAGTTACTGCGCTTTGATAAGCTAGGATGTTTGCTTTGCGAGTTCGTGTTATTTTAAATTTATTTTAACATTTGATTCTGTAGTTTGTGCGTCGATGCACTTGTAATACATACTCGTTCTGTTACTTCAAGGGCGATGCACGTTTCTTCTGTATCAAATGTGTAGATCTTTTTTGTGTATCGGTAAGCGCTCCTGAGTCGTTAATATTAGTAAAATTTACCTTTTTTAGCTTTTAGCTGGAGGCTAATTTACTTGTTCCATAGCTTGATTATTCTTTGATGTAGATCAACTGCTTGGGCATGTAGACCGCCGTTACAATTATGGTAGTAACATGATTGTTGCTGACTACCGCTTCGATGCTGTGTCAATTCGTTTCCGAGCGCTGACCAGATAAGTATCTCAACACATGTATGTGACCGTTTTCTCTTTCGAACATACGCTGGGATAAACCCAATTTGAAATTATGCACGCTACTATTGCCAAACCCAATTTGAAAGTAGATACGCTGTTTGTTCTGGTCAAATCCTTACTGGAAAAGTTCTTAAATTTAATGTTTGCTTTTAATTAACCATCCGCTTATACGAAAGTATCCGCATTACTAATATTTTTTGTGTTACTGATTAGATTTATAGCCAATGTTTCTTATGGTAAAACACTTACGAGAAAAGTTTCTAAATTTATTGTTTGCTTTTAATTAACCATCCGCTTATACGAAAGTATCAGCGTTATTTTGTTGTTACTCATTTATTGCTTGTTAGCTACGAATTGCGCACGTCGTGGAACAATTAGTGAATTTGTCCATAGAGTAGAATTGCTTTATTTCATAGTAACCTTATTTAATTTTTGGTTTGCTGTTTCGTTAGAAATTTCTATAATCGTGTTTTTTTTTGTAAATAGAAAATCGTTGGCGATGTATTATTTTTGTGTTGCTAGGAACCCCGCCCCTCTCCGCATTGGTAGTTAGCCTGGTATATTTGTTTTCTTCCGGCTACGTCATTGTACGTAGCAAAGTGACACCTATGCAGCGCATTTTCGAACAGTGACTGGCGAAGACATTCGGACACGCGGAATTTTAAAGGTAAAAATCTTTTGCAAAATATTCGACCATTAAGTGATAAAAGCAGACATCGCCGAGGAAGTTATCCTGAGAATAGACATCTTGAAAATTTATGGTTTCCGTTGAAATATGAAAAAGAATGTTCTGGGTGTAGGGAATGAAGAGATACCATTTTCTACGAGGGATGACGAATTTATGCGGCTTTGTTTCATAAATGAGATTCTCCTACCGGGAAGAATAGAAAGCGTAGTGGTGGAGCAATTGGATGGTGCTCTCCGGGAGGCCATTGTACGCGCTATCAAATCAATCCGTGATGAATCTCTTGCAAAAGGAGTAGTCGTGCAAGAAGGCATTGACAAAGGTGTTAGATATTGTACCTTTTAGGATCCTAAACGCCAATTGCTATGACGCTATGACGCGAAGGGGAAAGTATTTTTGTAAAAAATTACCACCTAACATTTTTCAACCGGTCGTGTTGGAAATTGAACCGTGGACCTTGGAATCAGCGGTCAAACGCGAACCTGTCTGATCCGCAGAGTCGCCAAGTGAAACACAATCTTTTCAGTTTTCTGGATTACGCATATATTGTAGAAGATTAGCTGTGGGCTCGATTGCTTGGACCCGCAAAATTTTCCAGGACAGAATAATTTTAAAAAATTAAGAAATATATGGAACAATGTGGAAAGCTTATTCGGTTTTTACAAAAGCGGTCTCATATCTGTCGATAAGAAATGATTGACAGGTATTGTAATACAATATGATTATTCCCGATGGGTTTGATGACACCCATTCTAGACATTTCTCATTTTCTTTTGAATGAAGGATTGTCGTATATAAATGTTGACCACGTTGCGACAGTTTAGTTTTAGTTTGAAGTCGGTTCTAATAAACGTTTGATATACATAAATTAATGTAAAGATAAATTTGCTGATGTGATATTTGTTAGATTACAGGTTATCTACGGCTATGATAATGTTTAAATCGTCGTATTTAGAAGATTAAATTAGTATCTACAAATAGCGATTAAGCTAGTGATAATGTAAAGAAAACTTAAATGCTTGTGATTGTGAAAGATAATTATTACATTCGTATTTATTGAAATTAAAGGCTAAAGGGCAGTTAGAAAATTTATTACAGAATTAAGGATATTCTTCACACTGGAATAAAAGATTCGTACTGTGCAACTCATGAACTCAGTATTAACATACCTTAATTTTAAGTTTATAAGTAACTTTGCTCATAAAAGAATAATATTTTCCCTTGTTGTAGTTAATTGAAGTGTTATTGGGGCAACCTATAGTATAATATCCACTATTTAGTGTTTATATTTATATTTAAATTAATTTTAAGTTTTATGCGAGAGTAAAATATGCTTTTAGCAGTTTCGAATGAGTCTTTAAACAAGCAATTGTGGGCGCTTAAATAACCTATAAACCTATTTCTTTCTTATGTTGTTTCACTTTAAGGAACCTAATTTTCATACTGTATAGGTTTATTAAGCAATACTTACGAATGAGTTATGTCATAAAAAGTAAGACTTAAAATCCTTAAGGAAAGCGCCACACATACTTCTCCAAAATTTCTGTAATTCCACAATTCCTCCATATTTAAATGCTAATATGCGTGGCATTTGAACGTACGAAAAGCAAGTATTTCATATACGAATGTTACTTGCATAGCAGTAATACCTCAAAAGTATTTTGCTAGGATGTGTCATTAATTCTCTTCACTGCAGAGCAAAAGGACGCTAATTCATTTATTATTTGTTACAGGTTTAGAGTTGGTGCTGGATGGTCGTGAGTAATATAGTGGTCGGTATCATTAATAATGCAATTTTATAATTTCCGGAGTTCCGACATGAACGGTAAATAATCTATCACATCATAATTTATCCTATTTTATACATCGAAGCGCAATGCATGCGGTAGCCGTAAATGGGATCATCGTAATATGACCAAGTGGGAAGTAAAATTGTTTAGGCAAGTGTTTTTCACTTTGGATTTAAAGAATGTAACCAGCTTCACATGATAAGAACATAGTTTGCTACAGCGTACATTGCTACGAATATTTCTGATATTCTCATAGAGAGAAATATTACATAATCTTTTTAATATCTTGACTTTACGGCATTTCTTCCTTGCTACAAATGCTTTGTAGATAGTTGAGTCGTTATCAAGAGTCGTGATAATTCGATAGTTTGCGTTAAGGATATGGGCGTTGGGCCCAGACGCTTTTTACGTACATTGACGTAACCTATAAAAAAAAAACAAGGAAAAGAAAGAAAGGATGACCGGGCTCAATCGGTGAGTGGGCGGGATTTTATACCTATAGATAAATTAAAAAGAAACCTGAAATAAATAGATAGAAAATTTATATACACTCACTTATTCACACTCAGAACAAAACGAACAAAGGAAAAAAGAACTTATAATTAAACAAAATATTTGCACAACACAGTATTCCCAAACCTAACCCAAAAAAGTCAATGTCCCCAATTTACCATTGTAACGTTATTTTTTTTCGTAGTTACACTTCGCTTATTAATCTAAAATAATACCGCAATAATATAAAAATATAATTTGTAAATTTCCGTACAATAAAAATAATTCATAAAATTTATAATAGCATATAGAAACCTTTGCTCTTGAGGTCTAAGTTTCGTCAATAAGCTTCGTGGAGTTGTCATTTCGTGTCACTTTACTATCGGAGTCTGAACGGGTAAGCTGTTATCAGCGGCGTAGTAAAGTCAAGATGGTGGTATCCAGGCACGTGGCCTGTAACACAGTCCGCAAGAAGATTTAATGGATTGAATCTTTGTGTCTGAAAGTTGTTCCTAGCGGCTTTAACGTGATAATTTTTTTATGTTCCACATAGAGCAGTTCAGTTGATTCCTGCAGGCCAAAGGAGATAGAAGCTCCCCCTCATCGTTAAAACATGCAATATCTCGGAAGCAATATCTAGAAAATTTAGTTGGGATTTGGAATACTAAATTTTATAGGATGTAATTAAGGAGAAATTGGTTTTGTTAAATAATGTTTTGTTCAGAAGAATTCTCATAGTTCCAGCAATAAATTCATCCGTATTCATGTGTTTCCTGTTTGTGCATCGCAGAACGCAGATATTAATGGAATATCTCACAGCTGAGGTCATAGTTTGATTTCTTTTGGTCGTACTGTACTTCCACACGTGAGTGATATTTAGCATTTAATCACATTTATAATTATTTAATCGTAATACGAAAAATACAAGGTTGAAACTTTACCTAGATTAAAGTAACTTAAAAATTATTTAGTGAAAGAAAGAATTCCGTAATAAATTTGTAACCTTGCATAAATTTTAAAGATGGCTATGCTGTTTGCTTATCATAATTATCTCACAAACACATAACGTTAACTAAACTGAAAAAGTTGTTAGTGACATATGATGTCAAAGAAATATTCAGCTGTCCAAATTTAAATGTCACATGTTATTTGACGCTAATCTAAAAATATATTTAATAATTTGGAGGTCATGTACTTTGATTGTTAAACAACGTGATGAATTCTTTTTATACATATTAAGTAAAACTAACTATATGTTGAAAAATGCTATTTTATGAGATCCTAAATTATTAAATTAAATTGTGAAGTCAGTGTAGTACTACACCTGGCTGGGAATTAAAATGTGTAATATGAATTATTAAGTGAACTAAGACTTTTTAGAAAATTTATTATAAAATATTCCATTTAGAGAGTATTATGCTTTTTTTGAATACAAAACCTTATTGATTTTCTGTTCTATAAAATTAATAGTAGAAAAGATTATATTTAAACAAATCAAGGAATTTAATCAAATAGAATCGATTTTTGCATAACTCTTTTATTATTCAAAATACAAGTAAAACTTGTAGGTCATTCATGAGCAGACATTGTGTCTATTGATAACAAATACCCTGGGTGTATATTTTTGGAACTTAAATTCTATTATATTATTTTTGGTAAATATCTTTAAGACACAAACGGTGTCCATGTTGTGCATTTGTTTGTTCACAGGTTAAGTCAAAACATCTATAAGACATCTAGTAATTGAAATTTTGGTAAGTGCTTTACGAAGGTGAAATTCAGGTTTTGTGGCTATATTAGTGGTGTTAATATAAGGTTTCCGCATTCCCCTAATACAAGCACAGATAATTTTTGTAGGTTGTTGTATTGAAAAATACGGTGGCGCTCATTATTTATATTTTTGGTCATTTGACAACCCATGACCCAAGCTCATGATCTACCCAGAGCTAACACTCTACTAGCCGTTTATGTCTAAAGAGTTTTTCTTTTCCTCAAGCCGTTTTCCGTCCAACTTTACCTTGGGCTTTCATTGTTAATAAGAAATTATCGACGTTGTGATATCAGGTAAGGGTTTAGGAAATATAAGGGTGCAATATGTTATCTGATATTTACGAAGGTAACAATTTTTTTGTTTTCACCATATACATTATGAGAAACCCCCAAACATTCAAAAAAATTTCTTCCTGAAAGTGGCGAGCTGTAGTTTTTAGGTAATTACATCCTGACATTATTTATTAAAAAAAAACCAAACGCAACCCTAAAAACCACGTCTCTAGATCATCGTAAATATAAACTTTACCTATATTTATAAACATAATGGCAACAACATTTTAAAATGTGCCAGCAAGTCTTTAAATCGTTTTTACATTAATAAGTAGTATATTTTTAGTTATTTATAAACAAATAGTAAAGCATTAATAAAAGAGCAGTGAATGCCAAAATAGTTCAATAATTTTCGTATATAAGAATTAAATTTGAAAATACCATATCTAAACAGTAAAATCCCAGGCGTTCTGGTTCCAAAGTAAGAAGCGAATACAAAGAAAAACTCACCCTCGCGTTGCTGACGTCGAGGTTGAATCAGTTAGCTGGTCTACGTCAGCGAGTAGGTAGGCCTACGCCCAGGAAAAACGCGTTTGGCCTCCCATTACGAGAATAAACGACAGCTCAAGGGATTAACGTGTCCCCCACAGGAAGCTAGAGTAATTACGAACAATAGATTAATTTATTAAAACCGAAAAGTACCGTTTTATAGACCCTAAATACTCACCACTTTATAATGCGTGCCAGCAATTCGCATAAAGGAAAACGGAACGAAGCAAAACAGGACGGATGTTTTCTTGCTCCTATTCGAACATAAAGTGAATATTAAATTTGTTTAGCTAAAGCACCAAAGCTCAACGTAAATTTGTCGTCAAGGAAATAAAACAGGAAAACCCGAATTTTATTGAAATAATTTCGCCGAATTCTTTAAAAAGGGACAACACACCAGCATTCGTTAGTGAATACTTGGAAAAACGCCTATCTAATTATGGCGTAAGTTTCACGTTAAAGAATTCTTAGAAAGGATATTTATTTTTAATGAGCAGAGATTTATCAAGTAAAATATATAGGATGTTTATTATTAATTGAAATACAATGTTAAACACGCGAAAGCGTTGTTTTAATTTACGGAAGTAATTTTTGTATTTAACGCCAAAGGAATTTAAGTTAAAAAGTATTGCATATAAACTAATCAATTATTTACGAAAATGAACGTAACACGCTATTACTAGGAACTTTTTCTTGGCATTTGTAAGTTAAAATGGCGTAATGCGTAATGTTTAACGCCCCATCAGTAGATAGGCTGCCTTCGTAGAGACCAGAAAACTATTTTTTTTATAGTTTTGCAAATTTTTGTACTCCTCACGGTCATTCAATTGACGATCACGTGACGTCATCATGGACAGCCTTTTTACTTTCACTTTTTCTTCTAATAATGGGAAAGCGCATATTGTACAGATACCGATCACGTGATACTACAAACACTAGGTAACAGAGAACAAAACACCAAATAAATAAACAAAATTTATTAGGCAATTTTAACATGGTAATCAATAATACAATAGTAGTGTAAATAAGTATGTTCTGACGAACTTCAATCTTCGGTTCTGCTCTCGGCGGCGGCAGCGCTGTGGGAAGGTGGATGGATTGTCGGAGGAAACCTCAATGAATAATTATTCTTTGGTTGTGTTAGGGCTTCGCCCAAAGTATTTGTTTGACGTTCTAGGGTGGTTAACGTTTCATGGGGGGTTACTGAATGGGGCTGTGACCCATATTTTCTGGCATCGTTCGATCCTCAGTCGATCGTCATGACTCATTTGAATTTTTCACCACTCTATTTAATATTCGCGAGTCAAAGCCCTAACGGGGCTCCATTTCGTATTCGTGATGGGGAAAGAAATATCCAGCCCCGACAATTTAACCCTGTATAGCTAGGCATGCTAGGCGTGTAGTTTAACCATTAGGCCACATAAACCGATGAAGAAGTACAGCCAACACGTTCTAACTGAAATAACAAATTGAGTTAACATATGCCAGTCAGTCAGTCAGTCAGACCAAAGTTGATACAGTAACACAATATAGGTCTAGGGTATTAAAATTGTAAACGGTAGTTGTTTCAGTTTTCTGGAGGTCGGTGATGGAGCACAGAAATTGAAATAAGCCATAATATATATAGAAATAAAAACTTATTAAAGAAACCGTAAACAATAGTAATCAATTCTTTGTATATATAAATATATACACATATACGCACACACACACACACACACACACACACACACATATATATATATATATATATATATATATATATATATATAGTGAATAAGATGATATAGATAATTACACAATGTAAATTGATAAATACCATCGTATTACACTTAATAAGATGAAATAATAACTTAGACTTTTATGCAAAGCCCAAATGATCATTTCAAATACGATAGTATTTATCAACTTACCTTGTGTAATTAAACACCTAAAATATTTATATATTTAATATATTAGGCTTATAGCCGTAATTTATTTACCAACCTATTCAGAATTTTTTGTAAAGCTTTACTTCTGTATGAAAAATGCTATTAATTGAAGTATCCCAAAAGGTATATTGCCATTTGAAATTTTTAAGTAAGAGATGCTAGCGCTTAGGGGTTGAAGCGTGAGGGGGGGGGATTACATAATTAAATATTTACAACTTATGCAAAGGTTAAAAATTGTTTAACTGGAATATTCTTGTAATTGAATCAACAAATTTATATAATTATTATTATTAAAGATGATCAAAAACTCAGCAAAATCAATAGTACTCTTAATTATTTACTGAAACTTATGAACGTTCATTTAACCTCATTTAATTACGTAATTTTTACAACGTATAACCCAAAATTAAATCCTGCCAACCCCTCACATAAATTATCATGAAATCAATTTTAAAGTATTTAAAATTTGTGATATTTAGTTGAATGTTAAATCTTCCAGTTTAGAAAAATGTAAAGAAATATCCACAAATAAAATAATCAAATAATAAAGAACATTTGGATTGGCTAACCTGTTGTCTTGCATCCGCTGAAATTCTGTCACTGGTCCAAGCGTTGTGTGCATCCCTCATCTAGCGCCTTAAATGTACTGCATCAAACTCCTTCACCATAAATAATTGCTTCAACATTGAGTTAACCTTGTTCCCAAATTTACATTTGTCTCCCGTAATTGTTTGAAGCTTTTTTAAGTATTCTTTAGGGTTTCTTTAGGTTTTTTCGTAGGTTCTTTAGGGGTTCTCTAGAGGCTCTTTAGAGATTCTGTAGGGGTTCCTTAGAGTCCTTTTTATAAAGGTTAAAATTAGAATCTATAGTAAAACAACTTTCAGTTACTTACGTTTTTTTTTTCTAGGACAAAACGACAAACCATTAATTTTTCATATTTCATGCGTAATTATTTCGCACTGCACAATAACTTATTTCGCGTGTATATTTTTGTCTTCTGAGACGTGAACTGTACGTTACTTCATGGTCAACTGATTTGTTTACAAATCCGGTCATATTTAAATGCACCGACTATCTACAAACTAGCACAAAGTTCACTGTTTGTATCAACTAGGTTTTCGGATATTCCATGGTGTTATGTTTGTATATTAATATCAATGCGTTGGTTCTGAAACGTACGATTTCAAGTTAATAGCATTGATTTGCCTGGATTTTTATACTTTTCGATAAGTAAATCGTTGTTTGTTTAATTAAATTTGGTGAACTTTGATTTTCAATAAACATGCTTTGTTTGTTTCTAATAAATCAGGTGTCGTTTTAATTCTGGAGTCACGTAAACAAAATACAATGTATGGATTAAATTATTGGCGTTTTCTACCCTACGCATTATTAAATCTGCTTGTATTAATTAGGATTCTTGATGCGTTATCTACGCGTGTCGCGTTTCAGCCTGCATTTATTTTATTTAACCACTTGCGGATTTATATTATTCCTATAGATCTTCGAAGTATTTTCCATTTACTAAATTAATTACAATTATTATTTATACAGGGCGTTGTCATTTACTTTCGAGTCTAATTATCGTATTTCTTGTTTTCTTCAGAAAACTGTGTGGTTTTCTGAGCCCTTATGTATTTTTTGTGGAGTTCGCTATACTTTTGGTCCTAACACCCCTAAATGACCCTATTAACACAGCATCTTTCCCAAATTAGACCAAAATTTTTTTTGAAAAATGTTAATTTTTTGGCGCGCAACGTGAAGACAAAATTCACATTGGCTCAAAATTATTTTGTTTCTGTTTTTACTATATACACAACTTCTAAATTATTTTTACACCACTATTCTTATTTTAATTTAATCTATTCTATACCTATATACCTATCCATTCCAAATTTTTATGAATAACTACTATTTACACAAATCTCTGTGAATGTATACCAAACATTCTATCTCTCTATTCTGTATCTATCTATACTGTTCTTATTTTTCTAAATTTATACTACCTATTATAATCTACTAATATTTCACTCCCTAATTATCCATACTTTTCCTATTTATCATAAATGTATCATTATCTTTTCATTTTTCTAATGAACCACTTCTATGTATCTATACTTTCTCCATTTACCTATACTTTTCCTATTTTTCATAAACATATCATCATCTCTTCATATTTCTCCTGTTTATCGATCCCTATTTATCTATACCTTTTCTATTTACATATACTTTAATTATATATATATATATATATATATATATATATTGCTATGCTACTACTGGAATTATCAAGCCCCTTCGTTGGGCTGTTATATTATTTGCTATGTACTCTAAATTATTCGCGCTCCCTCATTTGAGCGACCATATTAATATTACTATGAATAAACGAGATTGTAATTATCTCCGACGTTGGGCTGTCTTATTAATATTGCTATCAATTCCCTCCAGAAACTTAACTAAATTTTATCTTGAACCACCTTGTCAACCAATAACAAAACTCGGTACGTTACCGCCTTACTTGTTATCAATTTCATATTCAACTCGTAGCTCCTCCTTGAACTATTTAAATTAACAAATGACTCCCATTGACTTTATCTTATGACCTCGACTAGCATTTATTTAGAATTATAAAATTTAGTTAATTTCGATTTTTTATAATGAAACCAATATATTATGTACAGCTTTTGTAAATTATTTGAAATACACTTTTCAATTAATTAATGTTGTAAATTTCATTTATTAAACATCATATCCTATTTACTCAAAACCCAAAGTCACCAAAAACCTATTATCTTTATCAACGAAGTGTAGAACGTTCTAAACCTGTTATCATATTACTCACTTTATACGTATGCAACTTCTTTTGTTGACTTTTTCACATTCATATTATATTAAGCAAATTCAATATTCAAAGTAAAAATATATAAAAAAATAAAATGTCTTATAACTAAAAAAATCTGACCTGGTCTATTTTCTTCAGATCGACGCTTCCATTTGAATAAAAATTATCTTCCCCCAATGTGGAATTTAAATTATTGCCATCACCCTCTGGACTACCATTAACTTATGCACCCCAATTTATTGTCGTTTCATATCAGACTTATTACTTCTTATCAATCAATTTCCTCAAACTTAGAATAAAATTCTTATTATCATTGTCCTCTGACTTGAAATCGTAGTTTATCTTCCCCCTTGACTTAGAAATTGTAGTTTGTTCCCCCCGTACGTCGAAGCCCTATTATTGTTATGTTTTAATTTAAAATAAATTCACCAAAATGTACTTACGTTTAATCGGCAATTATAATCTTCTTATTAGCACTTTTACAATTTTTCACTTTGAATTATTATTATTACGTATCACTTTATTTCATAGCGGCGCACTTCGGCCTTTGTTGAATTCAAAACTGACCTCGTTATCACTGTACCTGCTAATATATTATTGAATTCCCACTCCGTCAGTGGGTATGGTCTAGAGCTCGTCGCTCATTTATAACCAATCAAATAATTACATTCAAAGTAGTTTCTGATGTAATTCTCCACAATTCCCAATAATTGTAACCCGCCTGCAGCTGTCTTCGTTATCAACATGCTGTGTTTTGATAGATCTAATTGCTTTTCCATAAACAACCGATGCAATTCGACTTTTAATTTTCATATTTACATGTAATTCACGCAATTTTTAATCTACTTTCTTATCAAAAATGGTTAGCTATTTGCACGCATTTACCTATGCTACCTGAAGCTCTATTTCTATCTCCGCATTAATCTAATTGTTTGGAACTCTTTTGAATGCGTGTCTAATTACACTTTATCGTTTATTTATAAATATACGCGCGCTTCCACTGAAAAATATCATTATTTGCTATACGTAAATTAACTAAAACTTTACTTACAGGGTATTGAATATTTTCTATTTACCTAATGAATGTCTTCTCATTCCTACGCCAACTATGCGTCTTCCTATGTGTATTTGCGTCGCCTAAAACTATTTATACTTTATATACAGGGTGTTGACTGCTGACTATTTACAAACTATCTCCATTTCTCAATTCTTCACTAAATAAGTGCAGTTTTCTGCTGCCTATGGTGATTTCTCCTTTCTAAACGACCTTTACTATAAAGTACACCCTTAAGCAACCCCTTATCACAGCATAATTCCTCCAAATCAAAATATAAAATTTTATAACAATGCCCTTTTTGGCGCCCAACGTGAACTTATACTCACATTGGTATAAAATTGTTCTATTTTTATTTCCATTTCAAAAATCTAACTTTTCCTTTATTAATCCCATATTTACATTAATCTAATCTCATACCTATGTCCTATTATACTACCCTATTCATACCTATACGTATTCCTATATTCAAATCCTATTCTATTATCCTATGTATAATTCATAAACTTATTTTACATTATATATTGTAACGCATCTAGTGGGCAACAGGGGTTTTAATAACAGGTGAATTATCACCAGGAAGCTCATGTCCACACACAAAAATAAAAACAAGTCTTATAAGAAACATTTATTTATATTAGCTACACGCATACTTAAATCTAAGAAGAAATGTATTCAATGATGCAATTACAGGGTTTATTAAGCTTTAGAATAAGTAAAGGTACACTGTCCAACGATTGTAAGAATCCGAACAGACCATTGATAATGTCAGTAGTTGAATTAATAAAGTTGATGTGCTCGTGCAATACCAAATAAAAAAGTTAAATTAAAAATAAGGGTCAAAAACATCTGTAAAATGTCTGTATTTATTTGTTAGTTGTAGTATTTATACAAGTAGGTACTGTAGGAGGTTAAAATGTAAAATTATTATATAGGGAATGAAACTTAAATTATGTTTGTCATGATGACAGAATATCAATCATATTTACAATGCCAGGATTTACTGATGCAAACAACTTTGGTGTTTTTTAAAAATGATTATAATTCTAATTGAGTGTAAAATACCGAATTAAGGTGGTTTTGAAGTAGTGTATTTAGAGAATGAACAAAATATGTAATTTAGTATGTAAGAGTGCTTTAAAAAAGGATTTAAGTACCTAGGTGATAAGTTTGTTTCTGAATTGATTGATGAAAATAATTAAAGAAGAAAGAGAGGTCGGTCTATCAAGCTCTGTGGTTGTAATTTAAAAGGTTTCCAAAAATTCTAAAAGTGAATAAATTACAAGCATTTAAAAGGCCAAACAGCATACTACAGTTTATTTAAAAAGGAAAAACGCACTACCTTAAAATTAATTTATATATATTGCTGTGAGGTTTTGTATTATGCCCCTACGAATTGGGCCGTCATAAAATTACAGAGGAACCAATCCCTAGAATCGAACTCTTACAGATTGAGCTGTCATAAATTTTTTCCTGAAAATTAAAATTCCAATATCTCTGGAAAAGCTCTCCTAAATCAGCATACGACGGCTAGCTCTGCTTCCAGCTTTTTTAGAGATACTTACCCATCCTATTCTTACTCTTTCTCACTTAGACTACCAAATAAAAATTACCAATAAAATAATTCAACGAAACATACATTCATACAAATCGAAAATATACGCCACCAGCTCAATATTTACAAAATCGTATATAAACATCTTCATCAAATTTTAGAATATCAACCATTAAATCCTTTTAAATTTAATGAATTTAATTTATTTCAATATTTTTTTTATATACAGTTCAAGTAGATGGACTACCTTAAAACCCTAAATTGAAATTTACTGTGACCTATGGTGACGTCAGTATACACCCTGTTACCCTAAATGCATAAATAAATCGCATCTTTGTTTTCAACAACTCTAAAGACCCGTTTACTCTTTGCATCAAAATTACACGTCATGTATTTATACCTTCAAACGATAAGTTCAAATAGTCCTTTTCATATAACTTTCAAATTAGATTTTATGTTCATAAAATATACATCACAATATGTCAAATCACTCTAGCACAAAATACCAGCACAAAATGTTCAAGCAATAACAAAAGGAAACAAATTTCGTAACCTGGTGTAAGCTTTTGCACCATCACCTTTGAAGATGTCGTCCAGCAAAACCACGTCGTTGCATTCCATCCAACTTCTCTCTGCTATATGTACATCAAACTCATTTCCACACGTCATCCAATTCTCTGTAGACGCCTTCAATACATCTACCCATAGACTTGTTCAAATATGTTGATATGCTTCTTAATCTACCATACAACCAGCACCCTGGTTCCGAAAAATTAACTAGTCTCGCTTACCTTAGTAACATCTTTTGTTCGTTATCCGTATTTATTTACAGCATCGTTTATAACATAGCACCTAGTCGTGCTTTCAAACTTTCAACTATACAAATCGAACTGGTATTTGCATAGCCATTACAAAACAATTACTTGATCGTTTTGTAGAGAGAAAAAACATTCATTGACCAGGTTTCAACCTCATTAGGTCTCGTCAGAATGGACTAGTTTTAACCCTAACAAAACATCAAGCAACCTCAATGTATATGCTCGAAGTAACCTCTGTACGATGGCGAAAGGAAAAATAGAGCGCCATCAGTTGGCTAAAATGTAAAGTGCATTTACGGATACATCTCATGTAATTGGTTTAATTTTAACTGCAAATTGCAGAGAAAGTTTTGCTTTTTTATATATTTTGTGTGCCTTAAAGGCAAGAATCGGACGCCGCCACGGGAAGTAATGTTACTATTGCATTAAATATGCATGTACATTATTAAAATCCCAAAGGCAGAACGTATTTGTTATAGCCATTTATAAAACACAGTATAGTTTCGAATCAACTTCTATACAGTTTCAGTCTTAGGGTTGATTTTAGCCAACTGATGGCGCTCTATTTTTCCTTTCGCCATCGTACAGAGGTTACTTCGAGCTTATACATTGAGGTTGCTTGATGTTTTGTTAGGGTTAAAACTAGTCCATTCTGACGAGACCTAATATGGTCGAAACCTGGTCAATGGATGTTTTTTCTCTCTACAAAACGATCAAGTAATTGTTTTGTAATGGCTATGCAAATACCAGTTCGATTTGTATAGGTAAATGTAAAGTGCATTTACGGATACATCTCATGTAATTGGTTTAATTTTAACTGCAAATTGCAGAGAAAGTTTTGCTTTTTTATATATACATATATATATATATATATATATATATATATATATATATATACACATACGCTTTAAATATTAATAGAATAATACAGTAAAATTGGGCCTCGCCATAGATATTACAATAAAAAGGGGTTAAAACAGTACGAAGTGTTGCAAACATAGAGCCAATAGGCGTCTACTAAAAGTAATCAACTATAAATATAAAATTAAGTACGAAAGAAATAAAGAACAGATTTAATACTTAACAGTGTGGTGCACGCTCCTAGGTTAGAACATGTACATACTTTGTGTTCCCTAAAACAGGCAAGTAATATGTACAACTTAAATCTAAACAAAATATACAACTTATAAGCTAAGTTTAAAGCTAACACAATATTCAACTTATAGACTAAGTAAAATAAAATTTTGTTGTTGGCGGCAGCGTAGCGTCCGCTACACTGGGTGAGACGCATCTGATCCCAAACTTTATAAAATGGTACATGTCAATATTCGTGAAGAGTTCGTTTCACGCCGGTATATTTTAATATGGCGTCCCAGTTAACGAGAGCGCTGTCACATACGTGAGGTCATAAGTCAACATACACACCCAGGCAAAGCTTTCGAACGCATATGCCAACAACATAACATGTCTTCAAATAGAGGTCTCTATATTACTCAAATTTGTTGAGACCAAAGTCACGCCATATTTTCTGGGCTCTCTCGTATTCGTCGCTGTTAACGGATGTAGAGGCGAGGTCATTGTAGAAGGCGGTCTGTGGCGATTGAGCGGTCTCCTTCAATACTGCCATAGTTTGTGTGTAAGTTTGTGAAAACACGCCTTTCTTGGGAACCAGTTGGAACTTGGGGTCAGCAGTGAACTAAAGTCTGGCCTCTGCAACTGCTCCTAAACCCAATTCTTTGCCAGTGTATTCAATCCTGACGCCATAAATCGAAAAGAATCGATAAACCGATATTAAACATAGGACAACTGGCGTAGGATAGGGACTTCTGAAAGTTGCATCAAATGTGTTGACGACAAAAGTAAGCAACCACTTTAGCAGCTGTAGTATTAGTATTTTATTTCCTTATCTTTTCTTCTGGTAAAACAAAGAGGCTTGGAGTTTGTTACGAATAAATTGAGCGTTACGTTATAAATTTTGATTTGTTCTAAAGGAAGAGGACCCCGTTACAATTTAAGGGTGCTTTGCCTAGCTACAGTGGTACAGGAGTAGGTTCCTGTAGAAGAAATTATAAAAATAATAATAGAATTAAAAATAAAAAATTCTGAAATGATTAATAAAAAAACTGAAATACAATCCAACTGTGTTACACTAATCGCTTGCCTTGAAAAGCTATTTCTGTTGTCATAATTAAGGGGCGCTGAACAACCGTCTATCACAGCAATCTCATCGATATTATCTCTACATAAGAAGCAGTTATTCCGCATACGCCTCTTTTGCTTGGGGCTTCATAACTCCTCTTACGTATGCTTTATCTCTCTCTGAAATATCACAAAAACATTCATCAATTTTGTCATGCTTATATAAATTTTCAACATAAAATATGTCTGACAAAAACGATTTCTTCACTGAGGTAACTGGGTATCCTGTTACAATGACTTAATTTTTATTCTAGTTTATAAGGAAACGCAAATAAATTGCAGCCTATACTTAACTTCCATAAACATTAAATATCTGCAATATAAATACAAATATACTTAGAACCTAATCTTCAACCTCCCATTGGTAGAGTGTTATTAAAAAAAATCCTAAAAAAGAACATTAAATTAAATCAGTCAATAATACTATTACCCCAATTCTTCCGTTTCACATTTCTGTTTGCAAAACAACCAACAAAGATCTTGAAATTATACACAAATCATGGTATATTAATATGGGCGGCTACGTGGCGTAGTAGTATGTGTGTGACTACTACGCCCAAGGTCCCGGGTTCGAATCTCAACACGGTCCGCTTGAAAAATGTTAGGCGAGCATTTTTTACAAAAATACACCCTCGTTCGGATGAGAGGTAAAATGGAGGTGCCGTGTGTAAGTGTTGTCACGCACGTTAAAGATCCTTACCTGACTTGTAACAGCAAGGGTTCGGCAACATTCCAAATTTTCCATGTAAAAAAAACTTGCTTCCTCGCCAATGTAGTGCCTTCGGGTGGAGCATTGGCAAATCACATGTAAGGTATATTAATATGTACAAAATGGTCCATTCTAAGAAGCCGCAATAACAGCGAAACCGGTCATTGGATTTATTTCTTTGCAAAATAACCAACAATTTATATTAATTTGCGTCCACTATGCTCGAATTACTTTCCTAATGCCAGACAAAATTATTCATTATCAAGTAACCAGAAACGTATTAATTTCAGTTGGCCAAGTTCCTCAATTAGCATTGGGTGTAGTACCTTCTTAGAAGGTCCGCCAATGTTAAGTATGTAATCAGCTATTTGTTTATTTATTTTTCTTTTGACTAATTTTTAAAATTTTGTCTGGCAATGTCATCTATACTATCATGTCGGGGACTTGTAAAAGTTACCGATAGTTACTTGCTTACTTTCGAATATAGGGGGCGGATGAGTTACACTTTGTACATATTCATATACTTGAAGAGTCTTACATGTGCAGTCAAACAGTGCGGACGTATTTCGTGCTCGATATCAGTCTTATCAGTTTTAACAGACAAATACAATATAAAATAACCTTTATATCAAGTTCATTACGAAATAGGACTGTACTATAAAGACAAGTGAAAGTTAACAACACAACGCCGCCATCCGTCGGGGATGGCAATGTAAATAATGGGAACACAAAAACGATCTAGTGATCATTTAACTCCACCTATTAATGAAGTTCAAAAACGTTACCTATGGGAACCAAAAACTCTTTTAACACAAAATCGATATCAATTACTGCAACAACCGGATGAGCCCGAAAATATTAACCAGCAAAGTAATCCAAGCACCGAAATCAAGAAAACTAACAAAATACCACCAATATTTCTTCAAGGGCAGCACAACCATAAGGAAGTCATCAGTGACATATCAATACTAGCCAGCAATGAATTCACAACTACATACACAAGTAAGTCGCTAAAAATAAATCTAACATCCGAAAATGACTATAGAGCATTGGCTAAACACTATTTAAACAATAAAATTCCATTCCATACCTATCAAGATCCTGCAAGTAAACCACTATCAGTTGCACTAAAAAATGTCCCTCCCTCCCTCGAAGTGGAGGACATTATAAAGGAGCTACAACAATATGAGCTACCTATTAAAAAGATAAACAGACTATATTACAAAGATAGAACACCAATGCCAGTAGTCATTGTAGAACTAACACACAACGAAAAAGCAGAGGAAATTTTCAAAGTTAACAAGTTAGAAAACTCTATTATCACAGTTGAATCTAGGAGACTAGCCAAATATACGCCCCAATGCCACCGCTGTCAACAACTAGGACACACAAAAAACTACTGCACACTTAACCCCAAGTGCGTTAAATGCGCAGGGAACCACTATTACACTGAGTGCGACAAGAAACAAGAAGACCCACCAACCTGTATAAATTGCGGTGAGCACCACCCGGCTAACTACAGGAAATGCACCTATCAACAACAATACATGCAAACTGGGAAAAGATCAAGCAGAAATACATACTCAACAGTAAATCAACCTACACTACCAAACAATCAAACACAAGCACCGCGTAAAACCTATGCAGAACGAACGAAACAGCCCACAACCGAAAACCCAAACACATGCACTATTAACAATATTCTTTCAACCATCCTAGATCTTCTCAAACCCTTCATCACTCAAATCAAAAACTTTCTTATAACAAATCTTCTCCCTATCCTTATCAATGGCCAGTAGCCCACAAACCCTTAACAACATTAAAATACTTAATTGGAATGCCAATGGAGTGCAAGCTCAACGCTCACTCTTAATATCCTTCCTAGCCCGACACAACATTGATATAGCCTGCATCAGTGAAACCCACTTAGCTAACCAAGAAAAATTTAAAATAGCCGGTTATCAAATATACAGACAGGACAGACAAGCCAGAGTAGCATCAGGTGGAGTAGCTCTCCTTGTCAAAAATAATATCTCCCACCATCCCGCCGATGTACCTAATACTAAAAACCTAGAAATAGTAACAATAGAACTAAATCTTACTAGAAACCAAAAAGTTAATCTCAATAGCGTATACAAACAGCCTAACAAAAAATTATTGGAAGATGATATCCGTACAATCTTTAACACAAACAAGCCAACTTTACTAATTGGTGATCTTAATAGCAAGAACACCGTATGGGGATGCCGCCAAACCAACCCAAATGGCAACAAACTAAACGAAATTGCTGTCAAACATAACATACAAATTATTGCACCAGACGAATACACATACTACCCATACAGAAATGATCACAACCCTGACATACTAGATATAATTATGCATAAAAATGTCCAACAGCGAATTCACCAAACAGTCCATATAGAACTGGACTCAGATCACGTGCCGGTTATAATCTCACTCCAAGCCGAGCCTATAAAAAACGTTTACAAAGCAAGATTAATTAACGGAATAGTCAACTGGAGACGCTTTAAAGATACACTTGATACAAAATTAACACTTCAACCACTAGCAACCACTACAGATATAGACCAACAGGTCTCACACATAACTGCAACAATTAGAAACACTATTCAACTCTTAACAATCTCTCGGATCAAAAGAAAGCCAAATAATACTCACACAACTCCTAATTCTATTACTCAATTAATTCATCAAAAGAACAGAACTAGACGCGAGTGGCAAAGGACCCGAGATCCTACTACAAGAAATCTCATGAACAATCTATCGCATCGAATCAGACGCGAATTAGATGCACATAGAATTAACCAATACCAGAAATACATACAAGAATTAGAAACACAAGACCCTGGATTATGGAAAACAACCAAAAAAATACTGCATAAAACAGAACCAATTCCTTCACTGCATGTTAATAATGTAAAACTCCACACAGATGAAGAAAAATGTACTGCATTTGCTGAATATCTCGAAACAACATTTGGATCCCAAGAACATCCACAACCTATGTTCTCAAATATAATTCTAAACCATGTAGATACTCACATGCCACAAATAAATTCTGAAATTTCACCCACGTCACCCAAAGAAATAGCCGCTCTTATAAAAATGTTGCCTATAAAGAAGGCACCAGGCCATGATAAAATAACAAATATAATACTGAAAAACTCGAGCAAAAAATTACACGCCCATCTAGCGACCCTATTCAATGCCTGTCTAAGGATGGGCTATTTTCCACAAACCTGGAAGCACTCTCTTGTACTTACGTTTCCAAAGCCTGGCAAAAAATCACACATTAGTAACTGGATTCAGACCTATTAGCCTTCTTCCCGTGATGGGTAAACTTCTAGAAAAGATTATTCAAAACAGACTGTCCGAAGAAATCACAAGTCAAAATATAATTCCAACCTTCCAGTTTGGTTTCAGACAACAACACTCGACTTGCCACCAGCTACAACGACTAACCGAGACCATTGAAGATAGCTTTGAAAAGAAAGAATATGCTGTGACCATGTTCCTTGATCTAGCCCAGGCCTTCGATAGCGTGTGGCATTACGGACTAAAGTGCAAAATAACTAATCTTAACATATCTGAATATCTCAAAGCCATATTATTCTCATTTCTCGACGATAGAACCTTTCAGATCACCATAAACAACTCGATCTCAACAATCAGAAAAATAGAAACAGGAGTTCCTCAAGGAAGTGTCTTGGGACCATTACTTTTTAATATCTTCACTCACGACATTCCAACCATACAGGCAGATATCTTCATGTTCGCAGACGATACAGCAATCTTAGCAAGGGACATGACTTACACAATGCAATAACTAAACTACAACAGGCAACCGACATAGTAATAAATTATTTTAACAAATGGAATCTTACCATTAACAACGATAAATGTGTAGCTAAAATCTTTACTCTACGACGTGTAAACAATCCACCAACAATCAACATAAACTACAATACGATAAATTGGAAACCCAACGACGAGTGTGTTAAATACCTAGGGGTATATTTAGACACCAGACTAACCTGGCGAATGCATATTATAAAGAAACTCAATGAAGGTTACACCAGATTAACACAACTATATCCAATTATAAACAGGAAGTCATCACTAAAACTAAATGCACAATACTCCTTTATAAAGCACTAATTCGCCCTTAGTAACCTACGCCTGTGTTATTTGGGGAAACTCTTCAGCCACTAATATAAATAAATTACAAGTGCTACAAAATAAAATCCTACGTATAGCAGTCAACGCGGAGTGGTATATTACAAATAAACAACTACACCAAGAACTCGGATTGTCATCAGTGTCAGAATTCATTAAAAAGCTAACAACTAATCACTACAGGAAACTGGAACTATGTCCCAGCACAGAACTTTTTAACCTTGGCCGTCTTAACATCCATACCAGGCTGAAGAGGAAGTTACCACAAGATATTTATCTGTAACTCAACGTACTAAATATTATTATCTGCAACAAATAATTAGTGTCACTCACAATAAATAGCTATGTAATGTTAGGGAACCTATTGCTTTAAATAGGCCCACTAGCTACTAATGTTAAAACTCAGATTACAAATCTGCCTTGTATAACAACTTGTTATTGTTGATCAGGCAATACCAAATTAAAAAAAAAAAAAAAAACATATTCATATACCATGATTTGTGATAATTTCAAGATATTTGTTGGTTGTTTTGCAGAGAGAAATGGTCCAATCTAAGGAGCTGCAATAACAGCAAAACCGGTCATTGGAATTTTCTTTTACAAAATAACCAACAATTTACATTAATTTTGTCCACTATGCTCGAATTACTTTCCTAATGTCAGATAAAAATATTCATTATCAAGTAACCAGAATCGTATTAGTTTCAGTTGACCAAGTTCCTCAATTAGCATTTGGTATAGTACCTTCTTAGAAGGTCCGTCAATGTTGAGTAAGTAATCGGCCATTTGTTTATTTATTTTTAACACTAGTTTTATTTCCTACTACATAAATACCAATCA
Organism: Platerodrilus igneus; assembly: GCA_036346225.1. Lineage (NCBI taxonomy): Eukaryota > Metazoa > Arthropoda > Insecta > Coleoptera > Lycidae > Platerodrilus > Platerodrilus igneus. The sequence goes on along the minus strand of JARFIW010000131.1, from coordinate 4,019,588 downwards.
GTTTACATTTAAAATTCACATATACTATTAAGAAATATCATAATAGCTCATAATATTACTCAATGTTTTAAATTCCAATCTTTAAAGCTTTCAGGTTGTCTGAAACCTGCAGCATTATAATTAATCGTTCTTCCAGTTAACACGGCTTTCTTTTCAACTAACACAGCTTCCCTAACCCAACATAACATAAAATTCCAAATTAATCGGGGGTGAACTTTACAGGTCCATAACTCCTTTGATCGGTCGTAACGAAAATAATTCTAAAAGTACACTATTCGTGTAAGCGTAAGTTAAAAAAAAGTAATTTGCCTACCTCAGTTTTTCCTTGCAGAAACTCCAGTCATATTACATCTTGAACTTAAAGTAGCGTTTTTTTTCAACTTTCAACTTCCCGCATACCCCGTTTTACTCGCTCGTATTACTACAGCTTGTCGTTTTTCTAATTAACTGCCCACGAATAATTAATTCATTTTTCCTTTTTGGATCTAACAATTCTTATTTCCGCACTATACAAATTTTCATAATTGCGGTTTTTGTTAATATTAACATTATTGTCTCGTTAATTACTTAAAATCACTCATGTTACAGTTATAATTCTGTATTTATCACGTATTTATTTATTTCAATAGCTTATACTCTGTAGTTTTTGAGTATTGCATGACGCATTGCATTCAATAAATACATTGTATGAGTTATTAAACTCTTTATCTCAAAGTTTTTTATTGTCGCGATATTTATCCTATTTAATGACAAATGCGGATTCTTAATATTTTGAAATTGTACCAATTTATTTTAAGAAAATTGATTTTTTTATTGTTTTAGTGGTTGTACTAACTGCCCTGATTGAAAATATATTTTCTTAAAACAAAAAGATAATATACTATGTTTAATTAAGGTTAATTGTTTGTAAAACCTATCATACAAAGTGCGTCTGTATTCAACAAATTTATCCTTTCCCATTTAATTTGCAAATTGATTTTTTAATATAGTTTTTTGCAGTTTTACAAACGTCGCAGACGTCAAACAACATTTTCTTTGTTCATCGATATCTCTAAAAGCTTTATATTTTTTACCCTCCCATGTATTACAGTATATTACACCTTGGAGAATCTACAACGAACAACATGTAGAGCTTAAAAATATATATTGTTTCACATTTTATCCGAAATATTATAATCGGCTTAGTTAATGCACATCCACTCAAATAATGTTGCCTTTCGGATGTATCCTTCCAAGCGTTTTTAACACGATTTAGACCTTTTTCCGAATTTATTCTTAATCGCTTCAGTCATAAAACAAAAAGCATGAAATGTTAAGAGCTTTTGACGGGTATGTCAGGCTAAAGATTTAATTTTAGGTGAAAAGTATTGCCCCATTCTTTTTACTAAGGTTAAATATTACTTTATTATTCAAGTATAAGACGGTTAAGTAAATAGTCAGACCCATTTAAGAATTGTGAATATTAATAACTTACTTGGTGTTTATAATAAAGGTCGAATTATTTGTTGATCTACATTTCCATAAACCTTTGGTTTAATTGTTCTATATTATTTCAAACTCCAAAGTTACTAAAAGAAACTCTTTCAGTTGTGAGGATTTTCAATTGACTTTCAACGTTCTGAATCAGCTTTCTGCTAAAACTGTACTGAATATACGTAAATAACAACAAAGAGAGCTATTGATAATTGATTGCTGTTTTGCAGTCTTTTATTTAGCTACACCTGCTTGTCTGTCATGATCAAATCTTGTAATCAGTCCTTTTCACCCACTTCACGATAAAATATGGAGTGTCTTTTCCCTGACGAATGATACTCTAAGAAATCCATAGTCATGTACCTATTATCAATTCTCCCCGTTTGCACAGTTCTGTTCTAGAAAGGTGTGAGATATAATATATCTGTAGGTCTTTAAAAGTTAACTATTTGCTTAGTAAATACCGCTAGCTGTAAAATTAGAATGCGTTATTAATTTAAATATACGCACTTTAATGTGCGATTGATATTGAAAAATTACCAAATTTAAAGAAGATCGCCGATTATTAACAGCAAAATGGAAGCTTAATAATAATATAGGTACCAATATGGCGACTTCAGCTCTCAATGGTATACTATTGCAGTCAGACGGCCGCGGGAATTCTGGGTTGAGCATTCAAGAGAACAGTGTGGCGGATAAAGGATGTGTACGGAAAGGAAACCGTAATTGAAAACGTATGAACCACAGGTTACGTCACCAGCATGGGAATCCTGAAGGTAACAAGAAAGCACTGCGTTTAGTATGATGCTTTATAATTGCCAAAAAAAGTGCAACTGACGCCCCTCTTTAATAAAATATTCCGGAAGTAAACTTGTTCCCAGTTTGCATCTCCGGGTGAGAATTACTGATGAGGGAGTCATCAGAAGAAATACGAATAAAATTCTAATAGTGTAACAATTTTATTTTTGATTAATAAATCCCTTCATCAAAGTGCGAGAATAATAAAACACTTTTATTAAAATAATGGTAAAATACATTTAACAACTAAGGTAATACGTAGAGCAGCATCTTTATTTGTTATTCTATTGGTAGTTGAATATCTGTGTCTTCTACAGCTATTCGCAGGCGTGTTTCGGTTTGACAGCCTCCTCCTCGAACGCTCCGGTCGCCCGAGCGAGTTTGATAATCAGTCGGCCATACGTGGAGGAAGAGATAAGATGTACCAGAAAATTCAGGCCGGCAATTTGCGTATAAATTTTGTGGAGTCGACACATCTTTGAATAGCGGTTGGTATCAGATGAACGTTATTAATTTGTTTAATTGAGATATTTTATTTAGCGCACGAACGACATGAACAATGCAACTTAGAAGATAGGAAATTCAATCCCTTTTGTTAAAACCACTTTGTTTTACGACGTGTAAAATGCAACTTAGAAGATGGAAAGTTTAACCAATTTAAAGAAGACCACTTTGTGAAACAGCGTAAAGATGCTACTTTGGTAAGGCAGTGTGATTCAACATATTGCAGCAGCTTACGAATGTATTGTGACCGTATTTAATTCTACACCTGGAACAACTCCATGTAGTAGAAGCTGTCTAGGATGAGCTGGGTTCATACTACATTCAGTAAACATCGCATGATGTAACAAGTACCTCATCTAGGCGAGAAAAGCAGTTTTTGGTTCGTAGTTAGCTTTAAGTAGTTTTTCGTGTTTCAAATTAGAAACACGCTAATTTGTTCTTATGTGTAAAAGCACGAATATGATATATGTTTCAACTATTGCTGAGCTGGAATTTCCAGTGTCAAAATTAAAAATTCACTAATTTGATGTTCTAAGAAACCGTTAGTTACAACAACAGGTGTTACTGACGTCACTTATTTTTCTGTAGTATACTGCTGACAGATGTGTTCTTGAAAGCAAATGCTTCGAACAGCTTTAGCACATCTTATGTAAATAAGAATATTTTTGTGATCACTTTTTTTGGGAACTAAAACTAGTACATTTAACTTAAAAAGGAAAACTTGAATAGTAACATTTTTAACGTAACCTGCCTGAACAGATCTGCACGGGTTGGAGTATCTTTGTGTAACAAGTTTACAATATGCTGTAAAATGTTTGATTATGAATAATTTTGATAAACCTTAATTTAAAATTGACGAAGTAATTCAATTGTTTATTAAATTTTGTTGCATTGCATTTTGTTTTAAAAGAGATTCTTTTTAGTAAATTATTGGTTCAAGATTAAAGTTTTTTATTTTGATCAAATATGATCAAACCTAACTATAGAAAGCTAACATCTTTAAGAGTAGAATTTTGATGCCAACTTTATATAGAAAATATCTTTTTAACACTTCTTTATGTATATTTGCAGGACACAAATAGTGTTCCACCTTTTTTTATTAACCTAACTATTATAATTTATTACAGGAACAGCGTCTTATTTTATTAAGACAGGTTTTTGTCATCGAAGGCGATCTTTCTTTCTTTGGGTCTCCACGTCCGCCCTTAGAAATATGCCATGCCATTATCGTGAATAAGTCCGGACTTGGTGGCGCCTATTTGTCTGAGATTGAGTTTGACATACAAACAGATTTCGACTTACCCCCCCATTTCTCATAGCTCTACCCAAGGAATAGACCACTAGTTATGTCGGAAGACTTCGTTTCACTAGCGCCCAACGTCTAGAGTCGGATATAGATTAGAAAAATACGCTTCACTGGCGCCCATTTGAAAAATTGGCTTCACTGGCGCCCAACGTGGGGCTCGAAATTTGTTTGTTCAAAATTTTTTTGCTTCGAAATTTGTTTTGTTCAAAATTTTTTTTGCTTCGAAATTTGTTTGTTCGAAAATTATTTTGCTTCGAAATTTGTTTGTTCAAAAACTATTTTGCTTCGAAATTAGTCTGTTCAAAATTATTTTGCTTCGAAATTTGTTTGTTCAAAAATTATTTTGCTTCAAAATTAGTTTGTTCAAAAATTATTTTGCTTCGAAATTTGTTTGCTCAAAGATTATTTGACATTAAGATTTGTTTATTTAAAAGTTTGGTTGGGACGTTAACCCCCATTCAGTCAATTAATTAACTTAGTCAAATTTATTTTTAACTTTCATTCTGTTTTGACCCAATATAATTTTTTTGATATTGTTTTGGAAAAATTTATTTTACCAATACACTTTTTGACTTTTACCTTTAGCTGCCCGAATTTGTTTTGACAATTTTTGTAAGGTTCAAATCATTTAGATCTATCCGTTTGATTCCATTAGGCTTTTATAATCATGTCGAAAAAATTCCAAATTGTTTGTCTACTTAAAGAAGAACTGGAGTATGAACTGAAAATTAGAGGAGAAGTGAGTGAGAGACCAGTTTTGGAGAAAAGGAAAATTTTAGGAAGATTGTTAGCTAAAGAAGTAGATAAGCCTGGTTGTTTGATTGACCTTTCGTGTTATGAAGTAGATTTTGCAACGGAAAGTAAAGAAATTTCTGTTTCAGTTGAGTCAGTTCGAAATGTTTTGTCCGAATTTGAAGGTGATTCATCAGATTTAATTTTTAGGAGAGCTTGTTCAAGGTTAATCCACCTTTCTGGGCGAGTTAAGCGCATGAAAATTCCTACACTAAATTCTGAGGAAGCAATTAAGTTCAGAAATGAGACTGTAGCAACCATACTAACCCTTGGAGCTGAGTTATATGCTATAATCAATAAAAGTACTGAGTCCATCTATTTTGATCGGTCTGTTGTAGTATCTCCTTCAGTTGCTAGTGCGCCTACCCATTCGATTTCGTACATAACACCTTCTTTACCTATAGGTTCATGGCCCGTAAAATTCTCAGGAGATCCCAAACAACTATATTCATTTTTAGATAAAGTTAGTAATTTTGCACAATCTCGTAAGGTACCCGAAGCTGATTTATTTGGATCAGCGTGTGAACTTTTTGTGGGAGACGCTTTAATTTGGTTTAGAACAGTAAAAAATTTGTTGAGAGATTGGAATTCTTTATTAGAACGTTTAAAGGAAGATTTTCTGCCCGGTTTTTCTGATGATGACATTTGGGAAAAAATCAGACATCGTCGTCAAGGTAAAGACGAATTGATTATTTTATTTGTTGCGCATATGCAAACGCTGTTTAGTAGACTGACTAACGAGCCAGCAGAAGTCACTAAAGTTAAGATGATAAGAAAAAATTTGATTCCTGATTATATTTCAGCACTTGCGTTGTCGGACATTCAAGATATATCTACCTTAGTAAATTTGTGCAAAAAATTAGAAGAAGCCTCTTTTATGAAACTAAACTCGGTTTCTGCATCTTCTAGTAAGCCCAATAAGACTTGTAGTCCTTCTAAGCATCCATTTGAGACTAAACATCCGGTGTTGAATGAAAAAATTTGTGCTGTTAAGAGTAGGGTGTTTCAAAATAAATTAGTTAATCCTCAAGCAACAGTAGCGGATAAGAGTACTTTGGAGTCTTCAGTTTTTAATTCTTTTAGTCCCGATAAGAGAAATAATTTTGTTTGTTGGAATTGCTCCCGTAATGGACATTGGTTTAGAGAGTGTAGAGCAACCAAGAAGATTTTTTGTTTTGGATGTGGTCGAAAAGGCGTTAAGGCAACGTCATGTCCACGATGTTCAAAAAACCAGTAAGGCGGCAGGTGCATAGTGGTCGGCATTCTGTTCCGCGTCATAAGGCTACGGTTATGATATGTAAACAAGAAAAATATTTTTGTAAAGACGATTGGTCGAGATGGCTTACAGTTGTAAAAATTTTTTGTCGGAACTCTACGAAGCCTAAGAATAATACTTTGTTCATTGAAAAGCAGTGTGATAATCGACCTTACATTATGGTGAAGTTACTTGATAGAGACATTACCGGTCTTCTAGATTCAGGATGCACTACCTCAGTGGTAGGATCCTTAGCTCTTTCGATAATCAGAAAATTAGACTTAAAAATTTTTAGTTCAGCAAAAACAGGTATTACTACAGCTGATGGTTCAATAAAGTCTGTTTTAGGTTCTGTTGATTTACCAATTTGTGTAGGTAATGACTGTCGTATTCTTAATGCATTAGTGGTTCCGTCCCTACCTCATGCCTTTATATTCGGTAGTGACTTTGCAAAATTATTTGGTGTAGTTGCCGATTTTAGAAATAATAATTGGTTTATTCAGAGTAACATTGAGAACAATATTGTGTATTTAGGTTCATCTTCTATCCCTTTGAGCACTAATGATTACTTGTTTGATTTGCATGACCTTTCGGATGCTCAGTGTGTGCAAGCACAAGAAATTATAAATTCATTCAATGAAATTAGCAGCGATGATAGGTTGGGACGTACTAACCTGATCGAAATGGATATATACACAGGTAATGCCAAGCCCTTCCATAAGAAACCATTTATGATGTCACCATATATGAGTAAGATATTGAATAATGAGTCGGACGACATGCTTAAACTTAAAGTTATAGAACCGTGTACTAGTCCGTGGTCCTCTCCAGTTTTGTTGGTTAAGAAAGCAGATGGAGAATATCGTTTCTGTTTTATGGTAGAACCCTGAACGACTTAACTGTTCACGATTCGTACCCCCTTGCGAATGTAGATAGAATTCTTAATATGTTGAGAGGTGCGAACTATATTTCGTCACTTGATTTGAGAAAATCGTTTTGGCAAGTCCCTCTTAGTGAGTCTTCTAAAGATAAGACTGCTTTCAGTGTTATTTCGCGAGGACAATATAGATTTACATGCATGCCATTTGGGTTGAATAATGCTGTGCAGACGCAACAGCGTTTAGTAGATGCGATTTTTGGTCCACGTTTTGAACCCCATGTATTTTGCTATTTGGACGACATAATACTATGTTCGTCATCGTTTGAAGAACACCTGAAGTTATTGTCAGAGGTTAAGCAACGTCTAAAAGAAGCTAATCTTACTATAAATATAGGAAAATGTGAATTTTTTAAAAAAACACTTAAATTTTTGGGTTATATAGTAGGTTCAAATTCACTTCGTACAGATCCCGATAAAGTATCGGCGATGGTTAACTTTCCTCGACCGAAAACCACGACAGAAATAAAGAGGTTTATAGGAATGTGCAGTTGGTATCGTCGCTTTATAAAGAATTTTTCGTCATTAGTTTTGCCTATCAACGATCTCATTAAGAAAAAGAAAAAAGGTAACATTGTAAATTGGAGCGCGGAAGCAGAAAATTCGTTTGTGTTGATCAAACAAGCATTAGTTTCAGCACCTCTTTTTTCACAGCCAGATTATTCGGCACCCTTTATTGTTGAGTGTGACGCCAGCAACACTGGGTTAGGAGCTGTTTTGATACAAAATATAAAAGGAGAAGAGCGTGTAATTTCGTACGCAAGTAAAACCCTGCGCCGTACAGAGCGCAATTATTCCACCACAGAAAGAGAGTGTGTAGCAGTTATTTTTGCAATTGAGAAATTTCGTCCGTGGGTGGAAGGAGTTCGATTCACAGTTGTCACTGATCATTTTTCGTTACTTTGGTTGAGTAATCTTCAGAATCCTACAGAAAAACTTGCCAGATGGTCAGTTCGATTAAGGCAACATTCATTTGATTTGGTACATAGGAAAGGGAAATTTAATATAGTTCCAGATTGTCTTAGTCGTGGCGTTCCTTTAGAAAATCCAGAAGTTAATTTAGTAGAGATCAAACTTGACAATGTGGAAAAACAGTTTTTGGTTCGTAGTTAGCTTTAAGTAATTTTTCGTGTTTCAAATTAGAAACACGCTAATTTGTTCTTATGTGTAAAAGCACGAATATGATATATGTTTCAACTATTGCTGAGCTGGAATTTCCAGTGTCAAAATTAAAAATTCACTAATTTGATGTTCTAAGAAACCGTTAGTTACAACAACAGGTGTTACTGACGTCACTTATTTTTCTGTAGTATACTGCTGACAGATGCGTTCTTGAAAGCAAATGCTTCGAACAGCTTTAGCACATCTTATGTAAATAAGAATATTTTGTGATCATTTTTTTGGGAACTAAAACTAGTACATTTAACTTAAAAAGGAAAACTTGAATAGTAACATTTTTAATGTAACCTGCCTGAACAGATCTGCACGGGTTGGAGTATCTTTGTGTAACAAGTTTACAATATGCTGTAAAATGTTTGATTATGAATAATTTTGATAAACCTTAATTTAAAATTCACGAAGTAATTCAATTATTTATTAAATTTTGTTGCATTGCATTTTGTTTTAAAAGAGATTCTTTTTAGTAAATTATTGGTTCAAGATTAAAGTTTTTTATTTTGAGCAAATATGATCAAACCTAACTATAGAAAGCTAACATCTTTAAGAGTAGAATTTTGATGCCAACTTTATATAGAAAATATCTTTTTAACACTTCTTTATGTATATTTGCGGGACACAAATAGTGTTCCACCTTTTTTTATTAACCTAACTATTATAATTTCTTACAGGAACAGCGTCTTATTTTATTAAGACAGGTTTTTGTCATCGAAGGCGATCTTTCTTTCTTTGGGTCTCCACGTCCGCCCTTAGAAATATGCCATGCCATTATCGTGAATAAGTCCGGACTTGGTGGCGCCTATTTGTCTGAGATTGAGTTTGACATACACACAGATTTCGACTTACCCCCCCATTTCTCATAGCTTTACCCAAGGAATAGACCCCTAGTTATGTCGGAAGACTTCGTTTCACTAGCGCCCAACGTCTAGAGTCGGATATAGATTAGAAAAATACGCTTCACTGGCGCCCATTTGAAAAATTGGCTTCGATAGTAACCGAAGCGTAAAATTCTAAATAATGTTAGATTAGTAAATTTAAAACAAAAGGTAAGTGTATTAGATATAAATATTGAGGGTATGTGCTAGGATCGATGAATAGGAGAAAAGTAGTTTTGATTACGATACTGCAAGATTATGTTAAGAGAATAAGTTAAGGGATAGTTTAAAGTAGAATTTGTAAGAATAGAAACCAATAACAAGAGGTATATTTTTATAAACAGCATAAGGCTAATTTAAAGCACATACCACCTACCCTAGTGCCAACAACTACCTATGATGATTTAGACGTAGAACGTATTTGTGAAAAAATAGAAGGATTGCTAAAACGGTTTAAGGAGATGAAATTTTGACTATTTGGAAGATGGAAACGCTAAAGTCTGTAACGAAAAAAGTCACAAATTGTAGGTGCATGTGAATTCCGAGAAAGAAATGATAGTAGAAGGTTGATAGTAAATTTCTGCATTGCAAATATTTTTTCCTAAGATATTTCCATAATAGAAGAGTATATGTTTTAAAGAAACTAGGAGATAAAGGATGAAGCGGCGTTTTGAAAATCTAATAAAAGACTGAAAGAATGAATGAAAGAATTTAGGTCAAAGAAGTGTAAAACAGAGATATTGTAAGAGATGGAAATAAAAGCAATTTTCAATATTTTCTTTAAAAAATGCCTTAAGAGCAAAGTAAATACACAAAATATAGAAAAGGCTTTGGAAGTTGAAAAACAAACGAAATTTGATAAGGTAGACAAACTATATACGAACGTAGAGGAATACTTTGGTGAAAGTATAGTGGACATTGGGGGAAGACGGGGTAGATAGACAAAACAGGGTTCCCATGTTAGTTCGTAATCCTAGCGTTTCAAGCGTTCAACCAGGCGCATAGTAGGAGCAAAAATGCCCCACTGCTCAGTAGTTTAAGTGTCGTTGAGTGGGTAGGCTAAACTGCTAAGTTAGGTTTAGAAAACGTATATTTCATCATGTCACTATCAATTTTCAAATATTTAAGGATGGTTTTTAGTTAGAGGAATTTTTGTTGAAGAAAGCGCCAAAGGGTCTAGATGGGGTACCTAGCAGGGGGCAAGTTGGAGTAAGTACTCCATTGTACCCCACGTGATTGAAACATTTTTAAAAAGAGACTTCTTTTCAGAATGATGAGAAACTATAATGGTAAAACTGATACAAGGAGGTGGCCAGAAGAAAACATTAAAAATGCGGTTACAGTTATCTTAGAAGGAAAAATGGGTATCTACTTGACTATAGAATCTTTTGAAGTTTAACAAGCTACCCTAAAATGGATAGTGAGGTTAGCCGCAAAAACTAGTAACATGATGATCATAAAAGTACCTCTAAGTCCAAAATTGAAATGTTTTTAAAGGAATAGGAGATTGAAACTGTAAATTACATTATTGGTATGGAGTGGCGCCTTTTTGGACGAACTACCGATTTTTAAGTCGTTAGCATCTTTAACAGTTAAACATAAAAAATGGACGAGATGGAATGGTATTTAGAATTTTTAGAACCCTATCCTTAACTTTTTATTATAAAACCGGAAAACACCTCGCTTGCAAGAGGAGCAGATTTTAATAAAGTGGTGTTTTACACATTGTTTTGAACTATCGGTTAGAGTATACAATGAAAAAAAGATGACAGATCATTATGTTTATAATGTAGATGAAATCGGTAGCTTCATTGTTCCAAAAAAATAAAAACAGAACTATTGCAGAAACAAGGAGAAATGAAGTCGGTGCGTTATCTTCGGTAGAATGGGGATCGTTGATTACCGTAGAAGTTTGCTTTGATTCAACCGTTTAGTATATGCCACAGATGTTGCTATTTCCCCGAAAACGATTGAAACGGGAACTCGTGACTAACGCCCCACAAGATGTCTGGGGTAACTGTAGTGACTGAGTTGGATTACGACAAAGCTATTCACAAAATGGTTTCAGATGTTCATAGTGTTCAGTGAAGCCACTAAAAAACGCCATTTGTTGCAACTTATCGATGAGGTATCGCATATTAAAAGTATAGAGCTAATGAATCTGGCTACAACACAGGGAGTTGAAACAATTTCGTTTCTACCCTACACAACCAATGGGCCGCAACTGCTAAATGTGAAGTATTTGAACCCTTTGGACATGTATTATGACCAAGCCGTAACATCTAGGCTAAGACGGAGTGCATGACTTGTACTAACAACAAGACCTGTTACTGAGTTACTTGTAAAAGCCTTCATACAAGCTGCAAGCATAAGTACGTCAGGGAATAGCTTACGCAATGCGGAATATGGCAGTACGACCCCTCTGTTTTTACTTCAAGTGACTTTGTTGCTTCTTCAACCACTGATATCCAATTAAACGATGACAAGCAACCTGAAATAGATTGCACCCCACACTCACAGAGAGACAAAGTGAATCAAATAGTAACAACTCGAACACAAACTCAAGTTTTGAATTTAGATAAGCTTAGTACTTAACTTGGTTGTCTGCATTGCCCTGAGAAACAAGAAAGCTATCCAGTACCATCTACACCTCCAAAGGAAACCACCTTTGCATTCGTTAGTCCAAAGTAATTGCTTTCGATACTTATCACAACTAAAACTAAAAGAACATCTAGAAAACAAGTATAAACTGAGATTATTACCTCCTCGCACTATAGAGTAGAACTGAAAAAAGAAATAAACAGTAAACTAGAAGCAATATAAGAAAAAACATCGACAAAAGAGGACAAAGAAAAGAGGTGAAAAACGTAAATTAGCAGAAAAAACAAGGCAGTAAGTAATATTTGGAAAAAAAGAACCCCCAAACAACAAAATGTCGAAAAATAGACTTGTCCAAAGGATGCAGTTATAAAGAGAATAGTGCCCCATGTCTTTATCGCTTGGGATAGATTCACAATTGCTAGAAGGTTGGAAAGGTTTTTCAATTTGTGGACGGTGAGCTAATTATGACTGTTCGGTGTTAAAAATAACGATGGTGAAGCAACACATGTCTGTTCATCGTGTGAACCTCACCATTTATTAATTATTTTTTGATAATTACCACTTTTTTTTTAATATAGGTCAACTGTAAATTCAAATTTTTATTTTATGGACTGCGCTAAGCATACATATTATAATGATCATTTTTAAACCCCATTGGGGATGCAGGATGCAGTAATATAATATTTCCCAAAGCGGTAATAGGGTATCTATAAATTGCGACCTTCAACAACGTGAAAAATTTGAACCACAAGAAACCAAAATTCCAAACAACTACAAATCTACGAATTACTAGTACTCGCTTTAACGCTCTTGCTCAATAAAACGCTTAAACATACGAACTAGCAATCAATCAAAATACAGTTCAGCAATCTTAAGCGAAGCGTGAACGTTGAAGTTGTTGTCGGCACAAGTAACGCACTAATTAATTGCAAATTAATGACAAAACTAAAATAGTAAATATTCGCACTAACATGAATTTCTTAACTTCGAAAAAATTGTTTTTTGTTTTTCATATCATACAGAGAAACGACGAGATTGTGCAATTTCAACACCGACACCGAGGTAGAGGTTCTAACTCTGAACAGTACGTCGAAAGAAGACTCCAAAGCTACTAGCACCATCCAGCTCATAGATATCCGGAGCCTCTTATTCTTCCGGCGGGAACATTCTCCCCACCTTAAAAATCGGTAGAACTTTTTATTAAATCAAGTTTTCAAAAAATAAATAGAAATAAATAAATCAATAAAAGAAATAAAGGACTATTGTTGCGTAATAAATCAAACTTAAATTAATGAACAATCCCGGTTGTAAACACTGATAAAGTATTGGGCATAATTTTACTACTGGGGATTTAAATTTAGTGTTTCTGGTTTTAACCAGAGTCAAGCGAATGACTCCACGAGCCCTAGGGTACACTTCTTCTATAATATCTAAAGGTCATCCTAATGGTGGAACATCATCTTGTATTAGGATAACAACTGCTCCGACCTATACAGGATTATCGTGCGTGCACCACTTTTATCTAACCTGTATTGTGTGCAAAATACTCAATTCTTTATGTGTGGCAAAATGATTGAACTAACAAATCTGGTATCCGTTTACGATCGCTCGCTGTCAAAATATCTTTTGACATAACACAAGCGGGTAAAAATTGCAGTAGCGTTTGCATTAAGAAATGTGCAGCAAAAAATCTTAAAATGAGGGTAGCTCCCTAGGGGATAATGCTATCTGAAAAATTCCTAGAGATTCGGGTAGCTGAGAAAAATCTAATATTAATTGATATAAAACAAGGTACATTTATCTAGAAAGATGAAAAATGTGCTAGTCGAAGAAAACTATTTGGTCCAGATGTTTGAGGAAATGTGGATGCTGGAGGAAATGTGGTTCCAAAACGTCACTAAACTATCTACTGGAAGCAAAAGCTTTTATGCGTAATTGAAATACGACGCAAAGTTTGACTCCAACAAAGCTAAACAAGCCTCTTCTTCAGTCCGTTTACTCCTATGAAGAAGTACGTCATTTTTATTGGATGCGTGCGCTCCTCTAGGCATGCTGTCAGTTATAGAGCATGTAGCAGCAATCAAAGTATATTTTTCAAGAAAAAGATGATTTATGTCAATACCTAATGTAGTTTTAAATTTGTTTTGGTGTGCGGTTCGACTAGGGCCAGATCTTATGGGGATGCGGGATGCGGTAATATAGTATTCCCCAAAGCGTGATAGCTTATCTATACATTACGCCCTTCATTGCGTGGAGAATTTGAGCCAGAAGAAATCAAAGCTCTAAACAACTACAAGCCTAGGAATTACAAGTTCTCACCTTAATGGTCTTGCTCGATAAACTGCTTCAAGATACAGGGCAGCAATCAATTAATAAACAGTTCAGCAATCTTAAGCGAAGCACGAAAGTTGAATTTTTTATAGGTCCAAGTAACTCACAAATTAATTGCAGATCAGTAGCAAAACTAAACTGCAATATTCGTACTGACATTAATTTCTTGACTTCAAGAAAATTGTTGCTTTTTGTTTTTCGTCATATAAAAAAACGACGTGCTTGTACAAGTACAAACCCGAGGTGCATGCTGTAACTCAGAACAGGACGTCGAGATAAGATTCTAAAGCTACCAGCACCATGCAGCTCATAAATGTCTGAAGCATCTTATTTTTGCGGTGCGAATACCCATCTTGCCCGTTAGGGCTTCGTGTCTTACCCCACCTGCGGGGCAATACGTAGTGAAATGATTTTTTATGTTTAATTACTATTCTCCACAAATTTAATTAAGAATGGTGCTTGTATTGGCAAGTATTTGTAAGACTAATCATCCACGGTTATTTTAATGGTAAAAAAATGTGGGTAACCGCGGAATTCCTAATTCTACTCTCGATCAAACGTTAAGTACTCGGACTTGCCCCACTTCCTCAAACGTGTATCAATAGTTTATTATGTAAGGGTAGATAATCGTTATATAGCAATAAAGAATAGCTAACTTGGTAAACAAAATACGTTGAGAAGCTATATAGAGAAATACTATAAAAAGAAGATATTGAACTGAATAAAAAAGGTGCCCAGTGTCAAGATTACAATTTTAAAAAGAATTAAGAAATTTATATTTCGGCAAAAGCGTAGGAGCAGATGATTTATCCGTCAAAAGCTATGTTTGGTCGTATCAGCAGTGCGTGTTATTTTACCATGCACCTTCAGTGGTGTGGGGTGTGTAGCTTTGACTCGAAAATAAAAATTGTGTAATCTGGTGCTTGATCTTATAATATCTCTAGCAGAAATAATCCAATATTTTTGTATGATAAACGAGTTAAGAGGATTAGCGCCTGTATGACAATTAATGCGGTGTTAATAGTCAATTAATAAATTTATTATATGATTCTTTTTTGGTAACAGCAGTGAATCAAAAGTGGCAAAAGGCCATAACGATCACGATAAATGACCACCTACTCGAATAAGACACCCCTTTCATCTAAAAAAGGATTTAAATGTTTGATGTATAAAGGTACAATGTCTTTTTGCAAACTTTCTATCATCTGCGAGAGTTGTACCTGTTGTAGTGCACGTGTTAAATATTGTACTGACATATTTGTCATCAGCTTGAATTTTATAAGTTTAATAATTTTATAAGAACGTATAACATATACAATAATGCATAAAAGTTTTGACCATGAACACGATTTCTGCCTACTCATCCAATATTGGAAGACCAGGAACAATAATAGCTAAATTACTTGAACATAATTCCGGAATTTCTTCATTTGGAGAAGCGGAAAAATGTTTAACAGGTATAAGGAGGTACCGACATTCATAATACACCATTCTACCAATGATTATGCGACAACCGTTGGGAGGGTAACATACCTCGAAATACGCGGTCAATGGATTTTTGTATCCCAGCTATGTGGTGACAGTGGTTAGAGTCAAAGTTGTTGTGAACTTTCGCCACTCTATTAGTGACAAATATAAACCAACGATGTTGAGGAGAATGAATTTACGATAAGGCTATCGTAGAATCCGTAAATGCGTATATTCTATGGAATAGAGTGAATTATATGTATCATACACGTTTCCTACCAACCTGGAAAGTAGAACTGCAGCGCCAAGCTCGAAGCGAGCTAACGTCACTATTTTTGTAGGAAAAATATTTTATTTTGAGCGAGCAAGACGTATTCAAATATTAACCTAAATCTGTTGCATGCAAGTAAAAAGCAATGTAGTACCTTCGGGTGGAGCATTGGAAAAAAAAAATCAAATGTAATGCATGCAAGTAAAGCCACTCCGTGGCGTAGTTGGTATGTGTGCGACTACTACGCCAAAGGTCTCGGGTTCGAATCCCGACACGGTCGGCCTGAAGAATGTTTGGCGAGAATTTTTCACAAAGATACACCCTCGTTCGGATGAGAGGTAAATTGAAGGTCCCGTGTGTGAGTGTTGTCACGCACGTTAAAGATCCTTACTTTGCTTGCAACAGCAAGGGTTCGGCAAAATTCCAAATTTTCCAGGTAAACAAAACCCGCTTCCTGGCCAATGTAGTACCTTCGGGTGGAGCATGGGAAAATCACATGTAGTGCATGCAAGTAAATTGCGCAACCCAAAGCCTTCAAACTTATACCACAGAATGCAACTATGTTTACATAACAGTTCGCTGCATTGTCTATTCAAATAAACAATAAAATCGAGCGATGTAAATAAATATTTAGATCGAGGCAGAGTAGCCCAATCAGGAGCCGAAAACTATTCAATAATACTGGGTTAGTTACTATTAGTAAACGTTGGCCATTTGAATATAATCATCAATGTTAGGCGGTTTTGATGTTACTGCGCATTAAGCAGACAATTCAGTCTAGCACGACTATTTGATAAAGAAGCATGATGCAGTTGAACTGGGTCCTCGCCAGCAACCTTCGTGTAGCGATAGGCGTTGCCGCTTAGCCAGGTGCAAGATGCACTTGATTACAGTGTATTTTAATAATGCGCTCAAACGTTCTATGATAATTTTTTGTAAGATAGCATTCAAAAGCTCTATGATTTTTTTTATAAAATAGCGTTCAAACGCTCTATGGAATTTTAATAATGAGTTGTCCAAATTTGTTAACTTTAATTTCACTAAATTTATAAAACGTGCTTGGAGGACTTTTTAGTTATGGTCTTTCCAATAATAATTTTCTTAAAGTTTGCTTTTTGTAATTATCAGGTTTATTATTCATAACGTAATTGTAATAATGTTTATTCTGGACATTCTGTCAAGATAAGACTGCGAGTATACAAGTTCAAATACCATAATTAATTTTCTGAATCACCGTTAAATTAATTATCTTTGAAACAAGCTGAGGAATGTTGAAAATTATGTATTTTGGATAGCCTGTTTTATGGTTTGGTTTTGTTTCGATTTGCAAGGATGAGATGCACTTCAAGTTTGTGTAAATGGTTCCAGTAAAATTTCAGTATATTACGCAATAAAACGTGAACAGTACGTTCACGTCAGTTGTTTGTCAAAGGATTGCATGCCAGCACATCTGGTCCCAGCAATGTAATTGTTTAAATGTACCTTAGAACAACACTTTACAAGGTAAGCTTTTTTTATTACTTTGACATGACGACAGCTGCTTACCTATCTTGAGAACAAAGCAGATTGTTGAAAACAACATTGTAACAATCGACGATTCTTGTTTTACTGTGTAATTATAAAAACTTTTTCTGTTTAGTATTTATCACAGTTTGAATTAAGGGTTATGTATGATATTATTACAAATGAATATGAATTCCTTAATTTAATCCTAATTAAATATTTCATTTAAATTCAATCATACTTTAAGTAATTATGGGGACGAAATTTATTAGACTTTGAAATTTTAATACACACTTGTAAACCAAAATTAAGGTTTTTAGCCCTCACTTGGCTAAGGAGCACTAATAGCACTTTCAAGAATTTTAATGCCTAAACTTGTGTTTATAATAGTGTTCAAATAATTGATATTAGTAGCTATCCCGCATGTGTAACAAGAGTACACTTCTTGTGTCCTTCTTTGTTATATTAATTATATTTTCTTTACAGCTCCTGCTTAGGCAGTAAATACGCTATTTCTCTCTAAGGATTTTTAAGTCCCCCTGTTTAGAAAATTTAAGGACATGGTGGCGCCCCTCTTGCACCCCTATTTTAGTATTAGAGTCAGTAAGTGAATAATGTTTTTGTTATAAAACCCACGACAACTCTTCATAAGCTCTACCCGAGGAATAGACCCCTAGCTTAGTCGGAAGAGATTTGATATTCCATCATCTTAAGGAGACCATAACCTCAAGTTTACTTGAGTAGACCATAAGATAAAGTTGTTGATAATAACATGCTCAACCTCGCAAATAGAACAAGTCTGAAATGGCATTAAGTATGACCGTGTCCTAATTATATTGCGTGCAACTGCAATTTCTAGTCGCACATGGCTTTTAATACGAAAATTTCAGTAGAATTTCAATTTCAATATAAAAATTTTTTCCGTACTTCAGAATTATTTCTTCTAATGACCATAGTTTTTTGTCAGCAATTCCTTTTTTATATGCCCGCGTCTTTTTTTTCTTACATTACAAATCACAGCTTGCTTTTACGAGAAGACACAACTTAAAACTACTCGAGCATAATTAGTTCCAGTTTAAAGGTTTCTCTAAAAAACAAAAGCAAATTAAATTTGTTTTAAAATAAATCAGGTGGCTGGAATTACGGGAACTTTTAAGTTAAAAATTTTTCCGACGACCACTTGTGAAAACAACAGATTACACACTACTTATTTATGTAGAAAGTAAAGTATATCACTCTAGAGTGCGAAAGTACTTTTCAACTCTAGAGTGATATGACTGATGTTAGTATGTTAGTTACCTAGGCAACCCAAACGACTACCGGTTTCTATCTTTTTGTATTCATTCGTTTCGTTTTGGCTAATAAGTTTAAAATACTCATAGGTAAATCAATACTGACAGTTTCCATTTTACCTAAAGATGTAATTACTCATATTAGTTTGTAATTGAAATGATTTCTTCAATAAAAATTGAGAATGCATACGCTAAAAGCAACAGAGTCGCGGATTTTATAAAGACAAAAACAAAGTAGGCGTTCGAATTTTCAACATCAAAACGTAAAATAAATTTTATAGCTGTCTGTCTGTCTTGCATTATTGTGTACACATTTATTGCAAATAAACATAAAAATAACTATTTTGTGATTGTTTTTAGTGGTGGTCGTCGGAAAAATAGTGTACATTACTCGCGTGGAAAGTGACATTTCACACTCGTGGAATAGTCGTACTCGGCTTACGCCTCGTGCGACAATACTCTTCCACTCGTGTGAAATGGGTCACTTTCCACGCTAGTAATGTAATATACTATTGCTCGCCGCTTGAAAATTTTTACAAACGACTTTTTGTGGAAAAAATTAAGTTTCCAGGTTAAAAAGATTTGGTGGACAAAAGATTAGACCTTCGTTTTTAAAAAAATTAATTGTGTAAGTTCGAAAATTTCAGGGTAGGCATTTTCGGGGATAGACAAGGGAGGCGGCCGCAACAAAATTATGCTCATTTGAGAGGTGAAAGACTTGGTGACTGGAATGATAGAGAGGGTAATAGATACGGAGGTAATTGGGGAAATGGAAATAATAAAAATGGGGATGGGAGAAGTTCGTGTGTGCTGCAAAATAGTGCGCCTAAAACGGTTACGAAGTTAGCGTCCCCTATTCTAAAAAAATAAAAAGATCGGGCAACGGGGAAACTACGCAACACTTTTAATTGCTCTGGCCCCACAAAAGGAAGGTGTCTCAATAATACAAGTAGTACTGTTAATAAGGTTTATTCTAAGCAGTCCTGGCTATCATTAGGAGTTGCAGGAATATTTGCGTTTAGAAGGCGACGTGGAACAATATTATAACCCGTTTTCGGTGAAGTCTTTGTTTTCGAACGTGGATATAAGAGAAAGTTTGATGGAGGAGGAAGCAAGTAAAGAGTTACTTAATCCTTTTTCTGGTGTTCTTTCTATGTTGCAGAGAACAATTAGTAATATTGAAGTCGAATGTTGGTTGACACGGGTAGCGAAGTTACAGCTATTAGTAGCGATTTGTTTGCCACATTGCGAGATTCTGAAGAGTTGGATGTGTTACCAGTAGTAGGCGTTTTGGTTAAGTTAGCTGTAGGAAGGAAACGGCAAGTGATAAAGTGGCAAACTAGATTGGACGTAGAAGTAGGAGTGTTCGTGATTCGAGAATGTAGCTCAGTGGTTCGAGATTGAGTGGTTGCAAGTAATCAACGGTATGATCACATTCACAACCGCGTGTACGTGAAAGCAATGTTTGTTGAACGAGGAGGTCACGGTAGACCTAATTTAAACGAGTTGCCTTCACACTACGAGCAATGGACTGTATATCGAGGAGCTTACGAAGCTTGCTGTAATTGATAACACTGACATACAAAAATAATAACGAATTTATTAATAACTGAATACCAATGTTACAATTTACAATTGCGGGAGCGCGTCTTTTTAATGCTCACTCTTTCGCGGTCTAACAACTTCTCCTAGCTTTAACACTGCCCAGAGGTGGGGCGAGACTGGTTGTGGCACGCAGGCCGTCTCGTTCAAATGTTTGTAAATATACATATTCCTACTCGTGTCGTAACATAAGCCGCCTCCCTTGAAATTAGTAATTTAAACAGAATAAGAATCGTACATATTAACAAACGTATTTAACGAACCTGTACATAATGTAAATAATTGTAAATATTTCACAATACATTTAGGTTTAGAAGAATTACAAATATAGTTTATAAGTTCTAATAACTAATACACAACAAATAGCATTTTATATTGCTACTACTATAGACGTTGCGCCGAGCAACTAGATTTTAAACTTCTTGCCCCTCGATAGGCAAAACACACAATTTCACAATGGGTCTTTTAATGACCCCACTCACCGTTTTGACACTAGCGACACGAATTTCACTGTCGCGTCCGGGATGAACTTCAGTTACACGTCCCAACTTCCACATTCTAGAAGGAACGTTATCTTCAGAAATAATGACGAGTTGACCAGGACATAATGATGCTCTGGTAGATGAATGCCATTTGTTACGCCTTTGTAATTCTTGTAAGTACTCTTTAGTCCATTTCGACCAAAAGTCTTGTTGGAGCAGTTGTACGAACTGCCATCGAGAAAGTCGATTGACCTTTTCTTGCGATAAGTCAAGTTCAGGTATCGCCTTTAGATTATCGTTAATCAAGAAATGTCCAGGTGTGATATAATCAAGGTCACAAGGATCATCAGATAGAGGAATCAACGGACGGGAGTTTAATATACTTTCAACTTCAATCAGCAACGTGTTTAATTCTGTGAAGGTTAAATGGGCATTAGAAGCAATTTTAAAGATATGTTTTTTGAAAGACTTAACCGCCGCCTCCCATAAACCTCCCATGTGAGGGCCTTTGGGAACATTAAATATAAATTTAATATTCTGAGAAACTGTATCTCTGAGAATCGCATTTTGTGTCGTTTTATCTGTTAAAAAATTAACAATATTTCGTAATTCGTTGGCTGCGCCTACATAATTAGTTCCGTTATCACAAAATATTTCAGCTGGAATGCCTCGTCTGCCAACAAATCGTTTGAGTGCAGCGATAAACGCTTCTGAAGTCAAATTTTCCACGAGTTCACAATGAACTGCCTTCGTGTTCATGCATACAAATACGCATCCGTATGCCTTTATAATTTTTCGTGAGGTACGTGAACCTTCTTTAATAAAAAATGGTCCAAAGAAATCCGTACCAAGTCTTGTAAATGCCCTTTGATTAGGCACTAAACGAGAGGCAGGTAAATCTGCCATTTTAGGTTGAGATTTGAGAGGGTTGTGTCTAAAACAAAGAACACAATTTCGTATAACCTTTTTTACTAAATTTCTGCCCGATAAGGGCCAATATTTCAAGCGAGTTGCTGCTAGCGTACCTTGCATACCACTATGCAAACTCCTTTTATGCGCGTTTAAAATAATTAAATCACAAAGTGAACCCTTTGCTATTAAAATGGGGTGTTTATTATCGTATTTTAAGTTAGAGTGACGCAAGCGTCCTCCTACGCGTAAAATTTGATTTTTATCCAAGATAGGACAACGACTTGGACACGATTTTATCCAAGATAACGCGATTGTAGAATCAGTATAATAACTAACAGACGAGAATTTTGTGTTGGAAACCGTTCGAATTTTTTCTACTAACTGTGCAAGCAACAGACAAGCACAGAGTTCAAGACGAGGTAAGCTTATAGTTTTTAGAGGAGCTACACGTGACTTTGCACACAGAATAGCACAATTTATTAAATTATCAGAGGTTATTTCTCTGACATAAATACAAGCACCATAAGCACGTTCCCTGGCATCAGCAAAACAATGAAGCTCAATGCAGGAATTATTGTTAAAAATAAGTTTTCGTGGTATAAAAATTTTAGAAATATCAGTTAAACACGATGAAAACGCTATCCATCGATTAAGGAGATCAGGTGGAACAACTTCATCCCAACCCGATTTAATTTTCCAAAGATCTTGCATGATCAGTTTGGAAATCGTGATTATAGGACCAAGTAATCCTAGAGGGTCGAAGATTTTCGCAATATGACTAAGAATCATACGTTTTGTAATTTGAGTTTTACTGCAGTTTAGTTGAGTGCTATACCGTAGTGTCGGAAATGGGAGACCAAAAGATATCCAAAGTTTTGAAACTCTCGCCATCTTTGCATTTTATGAACAAGTTTACTTGGTCGGACTCGATGTCCTCCAAAAGATTTGCAATATTCGAATTCCATTTGCGCAATGAAAAACAACCTGCAGCTAAAACACTTAAAATATTATCGCGCAATTATAGTAATTTTGTTTCGTCATTACTACCCGTAATTAGGTCGTCTACGTAAAATCATTTGTAATTACCCTATATAATTCGGGGTTCGAATATTCAAAGGGTTTCGCGAGCTCAAGCAAACACCTTGTAGCTATGAAAGATGTGGGACGCGTCCCATACGTAAGCGTTTTTAATTCAAAGATTTTAATTTTATCGTCACGAGAGAAACTATATAATATTTTTTGATATGGAGTATCGTGTGGATCTATTAAAACTTGTCTGTACATTTTGGAAATGTCAAAGGTCATTATGTATTTATAGAACCTAAAACGGATTAGAATGCTAAATAAGACATTTTGTATTACGGGACATCATTAAAATGCCGTTCAGCGACATCCCTGAAGTAGTTTTACATGACGCAACAAAAACCAGTAGAGTTCTTGATGTTAAAGATTCATTTTTATAAACTGCTTGGTGCGGTAAAAAATGACCATTGCTGTTGCAATCATCAATATTACCAATTTCTGCCATATGGCCGAGCTGTAAATATACTTGCATGAAATCACGATATTTTCTTGCAATGTCGGTATTTTTTGGTATTTTCTTTTCGAGGTTAAGAACCGTTTTTTGGGGATTTCTAGCGAATCACCTAATGCTTCTGGGCTAGTTTTCCAAGGCAAAGATGCCACAAATCTGCCAGAACTATCGCGCTTAATCGTGTTTTCAAAATGTTTTTCACATTCTGATTGCTCTTGAGATTTAATTGGAATTTCAGGAATGTGTTCGACTTCCCAAAATTGTGTAATGTTTTTGTCTAACTGGCGTAATGTATTTAAATTACATACAGCGGGATAAGCGTATTGATTTGGGACGATTCCCGAAATCAACCATCCAAAGACCGAGTTTTGTAAAGTAACCTTGTCGTTACTACAACGTATTTGACCAATGCTCAGTAAACGATAAAATACTTGAGCACCTATTAAAATATCTACCCTTCGAGATTCATTGAATTCAGGATCAGCGAGTTGCAAATTGGGCGGAACATCCATTAAATTTGCATCAAACGATTTTATGGGTAAATTAGAAGATATTTTATTCAACACAAAAAAATTGTAAATCGAGTTCGAATTTTGTGTATTTTGAGCGTACGTTAGCCTTGATAACTAACTTCGAGTTCGTGGTGTTATCACTAATGCCCGTGATTGGCAGATTTATTTTGTTTGTAGGAAGACCTAGTTTTTTTGCTAAATCAGTAGTGATAATATTTATTTGTGAAGCAGAGTCTAGTATAGCTCTTGCATTTTGATAACATCCTGTATCATCTCTTACTTCGATTAAGCAAGTAGATAATACAATATTACACGGGTTTTGTATTGCGTGTAATACGTGAATTTCATCTTGAGGGCTCTGGCCATTAGAAGCACACTCAGAATGATTCGAGTTTAAAGAAGCTTCGCGTTTAGCTTCCTGTGAAGGTGGCTTACGAGTATTACCGTTAGCATTCACCTTATCTAAATGTAAAATTGTATTGTGCAAGGCACCACATTTTCGACATCTAGTGGATTTGCAATAGGGCGCAGGATGACCTGGTCTAAGGCAATTGAGACATAAACGCTTTTTACGAACGTTTTCTATACGAGCTTCGACAGAAAGTTTTAAAAGATTCGAGCACTGATTTGTAAAGTGATTACTTTCTGTGCAATAATTACAATTACTTGGTTTGTTTAGAGTCAAACTGCAAGACGCGGGCTTGTAATTATTTTTTGTGAATTGTCGTTTGAAACTAGTGTTATCGCTAGCTTCACGAGAATTTATCGCATTTAAAGCGTGGCATTTTTGTGTTAAAAAGTCAGATAACATTTTATATGTAGGTACATTCGTGGACGTTAATTTATTTTCCCACTCACTGCGAGTTGTAAGAGGAAGTTTCGAGGTTATTAAATAAACTAACATATCGTCCCAATTATCAACAGATCTCCCCATGGCAGTAAGAGACCTTAAATGTTGCGAGGCAATATCTAAAATATTACGTAGTCCCTGATAAGACTCTTTATGTAAGGCGGGCAGTTCAAAAATTGATCGAATGTGATTTGTAACAATAACTCTTTCATTTTCATATCGATCACGTAAAATCTGTTTTGCGTTTTCGTAATTTTCAGGCGTAATTTCCAAACATTTGATGGTTTCGGCTGCTTCCGATTTTAAACATCCTATCAAGTACTGTAATTTGTCCAAAGGACTTAATGAAGGGTCTGAACCTATTAAAGAATCAAATACCTGAATAAACGAGAAATATTCTTCAAATTTTCCTGAAAAATAAGGGAGATTTAAAACCGGTAATCTCGCTGCTACTGAGCGATTAGCAGAAGTATTGAGATTAATTTCTGGTTGAGGAACAACAGGTTTTTGTTCTGGTTTATTAATATTTAACGCGTTGATTTTAGCTTGTAACGTAGAAAACATCGTATCAGTTTCCATTTGTTCATTAAATAAATCTTGAAATTCTACATCAAAATCAAGATTGTAAATTTTTTGTAAATAAGATTCAAGTTCGTTAATTAATTTACTACATGTATCAAATTGTCGCGAAGCTTTTTGTTGAGTTTCCTGGGAAATTTCTTCCGATAAATATTTTTCAAGAATCGTAAACGAGCGCTTTAGATAAGAACGTTTAGTTTTGTATTTCTTAATTTGTCCGTGAATTAAATTCAAATCTGGATTTTGTGCCATGATGTTGAAGTATTATAATGAATACAAACGGGTTTAATTTAAAGGAAAGGGTGAAATAACAACAGTGTAATGACCTTTAACGTAGGCAAGATTACCTGTATTGTATTCAAGTTCAAACTACGGGTTGAACCAATGTAAACACAAAGCACCTGATGAAAGTAGCTGACCTCCTTCCACTAGGGTTGTTGGCGATCGAGAAATATCGGCGTATATCGTTTATCGCAGCTATCTACAAGTTCCAATGATTGTAGGTTGCCCTTGTAGCTTGTTTTGAAATCGTGGTTTCCTTTTCGCTCTAATGTAAGAAGAGGAGGGAACAACTTGCAAACCAGAATGTTTTCGAGTATTTGTAGCACTGGTTTACCTGAGAATATTAGACTGTGAAGATACGCTTCACTTCTAGCCCGATAAGAATGTTTGTTACCATATGCGATACATTGAAGCACGATAGCACCATATGAATTCGCATATACGAGAACGAGTTAGCAATAGACGCACTAATTATTGTTAGATTTTCTACGTTTTTTGATAGATAATTTAACAAACAGGAGGCCATAAAAGTTACGATCCTGCATCGATGGACCAAATATAATGTTCGTGATTCGAGAATGTAGCTCAGTGGTTCGAGATTGAGTGGTTGCAAGTAATCAACGGTATGATCACATTCACAACCGCGTGTACGTGAAAGCAATGTTTGTTGAACGAGGAGGTCACGGTAGACCTAATTTAAACGAGTTGCCTTCACACTACGAGCAATGGACTGTATATCGAGGAGCTTACGAAGCTTGCTGTAATTGATAACACTGACATACAAAAATAATAACGAATTTATTAATAACTGAATACCAATGTTACAATTTACAATTGCGGGAGCGCGTCTTTTTAATGCTCACTCTTTCGCGGTCTAACAACTTCTCCTAGCTTTAACACTGCCCAGAGGTGGGGCGAGACTGGTTGTGGCACGCAGGCCGTCTCGTTCAAATGTTTGTAAATATACATATTCCTACTCGTGTCGTAACAAGGAGATAGGGTAATTTCGGAGATATTTCTATTGGCGCCGGATTTGAATGAAGGTATAATAGTGGGCAGTGACTGACTAGATTAGGCGGAGACTAAAATTGATTTTAGAGATAAACAGGTAAGGTTTAGGTGTGGAGATGCAGCAGTGGCTGTATCGTTCACAGAAGCGAGTAGGGAGGTTAAAAAACCATACTTATCAATTCAGAAAATTAAAATAAAGAAAGCAGATGTATATTTCAATGAGATGACTGAATGTGCAAATAATCTTACGATGTTATGCGGGGCGGGGACAATAGAAAAATTATAAATGAAAGAAATCAGGGTTTTACTGGATAAGTATGAAATTGTGTTTGGGAAACCACCTTATAATATAATAAGTAGGGTGTTGAATTTTCCGCCGAGTGCAGATGTACCTCGTGAAGTAATAGTTAAATTGACCAAAGAAAGGTTGAAAAGCAGGGCTCATAAGCACAAACGAAGGCATGATAAACCAATCCCCGTGAAATATACGCTCGACGAGTTAGTTTTGGTTAAAACACATTTTCAATCGTCCTCACTGCAAAAGAAAATTCGTAAATTTTTCTTGCTGTACGAAGGTCCTTATAAAATAGACAAAATAGTGGGTCCTAATGTATATCTGTGTTGGCATAACCAAATTAGGAGAGTGCGTTGTCGTAGTGGTGAGGAAAAATTATTTTTGCACCCGCAAGTAAAATTTTGTTCCTTTTTGGAGGCGGGGCTGCTATAAGGGTACATTTCACAGTTCACATTGACAAAACGTAAAACGAAGACAAACATTGCAAAGAGAAATTTAATCAGGAAATTAGAGTTGTTAAGGATGAGATTAAAATGAAGACGACGAAATTAAAATTACTAACAAGGTTGACAATTTAAAGAAATTAGTTGAGCAGGGAACGGGGTGAGGTGATTACTATGCTCGGTTTTCGGAAACACCAAAATTTTCTGGGGAAGATCCTGTTGGACTTTTAAAAGTATTAGAACAGTACGTGGATAATATGGGAATATCGGAAAATAATAAAGTTTGACGCGATTAAATCGTTGGATAGGGACAAGTTAGATTTTACATGTGTTAATGATTCTATAATCGATGGGTTTAAAAGTTGGTTCTTGAATACTTAGTGGTCCGTGACGAAACAAAACCAAATTTGTGGAGAGATTTATGCTTACAAAATTTATGACCCGAGGTACGGAAGTATGGGTAAACATTTTGATTACTGGGTTCGATGGGTTCGGTATTTAAAACCGCCAATCGATGAGGAAAGTCTGATTCATATAATCTTTTCACATTTCCCCGACGAATGGATGCGCTATTTAAACATCATGAGATCTAAAACGTATGTGAAAGCGGTGACTGCACTAAGCAAAGCAGATGCCATGAGGAGTAGTGGTTCAGTTAGAGAAGAGTGTTATGAAAATGTTAAATGTGTAGATAGGGTCCCTTATAATCAAAGGGGATAGACAAGAGGGGCAGTCGCAACAAAATTATGCTCATTTGAGAGGTGAAAGGCATGAGGACTGGAATGATAGAGAGGATAATAGATACGGAGGTAATTGGAGAAACGGTCTAGAGTAAAAAGATCCATCAGAATAAAATCATTAAGCAAATCTTTAAAAATACTTTAAAAGCGGCGTGTTTAACTTTTAAAATGAAACAGTTAATAAATATCGTCGAGAGGCTAGGACCACCAACCAGTAGCAGGAAAAAGCCGTCTGAGCCTTGTGACGAAGCTGCATCAGAATGGGTGTATTATTCTACCACTAACAAAAAACGGTATTTTGGTTAAACCTTGTTATGTGGTTAAACGTATTTGTACTTGCGTACATCTAAATAACACATTGATCAATTTACTTCAAATGTATTTGCTCGTAAATAAATTTTCCTATCTATTGTCTAATATAGATAAGGGCATGCAAAAGGTTATTTTTACTGTCTGGGGTTCTTGAAAAATGCTCAACTTAATTAGCTAATTAGTATCAAATAAACTAGTTCATTGAAATAGATTGAAATTAAAATTTTAACAATCAGTACTTTTACTGGTGGTTATCGCAGAGCCAATTGAACTGCACTTGACACACTTCATCTTGAAAACTTCAATCTTTGATTATGAGAACTTTAGAGCTTAAGACATTCAGCTAGAATGCTTTTCGCCTTACTATAACTTTCTCTATTACACATCACAATGCGATAAAAACTAGAACACATTTTGTTGCGTTCAAAGCACTAAAAAGATTTTACACAAATTTTTAGCGTCAAACAATAAATACGCTGTTGATTCGTATTTTTTAATATTCTCGAACACAAGTTGCTTCTGTCATTCGATTCAGCTCATCAAAAATCACGAAAGGTATTTGTCACCCTCTATATTTCCATCCTTACGGCTACCTAAAAAAACCTTTTAAGCTACATTTAACCCAATTTGCCTTTTTCGCAAACCCTGTCTGAGATGCCACGTTTTACGCTTACAGACGGCAGCATTTATTTTTGATGATGACGCAGAGACCACTTTCATTTCTAAATCATACAGTTCATTGCCTTTGTGAATATGACAGATTATGCATTATGCACTACGACTTCCATTTTTAAATGTACTATAGACAACCAAGGAATCGAAATGTAAGTGACAGAACGCTACTCAATAATGCAAGCCGCAAGTGTTCAAACGCCTAGAAAAGACTGGGATCGAGATCAACAATAAAGGAAAATAAATCTGTCTATATGTATTAGTTTCCTTTGTCCTCTGGCTCGATTTCCAGAGAGTCTCTTGTTTTGTTCTGTCTAGGAATTTAAATTTAATTGTCTATTGTCCAGGAAATGCACGTAAAATGAGAATAATTGTGCAGGTAAAGCTTGAAGTATACGCTAATTAAAGGAGCAATTGTCGGACTACTGTGGCAATAATCACAGTGGTCTATTAATTACTAACTTTTCTAAAACATTTTAACTTGATACACCACAGAGATTGATTAAATTTTCTAGGGTGCTTCATAGGGTACCTAGAAGTAGCTTTTGTCACTTTTCTAATTTTTCAATACATCATCTTTAAAAGAATAATTTTGATGATTTAGCCTAACATATGTGCATCTATCACTAAACAGAAGAATCAAAGAATTATTTCGACCATTTTAAGTGTTTTTTAGATCAATAGTCAAAACCGAAATTGTAGCAAAAAGAATTCATTTCTAGTGCTTCCTTATTCTCGAAAGCGTTTTCCATATATTCAATGTATTGATTTGGATAGGGAAGTAAATCATCTTTGAATAGGATTTACAGAGTTCTAATAAATTGTTTCTGATCAAAATTCATAAGCATTAGTTGCGTATATTGGCAATTTGAAGAGAAAAACAACTAATAACAGGTTTCGATGTATATGCAACTCATTAGACTTGTTTTGTTTTTTTTATGATTTTAATACTTTTTTTTACTATAAATTTACATATTTTGTCTCAATATGATATAAATTTGTCTTAAAGGAAATAGTTTAAAAAAAGATTATCACAGTCTTTTATAAATAATATACTTCGTGAAGGTTTGCTGCTGATGGAACAGTTCCTAGAATTGCAGCAGCGTTTCCTCGCTGAACCGCAACGCTGATTCTTTGAATTAGAAAATTTGTTGAAAGTTTCTCCGCGTAATATTTTTAATAAGCTTACCGATTCGCTTGATGAGTTTAAGATCACTTTCACCTAAAGTCTCTGATGTCTCGACACATACTGGGATAATATGGAAGTTGGTTTGCAAGTTTTTGCAGAGGTTGTTCTTATGGTTCTTCCGTAGTTGAGCAGCATGGCCTGGTTTTATGCACCTTTTATTTATTTATTTATCTTCACAAAAGGTTTTGAAATCATAAACATGATTCATATATATTGACGTGACAAAGGGGTCAAGAGCGATCATTGAAACACAAATTTTACAAATATAACCTATCAAGAACAAAAGAAACTGGAAAAATAGAAATTTCCTAAAATTGTTTGTTTAACCCCGTATAATATAAGCATATTGTAAATACGTAGCCATTAAAGTGAAAAGCAAAACACACTACCCGTGTATTTAAAACTTCTAATTTTTAAAATAGTCGTGTAATCCGTATATGTATAATAGTTATTAATGAAATACCTTAAAACGTATTAAATGCGAACTTTATATTTTATGCAAAACGATTAATTTCAAGCGTAAATACAAAGCTATTTATTTTCACTTATTAATTATCATAAAAATACATTTCCGATGCTTAAAATATTCTCTACATTCGATGTAAATAGCATAGAATAGTGCCAGTTTTACGCATTTCATTTAAACAACATTCGTTTTATTTAGCGTGTCTTGTTAAAAAAATAAAACTTTAATCTTTGTAAAAATACTTTTGTGTATTAAAAATACGTTTTGTTTTCAGTGAAAACTCGTTGGTAAAGCAATTAAAACCATTGGTCATTTATGTAATATTTATATAACTACTCCGTGTAAAAACCAATCTCTTTTATTACAATTATAAAAATGCAACTCGTTTGCATTATAAAGCAATTCTAGCATTAATTAATTAATCATATAGGTTGACTCCAATACGTGCATAATATAAATTTATTTTTAAATAAAGAATTTTATCGAAGTTTTGATATTTAGAAAAAAAATGCGTCATTTGTACTTAGAACTACTTAAAGACTAATTAACAAATAAGCATTTATCCTAAGAAGCCGCAAGAACATTAAAATTCATAAAATCCGTAAGAATTAATTTTATAGCTTTTGTAATTACTGCTGGATAGATGCGGTGGCGCAATAACCTTACGTATTAGAGGACGGCGCAGCGCTTGTTACTATTATAAATAAATCACGCGGGTAGATGCTAATGAAAAATTCCCAGAAATCTTGCATCATTACGGTGTACTAGGTTATATAGAACTCATACAGTCAAGAAAGACTGATGTAGTCAAAATAAATTGCAATAGGCGAGAACTTTTATTAAAGAGAGGCATTCAATGAAGGAATTCGATTTAATTCATTTCAGTCGGGAACATGTTGTTTTAAAGAAAGCAGACGCATACCGTATTTAAGCTCTGCATTCCAAATCATTTCACTTAAAATATTACTACCATTATTCATTTTATTTTTAAAATCTATTATTATTATTATCTAGTATTTTACTACCTCTATTCACTTTATTTTTAAAAACTGCATTGACAGAAAGTTCCCTAATCTCCTCAACTACACCTGCAATTATACTGTTTTCATTAATTTCATGTATTATTTCTATCTTTTCTACATTATCTTCTACACTTTTCAATGATTCTGACTTTTTCTCTGAAAACAATACAACTTCTTTTCTAATCTCACCAAGTTACCTAATACTCAAACTTTTATCTCCTCTCCCTTCCAGCTCCTCAAATTGATTCAAATTCGTACAATCTTTTTCTATCTCTGTATGAACTTCCTCATTCCATTTAATCCTTTCATTCCTCATAATCATCATTTCATTCTCCGTATCTATTATACCCTTCATCTTACTTATAAAATCCATTCCCAGAATGGCATCAACTCTTAACTCTGGCACTATTGAAAATTCTTGCTCAACCTCAATCCTTCCCACTACACTTTCAAAATTATGGTACTGTTGTTTACTCCAAACTTCTTGTTATTCGGCTATATTAAATTATTTTTTTAATAGGGATAAATTTTTGCATTAACTTTTTATTATCTTTAATAAAACCTTCACTTACTAATGTTGCTTCAGCTCCTGTGTCTAAAAGTAATTTAATCTCTTTTCCTTCTACTTGTAATTTTATTATATAATAGATAGTAAATTAATTTTCTCATTAGCTTTTAAATCAATTTTCAAACCAAATTTTATAAATTCACGCGCATGTTTATATTTACTAATTTCTATACCTTCGTCGTTTGATTTTTCTGCTTCTAAAAATCCTGCCCATTTGACGTCCCAGGTTGACTCACTATCTCTGCGTATGTCTTTCTATTATCATTGCTATTATTTATGACATATTCTTGTAAAACCAACAAAGTCTTGGAAAGTGGTAGTGAAGAAGTTATTAGTCATCTCCATATATTGCTCTGAATTAACGGTTACTGTGCGACCTTTTTGATCAGCGAAAAAGTACGGACCGTTTAATCCTAGTGCCGACATCGCAGCCCAAACAGTGACTTTTGGTGAATAAAGTGGTCTGCCATGTTTATGTCTTGAATTCACTGAACTACAATAACGGCAATATTACTTATTAACGTGGCCGTTGAGGACGAAATGTGCCTCATCCAAGAACAAAATGTTGTTAAAGGTCGAAAATCTCTCAACCATGGTTAACGAAGTTAAGCCTCATAGCGCCATCTGTGAACTTTGACTCTTGAACCAACTGTACCTTCTAGGGGTGGAGATGAAAGTCTTTACGCATTATGCAAGGTAGGAAACTTTTAGGAATACTTCAGACACTTGCCCTTTTACAAACAGAGAGAGCAGGATTTGTTCGAACTGACTGACGTACGCTGGAGGACCTGTCCCTTGTTTCGTCAATCCAGTCTCTTCAAAGTTTTGTCACAATATTTAAATGAGATGAGTACTCGGTGCTTCATATATGTGATGCAATCGATAAAATTGGCAAAATATTAGTCACGTTATAACGGCAGAACTATTCTCTTTATAATATTCATGCACGCAGCACGCACGCTCCGCTCCTGTGAAACGCTCCATAGCGGCTGAATTCCCTAAGACCCGGTTAGCGATTAGAAGAATTCCCGCGCCTCTCTCGTCGTTTGCGTTTGCACAGTAGGTAAACCAAATTGAAAAAGAATTTTGGAATACCCAATTTGACGGTTCAGTGCTAAAGTATCTCATGTTAAAAAACCTATTTTTCAGGAGAAGAAAATAAGTGTTCTATAAAATAAGTATTCAACCTTAGTTTTTGGTTTGTCGTTCAGGGTATGCTTTTTGTACGATAGCGAACTATACCTAGTTTATGGGCTATGACTTGCCAAAACAGTTTTTCCTGCACATACGGTGCTTTTGCACAAATTTTTCATCAAAAAAGTGACACGAAAATAATGCTTTTGGTGAATTTCGGAATATTTTTATTTTCTAAAAACATTTTACAGTTAAAGTAGTGCAATATTACATTAGTCTTCTTTATCTGTCACATCTGGAATATGTTCATCTACCTTTAGGGCTTTATAAAATCCTTGGCATGAAGCAGGAATTACTTTTTTCGAACAAAGATACATCAAGTCTTGATGTTTTGCTTTTGATATAGAAATCGTATCCTCGTGCTGTGTTAATGACGCAACTTTGAAAATCTTTGTACGCTCTAACAGTTCGCTTTTGTATACAAATCATGCCGACTTCATGACCTTTATGTATTTCACATTACTCCAATTAACTTTTTCACTTCTAGAGTTTACAGTCCAATCGTAAAATAAAGAATATTCTATTTCAATGGCTTGATACTGTAGAGCATGAGATTTAGCCGTCTCGACAATTGTATGGAATTGATTTAGAACGAATACTTTTTGCTTTCTCATTCTTCTCTCCAACAAAGCGTGTATACTGTGGGTTTCATTTTGAGTGTGGCCTCTTTCTAAGAATGTGTGAGGTATTGAACTTAGCGTTAGTGTGCTAACACTGTAGAGATACATGAAACACATGAATTGATTTCAATTTGGCCCTAAACAACTGTGGCGCCTTCTTGTTCCTTCTTTAAAATATACCTCTAAACACAAGATGCAATTTCATTAGCACCACGTTTACCGTCGCCCTCTTGCCAGATGTAGCAATGACCGGTATTAATCTTCATATCAAACACAGTAAGATTGTAGAGAGATAGTTTTCTTCTATAGTATGGGATGCATTGGAGTATGGGAGATTTATAACCTTTTGTAAATCAGAACAGGCAGCCACTGCATCCGTTCGATTTATATGTTCACGATCTGCAACTTTGTTTTGCATGTGGTCTTTCTAAATGGTTTCCATTTCTTACTTTTCCTTAACGCTACTGTTGTATTTTTCACACAAATCACAAAGATCTTTCTTTGATAGAAAAAATGATATATTAAATTCGTGATTAAAAACTTTTCGATAACAACACAATTTTCCACATTCTTCGCAATAGAGTTGGTACATCTTTGATAGTGTTAATCCCGAATCCAAGTACATCGTTTTAGAATCACGTCTAGCATAATGTAAAGCAACTGTCAGAAAACTTTTTATGTGATTTCTAACATCCTCTAGAATGTGTGATTTTACAACTGGATGGGAGCCATGCTTTCCTGCGAATGATTCAGCAACTGTACCTTCAGAAGACTTTTTCTTAAGCATAGTTTTCACCCACCGTTTGTTTATTCCTAGTGTATGCAAAAAGAACACCTTGCACACTTTAATACTTTTGTTGTTTAGTTCGAAATAGTTGTTACGTTCCAAATTTGTTTTTAAAATTTTCACTTGTTAATTTATTACTCGTTCAAATAAATTCCGTTTCAATTCCTAAATTCTTCAACTCAAACCCCTTTGGCGTTAAAAACGAAAATTAATTTAGTAACTTAAAATAACCCTGTCCGCTGTTAATTCATTATTCATTCGTCTAAGTTTCATGTCTACTGTTCAATAAAATCGTTAATTTGTAAGTGATGATAAATACGCTGTCTATAAATTTAAGACCTTGTTTTAGTTATCCCGTAATCTCTTAAATTCTTCAATAACATCCTGTTTTTAGGTAACCTTCAATGGGTTTTCTCAATGGTGCAAAAGTAACGACTTGTTGAGATTTTGCTCGCGCACGATCCGATTATAAACCCGGGTTTTCCGATTTTATTGCGCTTCGCTACGCTAGGAATTGGCAGTTAGAATTCGTGTTGTTTGAACCATCGTTGAGTTTGATGCTGCAGCTGGTGCGTCGAAGGGTTTTCTACATTATATTCGTCACTGTATTTAAAAAAAAGCGATGCACGTCTTTCTGTTCAACAACTAGGAGGTGTCCTGCGTGTATTCGCTTTTTTTAGCTGGAGGCCAAATGAGCTCTTTTGTTATGTAAAACAACTTCTTTCGTTATACTGCTGTTGCAATTATGGTAGCAGAGTACATGTATGCTGACTCAACTCCGACGACTTGCGAGCTAAGTATCAGGATACATACAGGTATGCGATTTGTCTTTTGTGTGTGTCAATTGTATTCCGTATTAACGTTTAGTGCAGTCACGTAATAAAAAAAACGTGACATTATAAGACTATTGTTGGTTACTGCGATTCGATATTATCGCTCTACAGGTGCGATGTACTATTTTTAAACATGCTTGTTTATTCGCTTTACCGATTAGTTTATCTTACAAAATGGTATCATGTACAATTTAAACACGTTCAACAAAAGCTCCCACATATTTATTTTCAATACTGATTAGTTTTATTTGCTGTAAATATGAGATGTGCAATTCGTAACTAAATTCCTGAAGTGTCCGTAAAATATAATTGTTTGCTTTGAAATAATAATGCTTAATTTGTTGCTTTAGTTTGTGTGTACAGAATCATTTATTTATTTTTATTTGTTAATAGATAATCGTGGGCGATGTGTTTTAATTTTTTTGTGTTTTATTTCTTTGTTTTTTTGGTATTTAGGTGAATCCCCCTCTCTCCGCGCTTAATAGCTAGCCTGGTATTTACTTTTCTTCCGGCTACATCTAGGTACGTAGCATAGTATTCGAGAGTTCATTTTCTTTTTTCTGTATCGGCCGCTTTTCTCAAACTATGTTTCGTTTCAAAACCGTAATACACTTGTTAAGATAATCTCGCTTCCGGTTGATGTCATCAAGTTTATAGAAACCAGTGAATAGGTTATATCTTTTGTTACTGGAGATTTTAGTTTTGTACTTACACCGACTGGCAACTCCACATCCAGTACCCATAACTTTTCTAGAACTTGTTTCCCTTTAGAAGTAGTATATGCTTTACCCTCGCTACGACATTTTTTCCGGATATTTCGTTTCCATATATTTAGATTTTTTTGTTTTTTTTTGCATTTAGGCTTTAATTTATCTTCTAATAATGCAGAATTAACAGTAAAATTAGAGTCACCTTTTTCTTCAGTAGCCAGTTCAACAGATGTATCACTTTCATCTGTGGATGGTTAATACTCACTTCCACTGGTACTTTCTTCCGAATCCGAATCAGCTCTACATTAGTAACATATTAATGTACATATCTTTTTACATTTGTAGTTACACTTACCGGCGGTGTTGCAAGCCCCAAAGTCATGAATTGTAGTAGTTAAATATAATTTTTCTTTTGCACCGTCCCCGCCACGACTGATTGATTGCTTTATAGGCACTTCTTTATCTAGCCGTTCTTTAGAAGTCGGTGTGTCTAAAATGTCACTTCTATTATCACAAATTCCTGAAAGGAGTTTGTATTTGTACACAGTTTTTAATTTCAGAAGCATTAAAAACCTACTTTTCATTACTAACTGCAGTATTAATTTACCACGTGAATTTGACGAACACATCTTTTACGTAAAGAATACACCTATAACTATATTAAACGCTTCACTAATTTAAAATGTTTGAACACACTACATAAATACTATTGTTACAACGCAACGGTTATTATTTGAATATTATGAAACTGCTGCATCAATTTAACACAATAGATTAGGTGAACGTATAATGCAGGAGAGGCAATCAATAACCAACGTCTTTTATTTTATAAACCCGCCAGGAACTACTTATCAGACACTTAGTGCATAATATGCATTTTAACATTGCGTAGCAAAATATCTCATGCTGAACTTTTGATATAGTTAGCAGGTGACGCCTTTATGCAAAAGTATCGTGTATGAACTTACGATCGTTTTGCCCGAGTATGGAAATGTATTTTATTCGTAAGATACTATTGTAGCACGTCTTTACTCTGAAGTGGCGATGTGTCCACTTACGATGCTTTTGCACAACACAGATATTGACTTTAGGTATCAAAAACTTCCAATAACAGAAAATGGCTTTCATGTCACTTAAGATACTTGTGCACTGAACCGTCGATATGTACCTGCACGGGAAAAAATTTCACCTGAAAACCGACTATGTCGCCTTGAAGTGGCTAGTACAGACTAGAAACCCCAAATGGGTATATGACACAGAACGTCGTGCTGGTACAAGTCAATGTAAAGCTCAACCTAAATAGAAACTTTATAGTGGAGTTAGAAAGTTGATCAATTTAATAAGTTTATTGCATAAATAAAAAGGCTATAACAAGCGATTGAATTAGCTTCCTAAAATCCTATACTTATTGCAGCTTTTTAAAGTGACAACTCTACATATAGTGTACCAGTGTTTTATGATTGTGTTTGAAATTTTAACGAATTCATGTGTTAATGGGAAATTTACTTCATAAGAATCATCTAAAAATTAATTTTGCAGCGAAAGGCTTTTTGATAACCGCCTTTTATTTACTAATACTATTTTCATACCCCTATGCTAACTGTTGTAATATTTTCTTTGTTACAGGTTAATGCACTAGTCGCATTCCATCATATAGCTGAATCTACTGGTAAGTGTAACTAGACATATTTAGGTGCGTGAAGTTAGCCGCAACATTTTTGAATTTTTTAAAAATATTTATGTCATAATTAGGCGCCAATTAGGCGCCATTTTGCGCCACTAAACCTAAATTTTGCGCCGTCTTGGCAAACAAGTTATTGATAAAATAAGATTCTTCCGGCCAAGTTCACAAAGCCGCACTTTTTTTCACTTTTCAGAAAATCTTTATTCCATAATTTAACGCCAATTAGGCGCCATTTTGCGCCGGTGAAACGAAATTTTGCGCCCTCCTGTGTATCAAGTTATTCGCAATAAACTATTTTTCTGAACTCCAAAAACGT
This sequence comes from Platerodrilus igneus, assembly GCA_036346225.1. Taxonomy (NCBI): domain Eukaryota; kingdom Metazoa; phylum Arthropoda; class Insecta; order Coleoptera; family Lycidae; genus Platerodrilus; species Platerodrilus igneus. Next base: position 3,981,392 of record JARFIW010000131.1, on the reverse strand, counting down.
GAAGTTGGCCGCGACTTTTTTGAATTTTGAAAAAAATTTTGCACCACATTTAAGCGGTAATTAGGCGCCATTTTGCGCCGTTAAAACGAAATTTTGCGCCCTTCTGTGTAACAAGTTATTCGAAAAACCATTTCTCCAAGCTAGCTTAAAATCGTGAAGTTGGCCGCGACTTTTTTGAATTATGAAAAAATTTTTGTGCCACAATTAAGCGGTAATTATGCGCCATTTTGCGCCGTTGAAACGAAATTTTGCGCCCTCGCTGCCTTGGTGGAACGACGAAATTAAAAAGGCAATACAGGAAAAGAAAGCTGCGCTGAATTCCTTTAAACGTAATCCCATTCACAGCAACCTTGTCACTTTTAAACGCCTACGTGCTATAGCTAAACGTAAAATAATTGTAGCTAAGAAAAAAAGCTGGGAGGAATATGTCGCTAAGTTGTCCACCAATACTCCCATATCAGATGTATGGAGAAATATCAGAAACATTCTTGGGAAAAAGTTTCCACTAGTATTCCCGGTGTTAATAGATAACACTCAAACCATTGTGGGAAACGAGAGTATTTCAAGTTTACTAGCCTCGCGCTTTCAAGATGAGAGCAGTAACGACAGTTATAGTCTAGTTTTTTTGGCCAAAAAGTGGGCACAAGAGGGTCCCCTAGATTTCAACGACATTCACTCATCACCATATAACAATGATATAACAATGACCAAACTTGAATACATCCAACAACAAACTAAAAATTGCGCTCCAGGACCTGATATGATCACATACCAAATGATACAAAATCTACCTATCTCAAACAAGATATCACTACTAAAACTATACAATAACATTTGGAAAACCGGTATCTTACATGACTCCTGGCGAGAAGCTATCATAATTCCTCTACTAAAGCCATTTATATACCCAAAAAGCCCTAACAGCTATAGGCCAATTTCGTTAACGTGTTGCCTAAGCAAGATCTTAGAAAAAATCGTTAATTCGCGGTTAGTGTGGCATCTTGAAACAAACAATTTATTGTACCCATCCCAGGTAGGTTTTCGTAAGCTTCGATCTACCACAGATCAACTAGCCGTACTAGAAGCAAACATCTTGAATAGTTTGTAACAATTTTATTTTCGATAATAAATCCCTCCATATAATTTTAAGAATAATATAACAATTTTATTAATAACAATAATAATTTGCATTCAACTTCAAAAGTAATACGTTAAGCCTGCATCGTCCTTTAATAATCTACTTATATTTAAATATCTGTGTAGTATACAGCTATTTACAAGCACAGCTCTGTTTGATTGTTCCCCTCCTGACGGCGCGAACGCCCGAGCTAGTTAGAAGTTAGTCGGCCACAAGTGATAGCAATATCAATGTGTACCCTAGATTACAGGCCGGCAATCTGCGAATCTACTTCAATTAGTGAACATATCTTCGAATAACGCGCGACAAGAAGGATGCAACCTTTTTAAGACACATAACGACAAGAAGGATGCACTTTTTAAGACACACAACGACAAGTAGGATGCAACTTTCAAGACACACAAGGACACAGTAAAGTATACACATGTAAGATGCTACCTTTGGAAGGCGGCGTAATTCCACTGCTGCAGAATGTATTTCAACAGGATTTGATTTGACACGTGGAACGAAGTCATTATAGAAGTTGTTTTAGATGAATTTGTTTCAAATTACAAACGCTGTTATCGTTGCTTGAAATAACGGGGATCCCGTCTTTCTTTGTTACAAGGCGACAAATGCAGTTTTGGTTCGTAGATAGCTATAAGTTCTTTTTATGTGTTTCAAAACTAGGAACACGTTAACTTGCTTTGATGCGTAGTACAAGTACGTTATAAAAGTTTCAACTAATTGCTGAGTTGGATTTACCAGTAGTAAAACTAAAGTTCACTGATTTAATGTTTTAAAACAACACGCTTTGCTCAATATGAATCGTCGGTAACGTCAACAGGTGTTACTGACGTCATATATTTTCTGCTTTGTACTGCTGACAGATGTTATTTTGAAAGCAAATGCTTTGAACAGCTTTAGTACAATACATGTAAACATGTCTATTTTTGTGATCAGCTTTATCTAAATTAAAATTTGTATATATAATTTAGAAAACTCAAATGCTAACATTGTTAGAAACTATTAATTTGTTATCCGCCTGAACAGATCTGCACAGGTTAGAACCCTTTTTGTACAACAAGTTCATGTCTTGAAGTAAAATATTTGATTGAAAATAATTAAGACACACATGAAAATTGAAAGTTTTAGATTGATACAGTTAATGATTAAATTTTTGTTACAAGTCATATTATTTTAAAAGAGATTCTTTTTAGTAAACAATTGGTTCAAGATTAAAGTTTTTCATTTTGATCAAGTATGATCAAATCTAATAACATAAAGCTAAAACCCTTATGAGTAAGAAATTGATGCCAATTTTATATTGGAAATACCGTTTTATTACTTCTTTATGTATTTTTGCTGGACACGAATGGTGTTCCACTTTTTTATTTATTTAACTATTTTTTTAACTATCTGCAAACAGATGTCGACTCCCCCACTTCTCTACCCTAGGAATAGACCCCTAGTTGTGTCGGAAGATTCTTGGAACAATAAGTTTCACTGGCTCACAACGTGAGGCCAGCCTTATAAAAAAGTTGTTCCACTGAATAAGAAAAAATAGTTTCACTGGCGACCAAGAAAACCCGTTACACTGGCGCCCATGCGTGAGGCTAGCTATAGATAAAATTCGTTACAAGTTTTGCAATACGAGAGCATCTTGTAGTTGTTACGTTTGACATTGAAAAAGCCTACGACCGTACTTGGCGATACATGGTGTACCACAAGGGTCCACATTAAGCGTTACACTATTTGCTGTTGCTGTTGATGCACTTCTGCGAACAATCCCCGAAAATGTTGGCAGATCAATGTACGTAGACGATCTTATTATATTCTATTCGGCAAACTTGATGAGCGAAATTCAACAAGTGCTCCAAAATACCATCGATAAACTAGTATCAAAAGCAAATAATACAGGCTTCACTTTTGCTGCCAGTAAATCACACTATGTACATTTCTGCAGACTTCGACATCAGCATGATGATCCCATTCTATCAATTCAAGGCAACAACTTAAAGGGTGCGGATTGCATCAAGCTCCTTGGGGTCACATTTGATCGGAAGCTGACATGGAAAACTCATATAAATGATTTAGTCAATCGCTGTTGCAAGGTCCTAAACCCTCTTCGCTGCCTATCCAATCTTAATTGGGGCGCAGACAGAGACATTTTGTTAAATATGTATAAAGCTCTAGTACTGACTAAAATGGACCACGGAAGTGTTGTGTATACGTCTGCCCAGAAAAGCCACTTACGTACATTGGACTCAATTCAGGAACAAGCAATCCGTCTAGCAACAGGTGCCTTTAGAACATCGCCATATGACTGCTTTGCTGCGAAGCTAACCTTCTGCCGTTAGATCTACGTCGGCAAAAGCTATGTTTGATCTACAGCATAAAATTGTGCTCCCAAGCACTCCATCCTGTCCGACCACTTATTTTTTCTCCAGAACTTTTAAAACTGTTCTCTACGCAGCAGACCAGATCAAGACCACTCGGAGTGAGATGTCATGAAATCTTGTCAGCATTTTACCTGGATATCCCCTCTTTATATCCAACATCATACATAGAAGTAGCACCATGGACAGCTACACCTACACAATTCGACTTGACTGTACTAAATTTTTGAAAAGCGATACACCTCCATCACTCTTTATCACTACATTCAACTGCATCATTTCAGAATATCCCTCTGCATGCATTATATATACGGATGGGTCAAAAACTAATAACGGTGTAGGTAGCTCAATTGCTGTATCAGGAACAGCTCATTCCTGGACGTTAAATAAATGCGCTAGTATATATACGGCAGAGCTATATGCAATATGGCAAGCATTGCGCTTTGCCGAAACATGCCCCTATAAATCAATTTTAATTTGCTCAGACTCCTTAAGTGCTATATTATCTCTTCGTATGCCCTATAGTTTTCACCCAATTATCAACCATGTACTGTCGCTATTAAACTGGTTAGAATTGAACAACAAACATGTTGTGCTAATATGGTGTCCAAGCCATGTAGGGATTTACGGTAATGAAATGGCAGATAAAGCTGCACACTCTGCAGCTGAAAACAATGCTATAGACGTGTCAACCATTACAACAGAAGACTTCATTACAGTAATTAAAAAAAAATACAAACAGCATGGCACAATCGTTGGGATGATAGGTGTAGTGCCTTACATGCAACTCGTATAACAAAGTCAGCGAGTAAAGAGCTAACTAGAAGAGATGCCGTTGTTCTCATCCGTTTAAAAACAGGGCATACAAATTTGACCAAGCAGTACTTACTTCGAGGTAACCAAAGAACTACATGCACAAGCTGCAACGTGCCTCTCACTGTTGAACACCTACTTCTAAACTGCCGACAATATCAACAGCAACGACTACAATACAACATCGCGCACACGCTCCGAGAATGTTTTGAAGGAAGTACAAGTGCATCAAGGAATTTACTACAATTTGTAAAAGCTACCAACCTGTATAGACACATAGGAAATGTTCTTCACCTGCAACAAAAATGTATCTAAACTGTTCCGAAACCCGTTTTCGACACGTGACCTGTTGCTATACTATTTGAAGATAAAATAATAAATATAGAGTAATACAGCTAATGACCTAGTAGTTGATGCTGTATAATGGAAAAAAAAATTACCGCTTAATTGTGGTACAGAATTTTTTTCAAAATTCAAAAAAGTCGCGGCCAACTTCACGATTTTGGGCTAGTTTGGAGAAATGTTTTTTTTCGATTAACTTGTTACACAGAAGGGCGCAAAATTTCGTTTTAACGGCGCAAAATGGCGTCTAATTACCGCTTAAATTTGGTACAAAAATTTTTTCAAAATTCAAAAATGTCGCGGCCAACTTCGCGATTTTAGGTCGCTTAGAAAAATAGTTTATTTCGAACAACTTGTTACACAGGAAGGCGCAAAATTTCGTTTCAACGGCGCAAAATGGCGCATAATTACCGGTTAATTGTGGTACAAAATTTTTTTTAAAATTCAAAAAAGTCGCGGCCAACTTCACGATTTTGGGCTAGTTTGGAGAAATGGTTTTTTTCGAATAACTTGTTACACAGAAGGGCGCAAAATTTCATTTTAACGGCGCAAAATGGCGCCTAATTACCGCTTAAATTTGGTACAAAATTTTTTTCAAAATTCAAAAATGTCGCGGCCAACTTCGCGATTTTAGGTCGCTTAGAAAAATAGTTTATTTCGAACAACTTGTTACACAGGAAGGCGCAAAATTTCGTTTCAACGGCGCAAAATGGCGCATAATTACCGGTTAATTGTGGTACAAAATTTTTTTCAAAATTCAAAAAAGTCGCGGCCAACTTCACGATTTTGGGCTAGTTTGGAGAAATGGTTTTTTTCGAATAACTTGTTACACAGAAGGGCGCAAAATTTCATTTTAACGGCGCAAAATGGCGCCTAATTACCGCTTAAATTTGGTACAAAATTTTTTTCAAAATTCAAAAATGTCGTGGCCAACTTCGCGATTTTAGGTCGCTTAGAAAAATAGTATATTTCGAACAACTTGTTACACAGGAAGGCGCAAAATTTCGTTTCAACGGCGCAAAATGGCGCATAATTACCGCTTAATTGTGGTACAAAGTTTTTTTTCAAAATTCAAAAAAGTTGCGGTCAACTTCACGATTTTGGGCTAGTTTGGAGAAATGGTTTTTTTCGAATAACTTGTTACACAGAAGGGCGCAAAATTTCGCTTTAACGGCGCAAAATGGCGCCTAATTACCGCTTAATTGTGGTGCAAAATTTTTTTCAAAATTCAAAAAAGTCGCGGCCAACTTCACGTTTTTGGAGTTCAGAAAAATAGTTTATTGCGAATAACTTGATACATAGGAGGGCGCAAAATTTCGTTTCAACGGCGCAAAATGGTGCCTAATTGGCGCTAAATTATGCAATAAAGATTTTCTGAAAATTGAAAAAAAGTGCGGCTTCGTGAACTTGGCCGGAAGAATCTTATTTTATCAATAACTTGTTTGCCAAGACGGCGCAAAATTTAGGTTTAGTGGGCAAAATGGCGCCTAATTGGCGCCTAATTATGACATAAATATTTTTAAAAAATTCAAAAATGTTGCGGCTAACTTCACGCACCTGACATATTTGAGATTTTATGCTTTAGAGATACAGTATCATTGTATTTACTAATATCCTCCATTCAATGTTTGCAGCTTTTATATAGATGAAATGAATGCGAATAACTAATGGTTCAACGGAATTTGCTTTGTTGGCATTTATGCATATTACTAACGATTAATTATTTTGACTGTGCAGTTTGTAATATATGATAGTCTGGGCATCTCAAATTCAGAATCGAGAAAAGAAAATAGTTTTTTCGATCAAAGATCAGTTTATTCAATTGTAATTTTTGTATCGCCAATGTCACCACGCAACAAGCAGAACAAAAAAGTCGAAGAAATAATCATGAAGCAAACAAACCACAATTACAAACACATTAATTAATACATTTAATAAAAATAGGTTTTTCCTTTGACTAATGCTCTGTGTAATTTCAATACCTCCTGAATTAAATTTTTTAACATTGAAACTATAACTTTGTGACGTTCAAAATCCTGCAAGTAATTTTTTCTGCATTCATTTTTAAAACACCCAAAAAATGCTCAACAAGTTCGATTTCCTGCCATTTGAAATTATTGTTATTTAATAGAATTTTTCAAGTAATGATTCTAAAAAATTTTGTTTAAAAAATCAAACAGATGCTTAGGAAACGTTACGTTACAATGTAGTTGCAATATTTCCTACCACGTGCAGTGATTACATTTTAATAAAAGTTGCAAATAAATGCACATCTTTCTTCTAAAAGATAAGGCCACTTACCATCTGCCTACATCTGCTTACAATGGGTTTGTTATCTATAAGTATACTGATGTTCTACAGCTGTTAAGATGTTACAAAGAAACAAGATTGTTTATATTTGTTTAGAAATCCTTTGATAATTGCGTTATCTGCATGTTGGTAAGCTGTTACAGTTTGTATTTCGACAACTGTTGTCTGGGAATTGTGCAGACTTGATTCTTCGGCGATATTTCTGAAAGCCAAAATACCTCCTTCCATACATATATATATATATATATATATATATATATATATATATACATACATAGCCTTATAAAGTAGAGAGCATGCTTTGAAAGAGAGGATTGACTACAACATCTTCTTACCTAAGATACATGTTGTAAAGTCGCGTTACTAAAAATGTAGTCGCATTTTTCCATCCACAACATGATACGAAGCCAAATAGTTCAAGGTACAGTTTTTTATTTTCGTAATTCTTTTATACTGCTGTGGAGACTAGACATTTTATTTGCTGCTACTCATGAGTATCCAATAAATTTCCAACACCACGTTACCAAACACATTCACAATGCACGAGTGACGATGTAATAATGATTTTTCAAATTAAAAATTAATTATTCAAAGTTCGGTTTTCTTTTTTTTTGTCTTTTTGTATAAACATTAACGTAAAGAACTTACGCATCAATTTAAAAGTAGTTTATATTTGATTAATTTAAGTTAGGGTGTCTAATTTCAATGTTATACTATTTCTTGAGGAGGTGCACTTCAGAAAGCAGCATGTATATGTAACCTATGTATATGTCTTTTCCTAGATTTACCGTACAGTTTATGCTTAATTTTCTTTTATATGTATATAAGATGAACCATTAGTACATATATAATTATAAGATGTTATATTTATTTTGCTTACCAATTTTATATGCCTTTGTTATGACGCTTTGTTTACCATCACGCAACAAACGATTGCGCAACTTATTGGATTTTATTGTTTTGTAAATAGTCTTTCGAGATTGGATGTTAACAATATAGTTTTCCAGAGGTTTCCAATATATTCTTTCTACTTCACCCACGCCTCTCTACGACGTTTTGAGCTAGCCAAAATTTTACCATTCTGTCCCCGTTCTGTTGCGGTATTCGACGTAAACGATTTCTTTACTTACTCTTACTGTTTTCTTTCCTGTTTGCTTGTAATAGCATAACATATATTTTTGGCGCCCAACGTGGCTATGTAACGATCAAAAATTCCCACAGGTAATTTGAGATCGATTACGATCGATTACTACTGTTAATGAATTCTTTTTCCTCATAAAACAGTCATGAAAATCATATATGTTAAGATGATAATTTCTACACATAAAATACTAGATTTATTGTGCATACATATTGTTTTTTAAATAACTGTACAATGTTTGTATAAAATAATCAGAAATATGGTTTTCAGAAATGAAGTTAATCTTCTCTTTATCACACTAATGCCAAAAAATAGATTATCTACAGAATAAAGTTTGTTATATTCTTGTTTTTGCAAAGTACCATTTGAAAGCACCAATTGCTGGCGTTGGTGTTCCTTGTTCCACAATCTGCTATACAGCGTTTACGAGCAGTTGGCCTAGTCTTATAACCGAAAAACATTGTCTTCCAGATTCCTTTCAGCGGCCGACTGGCATATCGCCATTTAGAATAGATCAATTTTTTTAACAAGCTCCTGGCATTGATTCCATTGTTAGGTGCTCCAGTAGCAATCGTTCGTTAAACAATTAATAGTATTTATATAACTAATGCGATGGTACTTTATGAGGTACTAAAAAAGAACTTTAGAATGTACAAATAAATTATAATTTAGGACGTACAAATAAAGAATTTTAAAATGTAAAAATAAAGCAGCTTAACATGTACTAAGAAAGCACTTAGAGTATAATGACGATTACACTAAATAAGTACTAGGATTGTAAATTACTAAAAATTTAGATCTTCACGTTATATAGAGATTGAGAATTTTCTTGAAGAAAAACAAAATTTAGTTAATAATAGAAAATGTTTGGGTTTCAAAACCCGATTCGTGTGATATTCATTTTTTAGCAGGTGCTGGCGCCTTCAACTTTAATTGCCTCTTTACATGCTGGTAAGTCTGTGGCGACGAAGCTCATAGCTGATAGTCGATGTGTGTACGCGAGATATATGGTGTGCGCGGTGGCTTCCTGGCTTAGTTGGTTCGCGTGTGATTACTAAGCCCAAAGTCCAGCGTTTTATTCCCGACACTGACTGCTTGAAAAATGATAGGCGAGCATTTTTACAAAAATACGCTCTCATTCGGATGAGAGATAACATGTAGGGCCGGTGTGTGTGTGTGTGTGTGTTGTCTCGCACGTTAAAAATCCCGACTTTGCTTAGAATAGCAAGGGTTTGACAAAATTCAAAATTTCCGGGTGAAAGGAATTTGCCTTCTGACCAATGTAGTACGTTCGGATGAAGCATTGAAAAATCAAATGTAGAGTACATGACCTACCACTAACAGTTGTATTTTTTAATTTAGATGAAGAGTAAGTGTTCCGCTCTTTATGGTTGTACCTCATTTTTAGTATTGTTACATTAAAATCGTATATTTCATAATTAGTAGTTTAAAACAGACTAAAGTTTCGTCTTAGGAGAAGTAACAAATTTATTCGAAGAACTGTCGATGCTTAAAACCCTTTTTATCTTATATGAAAATTCCTATCTTAGTGTATAGCGTTTATTGTACTAGGTTATCTTAAAGTAAGGGATATATTTTAAATCATTACAACTTTTTAATAAATTAAGTTAGAAACATAAAATAAACGAAATCTAGTTGCTTAATGAATGGGATTTTACCGTATCTATTAGAAACAAAAGCGTTGTCATAACAATTGTTGACACTAGTGTCAAAACGAAATTATTCAATTTGAAGTTTTATTTTGAAATTAAAACTCAAGTAAACGTTGAGTTCAAACGACTCAACTGTAATAACATGGATTTACAAACAAGAATTGGTTTAGTTCAGTGCTATTATGAATCCGGCAGAAATTACACCGCTGGATTACGAAGATTTCGCACGAGAATGAGTTTGAGAGCGGGACCCTGTCAAATGAAAGCGTACCGCAATTTGATACAAAATTTGAAAGAACAGGGTCTGTAACTGACTTACCAAGATCAGGAAGACCAATAATTAGTGATGTCCAAGTTGCAGGGGTTCTTCATGAAAATCAAGACATAGCCAGAAGCAATTCACTCGCAATCAGCAGTGCAAATGCGATATCCAAGCGATTGCAAATGCCGTATACCACGGTTTGGAAAATTTTGCGCAAAATTCTAAACATGTATCCATATAAACTGAAAATGCTGTTTGAATTAAAGGACGCAGATTTGGCTACTAGGTACGATTTTTCTTTGCGAGTAATGGCTCAGATGGAAATTGAACCCGAATGGTTATCCCGTATTTTATGGACAGATGAGGCACATTTTACTCTGAATGGTGGAGTCAATACTCAAAACTGTAGAATCTGGTCTGCAGAAAATCCGCAACAAATCGTTCAAAAGGTCTTCATGACAAGAAAGTCACCGTTTGGTGCGGTTTTACAGCTGATTTTATTATTGGTCCGTATTTCTACGAGGAAATGCAGAATGGACAAGCCGTATCTGTAACTGTAAATGGTGAACGATACTTGCAAATGTTACAAAATTATGTTATTCCACAGCTGCAAAACGAGCACTACGGAATTGAAAACATCATTTTTATGCAGGATGGAGCACCCCCGCACATTTTTCGACCAGTCAAAGAATTGTTAACCAACGTTTTTCAAGATCGCGTGTTAAGCAGACATTTCGTAAATTTATGGCCACCAAGAGATCACCTGATCTAAACCCAGCGGATTGCTGGCTGTGGGGTTATTTAAAAAGTTTAGTGTTTAGAAGACGACCAACTACGCTACAAGAATTAAAAGACAGTATTACTGAGCAAATTGGTACAATTCAACCAGAAATGTTACGAAATGCTGTGTACAATTTGGAGGTAAGGATGGTGATCTTACAACAACAAAATGGAGGTCATATTGAGCAATTGCCGTAACCTGTTTTGGGCATACTAAATCCCATTTCATAAGCAATTAGATTTCATTTATTTCTTGTTATTAACTTAATTTGTTAAAAAGTTATCATAATTTAAAATATATCCCTTATTTTATGATAACCTTATATTTCTTAGGCTATGTTTATTATAAAGAACAGTTGATAATGATATAGTAAATTGCCTTACACAAGATATATAATAGTCTGAAAGTTTTGATAGTCAATAATAATGAAAGCCTTGATTTCTTTTTGAGGATATTATTTAAAATATAAAGTATAAAAATATTACTTTTGCTACTAAAAGCAATTTTGAAGTGACCTATTTTAATTATGCTTTAGTGCTTATCGTTTTGGAATTACTGTAACAAAACTTGTTAAATTCATCTTAGCTGTGCCTAAAAACATGTGTGACAATAACATTTTATTTTGCGCAAGGAACGTTTTCTAATTTCTGATATATTGCACGTAAATGCATATACTGCGTATTGAATTGATGAAAAGTAGATTAATAGAAAATCTTTACAGCTTGTGATGTTATCTTTTATTATCAATTACTAAATTTAAACTGTTGCTAAAAATCTGTAGTACATCATGTGATAATCAAGAATCATACAAGTGGTTTGCTAAATTAACCTTATTTTTTAATACAGGTTTGAACAAAATAGGTTCTACAGAGCCTAGTTGGTAGTTCGTATTGATGATGTTAAGTTACAAGAACAACTCGAGGTACTGTTGAGCAGCTCTTATGCAGATGATGAGTAGCTTGATAACTTCTATTATAAATTTCATGTTTATTGAAGTTAGTCGTTCTTGAGAGTGTTTATACTCTCCATTAAGTGTACTATTTAGATCTCATTATATGACTAGGTATGATGGCGGCCATTACTTCATCTATAGCTCATTGATTAGACCTTTTAACTAAATTTTATCTTGTTAACAAATTGTTATCTCCACTCGCAAGCTTATGCTCACCCGAGACATAGAAAGTCAGTTAGCCTTTTTGCCAAATTAGATTTTCTTATTTCTGCTGAACATTTTCTAAAGGGCCGGCTACACGTACCGCGGGCTCACTTGGATAAACCGGTTTGTATCGGAAACTGCGTGCAAATGAACAGCGTAAAGGCAGCTTGCCCGAGCTGAAAAGCGCGGCTTGAGTAAACTTCAGCTTGCTAACGATTTGGCTTGTACAAGCTTGAGTTGTGCAATACAGTTTGTGCGTGTAGACCGAGTGTAAGCCTGTGCCTTCAGTCGCAAAACGATTTTCAGACCAGACGTACGTCTTTTTAATACACAATATCAGATGTGCGTGGCTATTCCAGAATTGATTGGTCTGTATAAATCGCTAGGAATATTCTGATCGAAATAAGAAAAATGCTGCCTATGAAAAGATTATAGATAAGTTAAAATAGGTATGTGATTACATACTATCCATTACCTACATTTTTAATCTTAAATTTTCACCAGGTTGAACCAGAAGCCAATAGAAACCTGGTAACAAAAAAAAATTAATTCGTTTCAGAGTTCTTATCGTAAGGAAAAGGAAAAAGTCATGAAGTCTCAAAAGTCGGTCGCTGGCACAGACGAAGTGTATATACCTTCGTTGTGGTATTATAATTTGTTGCAATTTTTGGACGACCAGGAAACTCCTAGACCACCGACATCAAACTTTGATGATATATTTTCTCAGGTATAGTAAAATTAAATAAATAAACATAATAGTTGCACAGGTTTCTTTATTAAGAAAAAGTTTCAGCAAGATGGTTGTCCAGCTCACAATTCCCGAGAAGTTAGCGCCCTTTTAGCTAAACATTTTGGCCAAAATATTATATGCAATAGTGGACCAATTATGTGGCCGGCAAGATCACCAGATCTTACACCACTTGATTTTTATTTATGGGGTTTTGCTAAAAATGAGGTATATGAGTTTGAAACGCCTCATAATATAAACGAACTGCAGGAAAGAGTCCGTGACATTCTTAACTCTATAAATAGGCGCACGTTAAGCAGAGTTGTACGGAAAGTTTTAATTAATTGTCGAATGTGCCGTGATGCAAACGGACAGCATTTTCGGCATCTACGGAAGGAATTTAGATGATAGTTTGCTGTTTCGGTCACATTTAATTTTGTTCCTAAATTAGATAAGATAGGCTACAGTTTTATGTTTAAGTTAATTTTAAGATTTATATCCAATACTTTACGAGTTCTACTTAACAAAATGTATGTGGTACTACTACTACTACTACTACTACTGTTTGGAAAGTAGGAATCAAATTTTTGCCCTGTTGGGATTACCAAACGTTATAGAACATACAAATTTAGTTATTTTTAAAATTTAGGATAGTTTTTGCATTTTTTATAGACATGTGGCATATCGTTGAAAAGGTAATTATAAGGCGCATAACATTCACCTAATATTCAAAATGGCGGCCATAAGAAAAACAAAAGTTGTGGGCGTTTCCTCGAAAACAAAAGACAGTCGAATGATTCTGTTTATGCTAAAATACTCCTTTTAGAAAAGTGTCTTAATAATGTGCAAGTCTTGTGATGGTGCGACTTATGATTCATGTTTTATTATCAAAAAACAAAATCCGCCATTTTTAGTTTTCTTCGAATATCTCCAAAACCAGACAACTTACACCAATTTTGTAAACGGATACAAAACTGGTCTGGATTTCTCCAAATCTTTCCCCATTTAACCCAATCTATCTCTTATAATAACTGAAATCACAATGTAGAGACTCGAAATTTGGACACACTGTATATATATATATATATATATATATATATATATTATAAGTAGTTTATATATAGTTTATATACAGTGTGTCTCAAAAAGTTTTATACAAATGGAAAAAAGTTTATCTTACATTTCACAAAAAAAATTATTCTTGATAAAAAGCTCTGCATGACTTGTAGATCCATAATTAAGTACAACATTTTTAAAACATTGGCTGGAATACAGGGAAAATCAAAATTATGATTTAAAGTAATAGTAAAATACACTCAAATTGTATTGGAGAGCAAAATGTTTATTTCACAACTAATAAATTGTATTGAGAACATGTAAAATTACTTTAGTACTACGGAACTTCAACGTATCTACCGTTCCCTTCTAAACAGGTGATTGTTCGTTGAATAAATTCATTTATGACATTTCTAACCACATCTGGAGTTATAGCTTCACATGTATCTTTAATGATTCTTTCAAGATGATCAACATCTTGAAATGGCCTCTGAAGATATACTTTTTCTTTTAAGTAGCCTCACAAAAAGAAGTCTCAAGGGGTTATGTCTGGCGACCTTTGGCCGAAGAACCTCCATGTCCTTTCTGATCACTTTACCGTTAAAAGTATGGACGAGAAAATCCCTAATAGTTCTCTTACAGTGATATGGTACTTCATCCTGTTGGTACTATATTTTTTCTTGTTCACCTAGCGGTAGTTCATCAAGAAAGTCTGACAACTGATAATTTCAAACTTGTAGGTATCGTTCTCCATTCATGTTACTTCGAAAAAGGAATGGTCCAACAATTCTGTTTTTGTAAATGCCAAACCATACATTAGTTTTAAACGAATATTGATCTCTGGTTTGGACATGGAAATTGGGGTTAACATTGCTCCACCATCGACAATATTGCGAATTTATTGTACCATTAGACGTAAACGTTGCTTCGTCAGAGAACAGTACTTGTCGTGTCATAAATCTGTTATTTTCCAATTCTCCTTGCATACGAACACAAAATTCAAACCTTCGTACAATATCTCCTCCTTTTTGAGTATGGGTAAATTGGGGTTTGTTTGGTTTAAATTTATTTGACTTTAAAAATCGTGCAACTGTATTTTTGCTTACATTCAATAAATTAGACCTTCTTCGAAGTGAATTTTTTGGATTTTCCACAACCGATAGCATCATAGCAGTTTCAATTTCTTCATTTCAAACCCATGGTCGATGTTTTTTTCTAAATTTATTTTCAACACTTTCAGAACTCGTGAAATTAATTATTTCTTTTCTGACCATTGTGCATAGCGCATAAACTTAGGAATTTGCCTAATGGCCAACGTATCTACATAGAAAAAATTATTAGTGATGCTGTTTTTGAAGCTGAATTTGAACATCTCAATAGAAATTGTTATGTCTATATTTCAACAAACCAAACGTTTCCAAATGAGGTTGTATATCCTAACACTATATATTCAGCTGTTCCAACAGTATCAGTATATAGTAATGAACCTCGTACAGGAGATTCAGACAACTATTTCTCGGTCATTACTCGCCATTTTATAATCTATCTTCTCAAACGACAAGCAGTGAAAATAATCTTCAAGATTTTGATTTGGTCGGTAATTAAGAAAATCATATTTCAGATTATGTTAGAAATTATAAGCCTAGTAGTTAAGCAACAATTCTATTCCTGTATAATATCAATAAAGATTTGTTCTTACTTACCTATTAATATTTTTTACGTAAAACCTTATAAATGGCTCGACATGTGTTCGAAATAACTATAGATAAAGTTCGATGAAATATGGCACCGTATATCTTAGATCTCTATAGGATCTTCCTGTAGCCAAAAACCTTAAAGTGCTGGTTAATCTTTCATGGGGAGATATAACCTCACGCATTACAGTATTTTGCTTCTGAATTAAAGGCGTTACTAAATGCAATAATTCTTTATACGCATTTTTATCCATTCTTAAATAATTGCGCCAATCATTTGAATCTTCCCTCTAATTGTTAAGTAAGTTTATATGCGAGTGTATATTCCTTTTCAAAGCCATTTTTACTCCACTTTGCACTATTGCGTTTTTGCTGTTACTTTTTTGACTTTTCACTAACAAACACTAAAAAATACTTGTGGCAAAAACAAATCGTCGCTGGACGACATTTCTATAAATTGTAACTCAACCTCTTCCACAGACGAACTTACACACGGTTCGCAAACTTGCTAGTACCGTGTGGACACTGTGGTGTTCCGTCTGTAATGTGCAATGTTCACCGCAAGTTTAGCCCGCGGTAATGCTTCTACTGTAGCCGACCCTTAACATTCCTAACCCCGGGCCGAAAATAGAATTATTTAGGGGTATATAAGGTCACAAGAAAGATATACTGTATGTAAATAACGTATAAATCAAGAAAACCAAACATTTAAATAGTAAAAAGTATATAATTCGGTCATTATGCAAAAAAGTAAATTTTATTCACTTTGTATAAAATCAACAACCAGCCACAAATAATAAAAGGAAACTCATTCTGTAATAACTTGAATCAAAATAAATAACTTTGGAAGTTTTTCAATACATTTCTAAACATTTAAAAACATACTCAAGCGCCAAAGCAAATACAAATCACCGTGTATATTATAAAAGGAAGATCATTCTGTAATAGCTGAACCATATTTAGTAGAATAAATAATTCTGGACGCAACCCAAATCATTTCAAAAACATTCAAAGCATTCATAAACTACTAATAAATACGAATTAGGCATATTTAAAAGTGAAACAAATCTCTTTAAAACTCGACGCATTGCGTAAGGAATGGAAGACAATAAAACGCAAAAACAAACTTTTGAAAAACGAGCATAATTCATAACGCAATAAGACATAGATATTGGCGCAAAACGCGTACGTGACATTATAAATGTAAAAACCGCCACATTTTTTAAAGCCCGACATAAGTAAACAAAATATGGAAATATAAGTTTTGGTTTAAGTGCAGAAAGCAGAAAATTCAATAAATTCCAGTACAAAATTATTGTCTACGTGATTTTTGGAGCGTCTGAGCAACATAATGTAAACAACTCGAAGTAAAATCCAACCGGCTGCGTGATAGTGCAGTGCAACGCCTTTGCCATGGCCGAATAACAAGATAGCGGGGGTCAACCAATAACAGTACGTGAAACGACTTGTCTATATAATGCATCAAAACCGATAACAAACATTCATTCCATAAGCGAAGCACGAATTGTACCAGTCGTAACAAAAATATTACGTTTATTTCAACTTAGTGAAGTTAAATTAAAAATTCTAAGTGAAAGTCACATTAATTAAAATTTCAAGTGAAGAAAACAGTATAAGTGCGCGTCTAAACATACGAGTGTATAAAAATCTGCCGTTGGCTTAAAATGTAAGTCTAAAATTAATTAGTAATAAACAAAATATTTACAATTTTTTATTTAGGGCTCCAAGTAAGTACAAAAGTAAAACTCAAAACATCACTTCAATGCTCCAATCAAGTACGGAAGTAAAACTCAAAACAATACTTTAACATCTCTAAATACTAAATACAATAAATAGAAAAATCTAAATTAAAACGTTGAGAATTCAAGTAATGCTATAAGCAACACGTTCATTCGAAGTCACTCGTAAAGCTGCAGAAAAACAGTTTGAAGCATTGGGGTACACGCAGAGCTGCGGGTCAACAACCACTAAACTAGCAACTGATTTGAAACAGGAAACTCCCGTGGGAATCAATCGGAAGAATACCAGGTTAGAATTAAATTTTCAATTAATAGCATAAGTTTTATTTTGAATATTTGAAACTTACATGTACTTAGATATTTTGTGTAGCGGATCATCAAAAATTTGGTGATACGTAGAAAATACATTAAAAGAAATGGAAATGTTCATTGAAAGTTTAACGAAATATTCAATATAGTACATAATTATTTTTGCTGGTTTTAATTGCTTAAAAGGGGTTATAAATTATGGTAATGAACAAATTCAATATTTATTTTAATTTTGATTCAAAAGTTCTTAAATAGCATATGACAGTACGAAGGTCGTGAAGTTGGAAATTTCTTATCCTATTATACAAGCTTTGACGAATTTTGTTTACCTTATTCAGATACATCAAGTTTGAGAGGGAAGGGGGTTAATATTCTTTATCATCATATCGTCGTTCACTCTGTGCAGGGCATAACGGAGCTAGTCTGGACATAAATTTTATTGTATTGTTTTTAAAATTAATTTAGATATTTTAGAGGGACAGAGCCAAGGCAATCAGCAGGTAATTGATTGTAAATTTTAGGCGGCGATGTCGTAGTAATATATATATATATATATATATATATATATATATATATATATACATCTAATTATATTTTTAAGCTAACTGTTCCGTCCATAATGAAATGTATTAGTCACACACAAAAGAAACACTGTTTAATAAGTGTAGGTAAGCTACCAGTTGTTTCACAAATGTGTTTAGTGAGCACAAATAAAATCGTATCACTTCAGATAATCAGTTAATTCACATAAAATAAATTAGCCTACAAGTACATTCTGACGGACAGTGTTGTGCCCATAATGATTTATTACAAGAACTGCCTAAATGCAACAATAAACTTACATTTGAAGCATTTTCAATATACTTAAGAACGGGAAAAGTATGGCAAAAACTTTTCCGATAAAATTCGTTTAGCTTTTCAGTTACACACATGATACGTTATATTTCAAAATGAATTTCTTAACGAATGAAATTTAGCGAACTTCAGACGTCTGTACGACCTCTATATCAATCTTTTTGTTGAGATAAAGTAAACCTTACTGTTACATCCGTAATACATGACTGCTGCCTTTATCGGAGAGTTGATTATTTATTTAGGTGTCCCTTGGTATCGTTTGGAGGGATCTTTTTATTGTTCTCTTACGCTGTGATGGTTTCAGTTCATTTTTGTCTGGAGCCCTTAAAGATCTCTCATGACGTTTGATTCTCTTCTTCCTTCAACATATTTTAGTGCCTGGGAAAATTTTTGAGCAAGCTTTGGATATAAAGGTTATTGTTCTAAGTATGATTTTTTGGGCTTATATCTATCCAGACGATGTACAAAGCTGCTTGTAATATTTTATTTGTGGAGAATTTTATACGAAAGAATTTCAGTAAGCTCCTTTGGCATTTTTTAAACCCATATTTATACTTTAACGTAATACCGCACGGGCAGAAATCTCTTTGTAATAAGTTTGATGTGTTTTTAAATCGAATATATTAATAGTCTATCAAAACATTGGCATATTGAGTGATTTTTCACGCACCCATTGCTTTCAATATAAAAACGATTTCCTTAAAAGTTTATCTAAAATCAAACTTTTACGTAGCTCGAGCTTTACAAACTTATTATGCTCACGGCCCCCGTTTCATGAGAAAAACCCAACCACAAATTAACTTGTATAAACGAACTGCGTACATAATATGCAAATTTAAAAACTTTAGTGAAGTTTCTTGATTGGGAGACTGAAAATAACACTTAAATGAAACAATTTGCAATTAAAAGAATAATTCAAATTAATATATATATATATATATATATATATATATATATATTCTTGTGGATTAAAGGGGTAAAACGGACGTGTATTAAGGTGGTTTTATATTTAATAATTGGAATGTTAGAATTACATGAAGGAAGAAAGCTTCACAGCATATAGAAGTGCAAGGATACACAGACCTAATCATAAGTTATTTTAATCAAACGCCAATAAACAAAAGCGAGCGTGCTTGCATAAGAAAATCGATAATTTCTAAGGCAAATACATTCGTTTTAAAAGTCAACGCTCAATTTTATTAGATACGTAGAAGCAGAAAATCGAGGAATTGTTATTTTCAAACGGTCAATAATTAACAGAAACACCTGCTTGTTAAATGTTACGTTTGAAAAAGTTGAACATGTGTTAATATAAGATTTCATAGAAATTGTTTTCAACCGGCAAGTTGTATAAACAGCTAAGGTAACAAACATATTAAAGAGCAAGTGAAATGAACGATAGTAATATACAACAGATAGAGAGACAAATATAAAAGCGTTGGGATTGAAAGTCACGTAAGACATACACGTGGAGTTGATGTAAAACGTCGACGATATCGATTTCCTGTAACTCAAGTGGGGTTTGAAACGAGACAACAAACATGTATAGGACTGAGATGCATAGCGCTTAGGAGAATTTTGGTGACGACAGAAAACTTTGTTATTGGTTGAAAGCCAACAGTTTTAGAAAGGAACGCACACGCGAAAGTTGAAAACGAATTCGAGGTATACAGCACGTAGGGCGGAAGAAATTTTACGAATTTAGAGACGGTTATGCACAAAATTGTTAGAAACAGCTTTGGGAAATGAGCTTTTCAAATGAAACGCGTCCAGTAGGGGGTTTGAAAGATAATATAAATACCCTAGCGAAAATATTAAAGCTCTCTTCTTTTGTACTTCGATCAAGTGCTGAATACCGATTCAGACCAACATAATAAAGCTTTTGGTTAGTAGTTTGTGTGGGTAGATAAAGTTACCGTTAATATCGTAATTGAAAGAAAAACTGTAGTAGCGGACCACAAATTATTAACGTGACGTACGAGTTGTGCACATTTAAAAAAGGTCCGGCTACTACAACAAAAATTATTAAATAGATGCATGATATATGGAGGTAAGCAGAACTGGCAATCAAGTTTGTATGTATGATATATGGGTATGGAATGGTACAGTGAAACGAAGCGAATAGCTTGCACAAATATTAGATGGTAGAGGCCTGTAAGCAGCATAGTAAATGGAAACAACGCCGAGGGGTTTTTTGGTAACCATCTCCGACAGGAATGAAGAATGTTGTTATATAAGCATTTGTGGAATTTTTGTGTTGTGTGGTTGACTTTTTTGTGGCATATTTTTGGTTTTAGAAACTTGTTTTAAAAAAGATACATGTACAGGACAATTTACTAATTTTGAATATTGAAAAAGGGTGTATTTAGAATATAATAAAATTGATTAAGGATATAAATTGTGTTGTAAAGGGTAAACGGGCGTGTAAATTTGTTTTAATTAATGCAAAGTTTTTAAAAGGCATATACAAACAAAACTGGGTTATAATGAGTTCACAATACTCCAGTGTGAAGTCAATTTAGGGTTACATGTGCCCATCTACTTATATCTAATCGAATTTGTTTAAAATCATTTTAAAAATCAAGGGCTTTAAAACATTCAATATATTGAGCTAATAATTATTGTATCAAATTGTTTGGAAACATGTGCAAATATATTATATCTGTTAATAGGTGTAAATAAAAGGTTGTATGGTTGTATTGTTTGGTAATTTTATTTGATGGTGTGTGAGTGTGAAAGAGGTATGAATCAAAAATTAGGTATTCAAGAAGAGACAGATTGCTGAGCTAGCCAGGGAAGCAGAGAAGTTTGAAGGCGTAATAAAAGGGTAAGGAATTTTTTTAAGAAATTTTTTAATTTTTGAAAATTTATGTTTGCCCAGGTGGGGCACGAATTTTAATAAAGAATCCACGGCGATTTTATGACGCTCAATTCGTGGGGCTAGAATGATTTTTAGGAGCTGAAGCGAGTAATCCAGAGACTGTCCCGACTTCCACGGCAATATATACATATATATATATATATATATATATATATATATATTGCTATGATAATAGGGTAGTTTAAAAGTAGATTAAGTCATAGGGGTCGTAAGATAAACATAAGCAACGCTAACCTTAAGAAAGTCAAAGAATTCCAGAAATTATAAGAGTAAATCGGTCATTCTACATAATGTTAATTAAGAGGACACTGTATATAAAATACGCGGAATTAAATACATGAGAACAGAAATATGTCTAAGTATAGTTTACAAGTAAAGACAAGATTTTAACACTCAGTAAATGGCATCAAAATTAAATTACCGGGAAACATAGATAAATTGGCATTGTAAATATTTAACAATTGCGTCGAAAATATCAATGTAAACGGATCCTAAATAATTCAGTATTAGAAAATTGTTACGTGACTAGAGTAGAACACATTTGTTCGGAAAACCAATAATCTGTGGAAAACAAATTAACACCAGGCGGTTCAATAATATGATAAATCAAAAAACATGGAATACGCGAGTTAATGAAAACCCAAAAGTTGGAAATCCTCGAACAATACTGCAATATGCTGAATGCGGACGTAATGAACAGAGCATACGTCGATGATTTAAACTAGGTAATTACTAAAAATTCCGAGTTCTGCCAAATAAGGCAAAGGTACCAGCCCAGATTGTAAATACGCCAATGAAAACAGTTGGAGGAAGGGCTTATATACACGATAGAAACTGAACGAATTTTAGTCTATATTTAACTGAGTAACAACTATGTTCGAAGGTGGTAAAAACTCACGCAATTAGTGAAATGAAAATTAATAACAAATGAGATTTAAGAGCGCGAGAATTTGTGCAACGAAATATAAGCCGACCTATAGATAGACGTAAGTTAAACAACTTAATTAAATTTATTTTTAATATTTACAAAACAGGGATTTAATTTGGCGGTACTTTAATTTGGCGATACTTTAATTTGGTGATACTTTGATTTGGGACGTTTAATTTTGATGATATTCTAATTTCGACACATTCTAATTTGGGATGTTGGATATTTGAATTTGGACATATGTTAATTTGGACATATTCTAATTTGGGACGTTTAATTTTGGATGTACTGTAATTTGGTACGATTTTAATTGGAAGCGATTTATGGGGCCGGCATACCAATAAGCAAAGCGGACACAGCAAGAGGATGCAGATCATAGACTAGGATGGACCTCCAGAACCCATTCCAGGTTAGCCATTTTTAATACACTGTATTATTGAAAGATTGTTCTCAATTTAATATTTGCTATGCATTGTATATTTGTAAGAGTCATCAAAAAGGTCTTAAATAATATGAAAACAGAGGTAGGTATCTTGGAACGTTTGAAGTTCCCTGAATATAATTAAAAGATATTTTTGCTGGCTTTAGAAAAGCATAAGTCTGGTATATGTAGATATTTTGTACAAAAAGGAAAATTTTGAGTGTTGTAATTATTATCAATTATTATATTGTGTGTTTTAGAATTACTTTATTTGATTCAATAAGATTTATTCTGTAAGCTAGTCGGAGTAAAACCTTAAAATTAATATTTCATATAATAAAAGGAATATCATAGCAATTTTATGACGCCCAACATTGGCGCTTAAAAAAATAAAGGAATCAGGGGCTATATCATAGCAATTTTTATGGTACACCCAATCGTGGGAGCGGTGGATTCACCAGTGCATTGATATAGATACAAAGGCTATTATGGCGTAACTGTTCTACACTGAGTTGGTACTATTTTTAGGGTGTTATTAAAGGACACGCATATGCAAAAATTACCTTACCTCTACATTTTTATGAAATGAAACATTGCGGCAATGTGGACAGTATCAATCTTGACCGAATCTCTTAGCTAGAGAACATTTAGCTCTTTTTGGAGGTGCATTGTTTTGTTTTTTTTTGGCATAAACGTAAAAAATATACAAATATGAGTTATTTCGGTGCAAACGAACATATTAGGAGTTAGAATCAGAATATGAAATATCATCTGGCGAAAGTATAGTTGGAGCAGTGTTACAGATTAAAACGGTTGGTTTTGTAGTTTCTACATTTTCCATTATTCATAGTAATTTGGTATTATTTCCGTGCTCAGATCTTCATGGTCTGTAATACCTTTTATGTTGGTAACTTCAATGTTGAGGTTGTTGATAAGAACCTGTTGATGAAGCCATTCCTTTTCTTTCAACGAACGCCGCTTTGACAAGCAGTCATTTAATACATCCAATCTTAATCTCGCCTTATAGCAGTCTTGGATGTATTAAATAATATATTTGTGGAGTAGATTTTGGTATTTCATTGGTTTATACGTTTATTTTCCATTCACAATACCGTCTTGCGGATATTTCCTGCTTTTACTTATCTTAGGTGAGCCACGTTTGTGTTGTTTTGTATTTTCTGATATTAATTATTTATCTTTCAGAATCTTGTATTGTTCGAATATCAAAGTTGCTCTTTGTTAGCTATTAATTCATTGAAACCCACTT
Organism: Platerodrilus igneus; assembly: GCA_036346225.1. Classification (NCBI taxonomy): domain Eukaryota; kingdom Metazoa; phylum Arthropoda; class Insecta; order Coleoptera; family Lycidae; genus Platerodrilus; species Platerodrilus igneus. The sequence goes on along the minus strand of JARFIW010000131.1, from coordinate 3,957,500 downwards.
CTGTGGTAAAATACAACTTCCAAAAATTTCAGCACTAATATTACGTATTTCAGGGTTCTTAATCTTGGTATTAAGCTTGGTCTTCTAATCTTGGTTTTAATCTTAGTTTTAATCTTGGTTTTAATCTTGATTCAGTTTCATGTATAAGTGATCCAGAAGATCTTTTATACCAACTCTTGGGTGCTCCTGTGAGTTCACTTTAACTCTGAACTAATCATCCGTTTGGATTCCTGTTTAAATTCAAGATTAAGTATTACTTCAGTCAGTGGTTTAGGGACTGAAGAATCGTTGGAAGCGGAAAGCATTGATTTGTGGCTCAGACTCCAGTTTGTATACTTAGAAGTTAGTTATATTGCTGTATTTGTTGTGTGTTGCGTTCGCAAGTATTGGCGTGATTACTGTTTACCCTTGATTGAATCCGTGTAATTAGCAGTATGCTGGTTATATCATTGTATTTTATTGGTAAACTATATCAAACTCTTGGTATCCTACCACCTGCTGTTCGTGTGTTTACTCATGTTACAGGTCAGCACTGGAGCACGGCGATCTACTAGCTAGTGATTGCATCGTCCAGGTATGCTTAACTTATGCTGCTTTCTGGTGAGTAATCATTTACATTAATTAATATTTATTGCTAACTTGTAGGTGAAAAGCCATTTGTGTGTATTATTGTACGGCCTTTACCCTACGTGGTTTTGAAATTTACTTACTAGCGAGAAACATTTTGCGACTAGTTTAATGTCAATTTGCACTCCCAACTGCCGAAAGAAACTTTAAATTCATTGCTTTTAGTGTGATACCGGTTTACATCATCCTTTATGTGTGTTATTAAAATACGTTTATATTTGCATTGCGACTGTGGTATGTATTTAATTCCAGATCACGTGCTCGTGCTTGTAATTTTGAAATATAGTTATATGATTGTCGTAGCTACCGTTGTTATAGTTATTTTGCTCTTTAGGTGTGATATTATCCGAAACCATTGGGACTTGGGGTTTCGTAGTTCTTTCGGCATTTTAATCAAGTCTCTGGCGCCTGTTATACTGTATTTACTAATAGATTGTTACGTTATTCGGGGCTCCACGTTGGGTGCCAAAATTTATGTTACGTTAATCGCGGCAGCCACGTTGGGCGCCAAATTTATGCTACGTTGGCTCGTAGCCGTGCGTAACACAAAGAAAATCAAAGAAATGACCGGGCTCAATCGGCGATTAGGGGGGGTTGTAAAAAGCAGACTGACATATAATGTATACGGCGGTAAGGAGTTACTGACAATACCTGCAAGAAAAATAGTTAAGCAAACCTGAAAAAAAAGAATAAGCATAGCAGCAATGATAAGTCTAAATTATTCAGTACTTTGTAGAATGTAAATAAAACTGTTTGGATAATCTATATAATATAATCACAATAAAAGCATTACAAAAATTTTTATTACAAAGTGAGGTAATATCGGGGAGTGGCAGAAACGTTTCCTCACACACCAATTAAACATAAATCAGATAAAATGTTAACAAAAGATAAATAGGTAAGACACAATTGATATGAGTAATTCAGTAGTATTGATTTTTTTTTCTTTTTTTTTTTCTTAATAGCAGGCAAGTCTATTGTAAAAGGTATCAGAACGACGAAGATATGGCAAAACAACGGATAGATATTTAAAGTAATAACAAGTAGGAAATAGTTCACCTTACAGAAAGTCCTTCAGTAACGCTTCCTTGCAACTGAAGTGTGGGATTCACGATGTCCTGCACTAACGAAGCACTTCACCCTTGACTGTGAGGGTGTTGATGGAATTTCTTACACTTTACACTAATCACACCTACGTATTTCACTGGTGTTAGCAGCAGACATTATCATGCTGATGGAACTAGGTAGCATTGATAAATTTCTTGTTAATTCTATTTCCTGAGACAATAATTTCGAAATATTTTGTAACACAAAGCGTAAGAAAATGGTAATAAAAATTTAGAATCACGGGCTTTCAAGGCACGATGTAATGCATTAAACTAACAGTAACGTGGGGTGTTTTATTTGCTACCTATGGTAACAAAGAAAAATCTAATGCTTTCGAATAACAAAATTTGCGCAACAACGATCTATTTTAGATTCGTTGGGGGTTAGAAAATTCAGCAACTACAGTATCAACTGTCTTCACATGTGAATGAGATACCTGTTTATAAGAAGCAACCTTTTTTTTTAAACACTCAAGCTTAAAACTGTATTTGGATAATCCAAAGTATGCACTACTCTGATAAAAAAAAGGGACCACGAAAACTAGATCGCACACACAGTTCAAATATAAAAAGACAAATCAACTAAAAAAAAACACAATCAATAAAGCAACGCGTATCACTAAGTCAATGTTCCGTAAAACGCACGTGCAGGTCGAGTAAACACGTTCGCCTACTTTTATTTCCAACAGAAAATCAACAAAAAAACAATTAGTAAAGCAATGCGTATTACTAAGTCAATGTTCCGTAAAACGCACGACAAGTTCTACCACTTTTATTTCCAACAGAAAATCAACAAAAACACAGTTAGTAAAGCAAAGCGTAGCAAAAAGAAACAGTATTTTCAACGTAGTTAATATATAGGAACCAAGAACAAAACTACAACTACCCATCTGTGTATATCAACTCGTTGCTATTACAACCTCTTATCGTCTATTATCTAGACTGGTATATCCACATAAGCAACAAAATTTATACGAACGGCAAGACAAGAACGATGCAATCCACTCATTATAATACGACGCATTCGCCTAAGGAGTTAATAAATATAAAATATAGAAATAGTAGTTACAGAAATGTAGTTACTAATTGGGAAAAAGCATAGAATGTTAAGCTATAAAAATGCACGTTACAAGATCTGTTCGGGTTCTTAACGACCTACTTGCAGGAATCAAGATCTACTCCTGCAGAAGAGTTTTTATTATCAGAGGTGCAAATGTCACCGTATCTGCCCTAGATAACCCACTTTTGCAAGCTTTCTTCCGAATTACCGTGACAAGATAACAAAGATACCAATCATCACCATGAGGGATTTTACAATTATAGTAGACTCATTTTCTGTAAATTTTAATATACACATTTTTTATTTCTTTTGAGCGATTCTTTCTCCATTAGGGACAGGAGAGCGTCAAATTTGATACCTACAGTACAGAGAGACTAAATGAAGAACGCTGAAAACTGTTTTATAGCGTTTGTAATCGTTTCTTTATGATTGAACGAACGAACGAGCCCTAAAATATCATAGGAAAAGGCACCCAAAACATGCACTCTATTTTATTGTAATATTTAACTCATATTGAGTTTTCTCCAAATATAGGACTATTAGCCAAGTGATTTATTATTTTCTGGACTTAAAATATTTTACAAAGAAATCATGACAAGCAATCGGTTTTCTCAATACAGGTACGCTACGATTCAGTGCTTTAAGTGCATTTGAATCGTGAAGACCTCTAGTACGTTTGGGAAAGTTTTCTGCTCAATTATAGGAAAACTTTACTAATCACATAGATCCAGGAGAAGTTATGGCGTTGGACATATGCCTGTTTTATATAAAGGTGCCTTAATTTTAGACAGTTTATAAAAACTAAAACGTTTTATTTTGGATTGAAGCTTTTTGTCTCTGTTCCAGTAACCCTCAATTCCGTTGCTATACATATAACTTTTCCCAGTATATTGAAAAAGACATATTCAAGAATCGTATTGCCAATATTGATTATCTAAATATGTCGAAATAAGTTATCGTATACTTAAGTCAATTTTTTTTGAACTACGGACGAGAAATTATTATTGATAGCTGGTATATGTCAGTGTGGTTGGCAGAATTCCTTTTTCAAAGAAATACTTATGTAACAGGAACGATACGTGTTACCAAAGGAGTGTCAAGTAAGTTTACTATAATTGCACTGAACGCTTTTCAAACTTGTTTTGGTAGAAAAGGTGACATTCGTATTGTTCAGTATTTCCACAAAACCAACAGCAAGGTTTACGGAAAAAAAGGTTTTGTAGCTAAAGCCAAGAAAAACATATTCATTCCAAAGCTTTTTCCTCTCGGTCTAGAGCAGGTCTCCGTCGTCGACTCACCGTCGTCAACTCGCCGCCGTCATCTCGCCAGGGGGACAACTCGCCGCCGCCATCTCACCGCGAGGACAACTTTAAAAGATGAAGTTAGACGTTCAGTTTCTGAACTTCTATATTTTTTTGCATTCGACAATGACATCTCCCTTTAATCATTTGATGGAACGCCTATGGTAAAGTATTATTCTGAATAAATATCTTGGTATTTTTGGCTATTGTCAATTTATACTTTCAAATTAGATAAAACACATTTTATAAAAATAAAACTGGTTTTCCAATTAACACTTTCTATTTCTGTACTTCATTAAAAATAGACAATTTGATTTGAACCGGGTTTATAATTCTGCGATAATATTATCAAAAATTCAAATGGGCAGAGTAACATAAATACTTTAAACATTCTTCTTGGTGTAGCTATCGGCGGCGAGTTGTCCTCGACGTGAGATGACGGCGGTGAGTTGTCCCCGCGATAGGATGACGGCGGCGAGTTGTCCGATCCTGATTTCCTATTGACCATTACAGCTAGAATATGGGCGCAGTGGATGGAGCTGTTGGTCCATACAGATTATTCAAATTAACTATATGATCAGTAACAACTGAAGAACTATGTTGCGTTTTGAATAATATCTTTTGTTCGAGATCTTTCTAAGATAGTCATTTTGTTACTGGATGAAAGTAAGGCTACGCAACAAATTTACATGTGTCTAGAAGGGATGAGAATACCGTAACCATTTTAAGAGAGCACCGGCTAACTACAGTGGTGCGGGAGTGGGTTTCTATCGAAAAAAATTAATAAAAACAATTATCTTAATAGTGGAATTACAAAAACTACGTTGCAACGACCACTTATTTTGAAAGACTTTACATGTTGTCATAACGAAGGAGCGCCAAACTGTTTTATCTCAGAAATCCCTTCGATATCTTCCCTACACGGAGACGATTATTCCGAATTGATCTCCTTTGCTGTTGGTTTTCTAAATCAGTTACCTCATATTCTTCACCACTGGGGTGGCGGAATATCTTTTCACAAATTTGTTTACTTTCGCCTATTTTATAAATAATTCCGAATAAATTCCACTTATGCATGTTAATTTTTAATTAATGGACTGAAAATGTACGTATTTTGACATTAAAAAAAGGGACAATCCTAGCTCTAGCTTCAAACTAACCAAGTATTACTAAAAGTTTAATCATTAAAAAAATTAAATAAATACATACTACTTACTACATTGACTTCAACTTTTCAAAGATTGATAAGTAACATTATGAATCAAATTTCTCGTAATGTCATACTTGACAACAAATACATACTTTCGATGTCCTCATTCTGCAGTCCCTCAAAAACACCAACCTGTTGTTCACATTTTGATTGGGACTACACAACGTACAAAACCTTTTTCAAAACTTAACATACACCTTCAAATAATCATTTAAAATGTTTCTATTTCATTTTTCTATTCTTACATAGTTAAATTTTTTTTATATTGCGGCATCGACAGCAGAGATCATAAGCCGACACACTTAAAATTAAAAAAGTTCTAGTTCCAGTCAATTTTGCTTATCGTTATTTAAATACTTTAAGAAAAAATTAAAATATGTGTTCATCTAATAGTGTTTTAAATGCTTTTTAGTGTTAGTAAGAAGCTTTTGTTGAAAAGTATTGTTACATTTATAGATGAGTAGGCAATTCTATAATATTATGGTAATAAGTGAATAACAAAAAGTAGGAGAAACAGTGGCACTGTCGAAGAATTCTGTACTGAGATATTTTACTACATTAAATTGATTTAGGGCCGGTTTTTCAATATATAGTCAAATGCGTTTGCTACGTAGCTAATAGTTAAACGTAACCGGTAGCTAAAGTGGTAGTTACGGTTTGTGCTGTTTATCTACTGAGGTATTATCTGTCTGCTACGTAACTACTAGTTTCTAATACATTCGAGTGTGTTGGCTATTCTGGTTATTTCAAGGAAGGTAGTTGATTTGCTAATCAAAGTTTACTTACTTACGCCGTTGCTGAAACATATTTAACAATCTTTGACTTCTCTTTACGATTTTAAAATGAACGACAGCAAGAAGAAAAAGTCTCAAAATTTTTAGCATCTGAAAGGGCACTATTACTAAAAATTGTGAATGCCAAAAAAGCAGTAATAGAATGTAAAAAAACTGATGCGCTAACTTGGCGGCAGAAGGAGGAGGCCTGGAAAAAAATCGAAAACCAATTTAATGCTTCTGCACCTGGGCCTGTAACGATTATGCATGTTTTAAATGGTGGTCTCTGATATTTATTATTTCAGAATCGCACACACAAACAACTGAAGTATAAATATGATGCTATTAAAAAGGAGCTTAAAAAGCAACATAGTCAGTATTCGGCATATCTGAGAGGTACAGGTGGAGGCCCATACGTATTACCTTTAAAAAACGAAGAAGAAAAGATACTGGCAAACACAATTGCTCTGAGTATTGAAGGACTAAGATCGACTTTTGATAGTGATGCAATAGCAGGTATAATTTCTGTACCATTTTTAAGACACCTTGTTTATTTATGCCATCGTAGGAAGTGGAAATCTTTCCTTAAATGAAAATGTCGATTTGGATCCAAGTGAAGAAATTGATGTTGATTGGAGTGACTCTAATTCTCAGTTGTTGCAAACTAGAAAAAGTATTTCGTTAACATCGGAATATATCTGCCCTACTACAGAAGTAGTAGAGACCAGTACATCTCTTGACATGCAAGCAGACATTAAAGAACATAACGAACATAACTATAGCAAGGATATTCGTGAGAAAAGTATATATTTTCATATATCAGTGTGTGGTGGATATTCTAATATCCGTATTATTTGTAGATGTGACCTGGCAATCTCGAAGACGTCCTTTGATTCCAAAAAAAAAGTGCAGCGCCTCAGCAGGGACTAAATTTGAGGAGTTGGCTGAAAAAAAATGCAAATTGGTGGAAATTCAGACACGGGTAGCCGAAGAGCAGCGAAAGCAACAACAGCTAGAACATGACAGGCGAATGAAGTTGATAGATTTGCAAATTGAAGAGCAGTAATTAAAAATTGCAGTGTTAAAGCGCAAATGTTGATCTGTAATAATTAATCCTATATCAATATTTGTACATTAAAATGTTTATTGTAACTATCAGTATTTTTCTACTCCTGTGTGCAAAGTACCACTTTCACATCAGTAATTATACGTGAAGTACAATTTCAAACGCCAGTGCTGAGAATACATGTAATTGCTATTACAAAATTGAAAATAATGTTTATTTATTTACTTTACAGCATCTTACAGATACAGAAAACTAAGATGTATTCATCACAGAGTACGAATAAACTGATATAACAAAAAAAGAATAAACACCTATATTTAAGTAACATATTCTGTAAGGAGCCCATCCTTGGCAGTATTAACATACTGACGGGGAAACGGTTCTATGTGAAATTCCTCATCAAACTCAACATTGGCTGTTACATCAGGATCATTTGGCGGTACAGATTCATTCTGATCTATTGCGATATTATGCAATATTGCACATGCAACGATGATTGCTAATGAATTGTTTAATTTGGATCGCAATTCTAACGCTAACTTTGGGAATCTTCTTTTCCACACTCCATACGACCTTTCAACAGGATTGCGTGTACGCCTTACTACAAATAATAAGTACATATAGTTCTATATAAAGTAATAAATGATAACTTACCTGATTCATTATACAATTGCTCTACTGCAGTATTAGCTGTATCGATAGGGGTAACAAGATGTGATGTATCCGCATATCCATTGTCTCCAACCAGCAAACTATTACCAAATTCACTTGCATGTAATCGTTGATACACACTTGAATTATCAAATACTATTTGATCATGTGTCGATCCAGGCCAACGAGCCACTATATCTAAAAATTTTAACTTTGCAGATGTAACAGTTTGTACATTTATTGAAAAATAACCCTTCCTGTTTCTAAACACTTCTGCATTGTCTCCACCTACAAATACACAATGTATTTAGTAGTGACACATTAATGATACATACCGGGAGATTGTATTTTAATATGAGTGCAATCTATTGATCCTAAACTTCTGGGAAGCCGTGCAATATTATAAAACTCAAGATGGTGAAAAGCAATGTCGTTTTCCGTGGAGGGCATCTTAATATACTGCGGAGCTAAGACAGCTACAGCATGTGTCACTTTTTTAATAATGTTACATGCGGTAGATTTGCTAACAGCTATGTAGTCACCTACTGTTATTAAAAAAGTGCCAGTAGCATAGAACCGTAGCGCCATTAGCAACTGATCAATCGGGGATACAGAGTGATTCCTATAAACATAAGCATTGTTATTACAAACTTGTGATAGATGTATGTAATACCTGTCTGTGGGAGTTTCAATTTGATCCTCGATCTTTTCCAATATACCTATTACAGTAACTTTTTGTAACCGAAATCGCAATACAAAATCTATATTATCTAATGTATCAAAGTAATTAGGTCTTTCCCTTATTACATACGGTCTTCTTTCATAACTAATGTATTCAACAATTTCCTCATAGTCGTCACTTAAAAAATCATTAAATTCTGCCATTTCGGTTAAAAGAATTAGAAAAGCTCACAAATAATTTTTTCTAACCACAAATAACATAACATCTACGCTTGCACCAGAATTTAGCCTTCAGTTACATTCATAACTATAACTTGGAAGTGTCTGTTATAGATAGCTAACGGTTACTTTCTAGCCGGAGATGGATAAACAGTATAACTATTAGCTACCTAGATGACTATTGGTTAAATTGTATAACTGTACGCGCCATATCAGTCCCCGTTCGGGACATTCCCTCTCTCCGCGCGAGCGGGTCCGAATGGTTCGCGCTAGTCAACGTGAGTCGGTCGTCAAGTCTCGTGATAGCCACAACTAATAAAAATAAATCCGCTCTCTTCTTCTAATCCGGCATTGGACTCTTCCTTTCCTGTCTCGCTCCTTTCCTTCAACCCTTGGCCAAAAGCGTTAGTTACAGTGTTTAGTGCCTCTCCAGTGCCAAAGGAACTTTCAGTAAGTGTTTTTTATGTCTTTGTATGATTATACTCCTATAAACTGTTCTCACCCTCACCCCTTAATAATTACAGTCCACGCTCTATCTCGGAACCTCTTGTTTACGGCTTTTTGCACTCAAGGTGGTTCTATTTGTATCCCGTTACGGAAAACTGGTATTCGATAATAAAACATTTGCTCCATCGACCGGATCTAGAACTACGTTTATATCGTTCTCTCTTTCTCGCCTCATCGATTCAAAGGCATACAAACGTAGGTCTTTATTAATTCACAAATTCGTAAATAATTTAGTACTTGATAATAGAAACGATTTGAAAGTGTTATCTGTACGTTTCAATTTGTTGTTAAGCCGCACGTGCATTCTTTCGAGTTCAAGTTCATTGCAATTAGATTCCAATATCAAGATCATTGCACTCCATTCAGAATTTGTTTGTTTACAAACAAGCCGTCCTTTAATACGTACGTTAGTTTACTTAACTATTGTTAATTTATTCATAAAGTTCTTAATTATGGCAGAAGGTGATATTTTGAAGAAAAAACTTGAAGACTATTTCGCGCGCTTAACCGAAATTGCCGATTATGTTCGTACCGCAACCCGTTTAGCTGCCGTAGAAGCGAGATATCTACGTATGCAAAGTATTGAACGACAACTAGATGTTGTCTACGATAAAATTTTAACTTATAATTCGGTTGTTGACGAAAAGGATGAGATTAAAACTCAAAGTTCTTCGTTTGACAATCTGTTAGACGTTATTCGTACGCGGTATTTAGATATCAAACAAAATGCATCCAAATCGGTTGATGATACTTCAACTAATCCCTCTCAAACTTCTGTAAGTTATTTAAAACCTCTAAGTATAACCCCCTTTGATGGATGTGTAGAAAACTGGCAAAATTTCATTTCGCTTTACAAGAGTCTGGTTCATGAAAATGAACAAATCCCGCTAATTCGTAAGTATCACTATTTGCGTAGCTATCTTAAGGGTGAAGCTCTCGCCCTAATTTCGGATCTAGCCCTTGAGGCTGATTTGTACCAACAAGCTTTTGATAAGCTAGAAGAACGCTATAACTCACCCCGTAGAATTACTAGCTATTATTTAAATAAAATATTACAATTTAAATCATCTGGATCTCTCTCAAACTTCAACAATATTCACTTTAACGCTGTTAACACATTGAAGGCGGCGGATAAAGTAGAAGATTTGGCCGACTTTATACTATTTTCGTTGTGTTACTGTAATCTTGAGTTCAAAACGCAAAATGCTTTTGATCTAAAAGTAGGTTCCGAAGTTCCTACTTGTTCTCAGCTCTTCGATTTTTTATCGTTGCAAAGCAAAACCTCTGAGCTTTATGACGATATGAAGAAAGATAGGGTTATTAAACCTAATGCGCATCCTCGTTTCAAATCCAACTTCAATCAGTCTCTCTTAATGAAAAGTTCGCAAAATGCCGCTACGGCTAAAGCTGCCCGAGTTTCATGCCCGTGCTGTGGTGAAGCTCATAAAATTTATGGTTGTTCAACATTTCATGCACTTAATATTGCCGATCGTTATTCCACTATTAAAACTTTAAATTTGTGCTTTAAATGCTTGGGTAATCATACTCGAGGTTGCAATTCTGAAGGTAAATGTAAAGTTTGCCATTCCTCATATCACCATACTTTGTTGCATAAACCCCTGCCCAACGAGGTGGTGCATAATTCGGAAAAATCCTCTACTGCAATAGCACCCGAAATAGTTTCGGCTTGTAATGTTTCGAATTCTCATGAAAATTATACTGTGCTGTTGGCAACAGTGCAGGCTGTTATTTTAGATATAAACCAGGATTTACAACCCGTAAGGTGCGTTTTTGATTCTGGATCTCAAATAAACGCAATTACTAGTACATGTGTTCAACGTTTGGGTCTTCAGCGTACTAGGGATTCCCGCCAAGTTAGTGGAATTTCCGACGCTTTAATAAAGTCCAAGGGGACTGTTTGTTGCACAGTCTATTCTAAATATTCTCAAAATAGAATTCAATTCAAGGCTTCAATATTTCCTAAAATAACAGGAAATATACCGGGTAGTTCATTGCCCATTTCTGTTTATAATAAATTTAAAAATATGCAAATGGCTGATAAAGTTTCCATCAATCCTTGCCCGTAGAAATTCTTCTAGGTGCCGAGATATGTGCCGAAGTACTGTTTTCCGAACATTCCGCTATTATTCCTGGCCGCCCTTTGGCGATTCAAACCATGTTTGGTTACGTGTTGCTCGGTCAAGTTCCGTGTATTAACCCTACGGTTAACGCTACTTCACTTTTCATTCAATCTGATGCTATAGATAAAGAAATAAGAAATTTCTGGGAATTGGAAGAAATTAAAATTCCACGGAAACCTCCCAGAAGATGTGTTTGTGAGACGCATTTTCTCGCAACCCACTCGCGTGACGATTCTGGTCGTTACACGGTTGCTCTTCCTTTCAATCATAGTACTGGACCGCTTAGTAAAAATTGTCGTGCCGCTTTTAATTGCTATTTAAATTTAGAAAGGGGTCTTTCACTCTATCCTGAAAAACTAAATGCTTACAGTGGCTTTTTGTAGGAATATCTTGATCTTGCTCACATGTCAGTTGCCGACACTCCATTCGATTATATGCTACCGCATTATGCGGTTTCTAAAACAACAAGTAGCCTACGAAGCTACGCGTTGTTTTCAATGGTTCCTCTACCGATTCATTAGGAATTTGTCTTAATGACAGGTTATATTCTGGCCCCAAACTCTAAGGAAACTTACCCAAAATAATATCCGTATTTCGTTCTCACAAAATTGTTGTTTGTGGGGTCATGCAAATGAGGTACCGTCAGATTCTGATTTGTTCCTCGGTTCGACAATTACAGCACATTTTGTGGCGCTCTACTTCTCAAGAAAATATTTATGAATATGAACTCAAAACGCTCAGGCATATTTTAGCGCCCTCCACATTTCTAGTTCAATGAGTACTTCAGCAATTTGTATTTGAAGAGGGTACATCTTACCCTAAGACCTCCCAAGCTATTATGTATTACATATACATGGACCATGTAATTTTGGTACCTGTAGTGTCACAGAAGCGAGACAGCTACAGCGCGAGCTTATTAAGCTTCTCTCTCGGACAATTTCATCTGCGTAGATGGTCAACCAATGTCGTGGAATTGTTACAAGATTTTGAAAAATCGGAGTTCGAAAATCTTATTACATTCCCTGATCAAGTGAGCGGTATAAAAATATTAGGTTTAGTTTGGAATCCTTTATTAGACGTATTCACTTATAACGTAATTCCTTTGCAGGCCCGTTTAATAAACGCGCCGTACTTTCTTATATGGCTCGTATATTCGACCCGTTAGGTTGGTTAACCCCGGTAATTTTTATAGTCAAACACCTGCTACAACGGCTTTGGTTACAACAATTAGGTTGGGATGATGTCCCCGACCATAATTGGTGTTCTGAATGGCAAGATTTTTGTAACCAAGTTACAATATTATCTCAGCTAAAAATTCCTCGTCTTTTGTCTCAATTCACGGGAACCTACAGATTGTTAGGATTCTGTGATGCGAGCGAAAGAGGTTACGGCGCTTCCGTCTATTTACATATAATTTGTGGTGATTCAGTGAATTGCAACCTAATTCAAGCTAAGAGCAAGGTTGCTCCTCTAAAATATTTAAGTATCCCCCGCTTAGAACTTTCGGGTGCTCTTTTATTGGCAAAATTAATTCATTCAATTACTTTAAATAAATTTTCTTACCCAATTTTGGAAACGAAACTATTTTCTGATTCTCAAGTAGTAATAACCTGGCTACAGACTCCTTCATATTTGCTCAAGCCATTTGTGGGAAATCGAGTTAGCCAAATTCTGGAATATACTACTATTTCTCAGTGGCGTCATATTTGCGGGGAAAATAATCCCGCAGACGTGGCTTCAAGAGGTTGTTCTCCACTTCAACTATTGCACAACGAATTGTGGTGGCATGGTTCGTGCAATTTCAATTACGATTTTATCAACCTCAACAGCTCTTTCCTTCCTATAGGGGAAGTTCCCGAATTGAAACAAATTCCTGTCTCGCTTATCGCTACACAACAAAATGAATTTTGCGATTTTATGGAGCGATTCTCTTGTTTATCTCATTTGCAATACAGCATGGCATATGTGAATCGGTTTATTCACAATTGTCGCCACCCCGAGAAAAATGTTAGGCCCCATTTCCTGCGACGAATTCCGAAATGGTCTGATGACTTGTGTAAAGTTGACTCAACGTCAGTTTTTTACTTCAGAATTATTATTATATGAAAAAAATAAGAATCTTCCTCTCTCGTTTAGAAAGTTATCGCCCTTTATTGATTCCCAAGGCTTGTTTAGGGTGGGCGGTCGCTTGAAACATTCTCAGTTGCCCTATACTAGCAAGCATCCTCTATTATTGCCTAAACGGGCGAACTTATCTAAATTAATTTGCAAACATTATCACCTTTTATCGTTACATTCAGGCCCCTCTATGACACATTCTCTTATTCTCCGAACTTATTGGATTTTTGGTCTGCGCTCTTTAGTTCGGAAAAATATTTACCATTGTTTGTCCTGTTTTAGATTAAACGCTAAGCCCCTCAGCCAATAATGTCCGATCTGCCTCCTTCTCGTGTACAATTAACTCGCGCATTTGCTCACGTCGGAATTGATTTTGGTGGCCCCTTTTAACGAAAGCTTCGTTAAATCGAAATTCTTCTAATCGAAAATCTTATCTATGTGCCTTTGTTTGCATGTGCACCAGAGCTGTGCATTTAGAACTGGTTTCTGAACTTTCTACAAACGCCTTTATGGCATCCTTTAATCGTTTTGTTTCTCGTCGCGGCGCTCCTGATTCCATATATTCAGACTGTGGCAAAATTTTATTGGCTCCGCTCGCATGCTGAAGGAAGCCAGTGAATTTTGCGTCAAAATCATGAGGAAATATTTTCTGCAATGGCTGTTCTTCAAGTTATGGCAATTTAACCCCCATATGCACCTAATTTTGGTGGCATTTGGGAAGCTTGCGTAAAATCCGCAAAGCCTTATTACTGCGAACTATCGGTCAACAGGTCCTCACATTTGAGGAGCTCACAACTATATTTGCTCGTATCGAAGCCGTGTTGAATAGCCGACCTCTAGCTTTCTACTCCTTGGACGCTACTGATAGCCCTGATTACCTAAGCCCTGGTCATTTTCTGATTGGGGGTCCAATTCTGAGTTTGCCAGAAATCACTCTTCCCGAGAGTATCAAATTACATTCACGTTGGCAACGCTTATGTCAAATCACTCAATCTTTCTGGCGCCGGTGGTCGAACGAATATTTACTCACACTCACGCAGCGGACAAAGTGGAACCGTTCCTTGGATAACGACTTGAAGGTGGGTCATATGGTTTTCTCCTAGGAATAAATACCTCGCCTTTGTCATGGCCGCTAGGCCGTATCAAAGCTATTTCCCGGTCGCGACGGAGTTACTCGTGTTGTTTCAGTAAAAACGTCTCGTGGTACCTTCGTTCGTCCCGTGAATAAAATTCTTCCCCTTCCTTTAGAAAAGTAATGCTTAAATTTTCGTTAGTATATTTTTAATTTTTTTACGATTTTAGTCACTCTTTTAGTTGTTTTCTTTCTCTTGGTTTTCTTCTCCCCGAGTATCGGCGGGTTAACCGTACTCTGCGGCTAGGAGGAAATGCCTAGCTCTAATTATATTTCGTTTTTTTTTTGTAAAATTTTTTTCTTAATTTTAGGTGGGCGGTATGTACGCGCCATATCAGTCCCCGTTCGGGACATTCCCTCTCTCCGCGCGAGCGGGTCCGAATGGTTCGCGCTAGTCAACGTGAGTCGGTCGTCAAGTCTCGTGATAGCCACAACTAATAAAAATAAATCCGCTCTCTTCTTCTAATCCGGCATTGGACTCTTCCTTTCCTGTCTCGCTCCTTTCCTTCAACCCTTGGCCAAAAGCGTTAGTTACAGTGTTTAGTGCCTCTCCAGTGCCAAAGGAACTTTCAGTAAGTGTTTTTTATGTCTTTGTATGATTATACTCCTATAAACTGTTCTCACCCTCACCCCTTAATAATTACAGTCCACGCTCTATCTCGGAACCTCTTGTTTACGGCTTTTTGCACTCAAGGTGGTTCTATTTGTATCCCGTTACGGAAAACGGGTATTCGATAATAAAACAATAACTATGCATTGAAAAACCGGCACTTATGAGTTACTTGAGTATTTCCAAGAGACACTTGAAATTACAACAGGTTATGGTCCCAGTAGAATTGTAGTTACTAGTAGACCGGTAAGAGTTGTACTCTGGAAAACTATAAAATACTTGAAGGAAAAAGCTGCTGCGTTTTATAGTAAAAAAATCGCAGTTGACAATCTAAAAATTCCAAATTTCAAGCTTTTTGATGGAGCAGGATTCACTAGCTGGGAATTTATGTTAAGATTGTTGTTGGAACAAAAGGAAATATTAGATGCTGTTGAAAGTACAGGTATTAGTGAGGAATTCAGGAAGAAGGATGCTAAGGCAAGAATTATAATAGTGCAGTGGCTTTCTGATGATATATTAGAAGTAGCAAGAGATAAGAAGACAGCCAGAAGACATTAAAGAATACTTATGTTCGGAAAGGTCTTACTGTTCTGGTGAAATTAAGAAACATGAAGTATACAATAGGATCTTTAAGCGAATTTATAACTGATTTTGAGAAAACTGTCTCTGATTTAAAGACCAGTGGTGGAAAAATGAATGAAGGTGAAATAATATTACAATTATTATCTGCTATGCCTGATTCATTTCAGGTGGTAACAATCACTATAGATAGTTTTTATACACAAGATCCCAAAAGTATTAGCTTGAAATTTGGTAAAAGTAAATTACTTCAAGAAAAATACCTCTAACTCAGTTGCTTTTGTAAGTAGAAATAGGTTTTCTGGAAGAGCACGAGGACATTATATGCATAAAAATCTACGTGAATCGTCAAATTCTGTAAATGGTAATGTCGATCATTTTAGGTACAATTGATATAATTGTGGGAAGCCCGATCATAAAAGAAGTCAGCGTGGTTTCAAAATTATTCCATTAACTCAGGTTGAGTGAATATAGTAGAAGAGGAAGATATTGCATTTGTAGCAGGTAGTGATAAAGAGCTGGGAGCATGTAAATTTGCCTCAGATACTATCTATAACTACGGAAATGAAAATGAGAGTTGTCACACTGACAATATAACATTTATTATTAATAGTGGAGCTATAAATCATGTGGTTAATAAATATACTGAGCAGTTTATTGACTATGAAGCATCGGTAACTGCTAAGTTTGGTATGAAAATAGCAAATTTGAGGTGCGACAATGATGGTGAATACATTTCCAGTGAATTAAAAATGTTTCGCAGAATAAGAAGCAGAGATGTACACTATACAGTAACATATAGTCCTGAACAAAATGGAGTGTGCGAAAGATTTAATAGGGCAGTTATGATTATGGCAAGATGTCTATTTATTGATTCGAACCTAGAAAAAACGTTTTGGGGAGAAGCTGCTAGAGCAGCTACTTATATCATTAATAGACTCCCAACTACTTAATTGAAAGAGGAAATTCCTGCAGAAATATGGTTCAATAGAAAAGTAAATATTGAGAATATAAAAGCTTTTGGAAGTATAGGTTATGTACATATTCCAAAGGAAATGAGAAGAAAGTTGGACGAACGAGGTAAATCTATAATAATGGTGGGATATACAAGCAACGGATACAGAATGCGGGATGTAGAAAAAAAGATTATAAATTTTTGATGAAAGAGGCAAGTCATCTAGACGGGAACTAAAAGATTATGTAAGCGGCTGTGACTTCAATGAAGACGAAGATAATAAACATGAAGAAAACCCAAACTTAAGTAAGCACAATGAGGAAGAAAATGAAATTGAACGAACTGGAGAAAAGAATTCCTAGGCGATTTGAAGAATACGAAATGAATTTTATGGCTGCATTGGTCTCAGGTTCTTTACCATCTGAAAATCCATCAACATACGGTGAAGCAATTTAAGATGAGGGATGTAAAAGGCCATAGATCAAGAATTAATCAATTTAGAACGAAATCGAACATGAGAAATGGTGAAAAGACAAGAACATGTAAAGGTGATATATTCAAAATGGATTTTTACTCAAAAGACTATTGAAGATAAAATTATCAAAAAGACAAGATTATTGGCAATAGGACTTCAACAAAAAAATTTGCGGATATAGATGTCTATACTCCAGTGGCAAGACTATCAAGTTTTGCTGGTGCTTGCTACAGAATAAGATTTACTTATTCATCAAATGGATGTAAAAGCTACTTTTTTAAATGTATATTTAGAAACTCCTGTTTATGTAAAAATTCCTGAAGGTTTGTTAATACATTCAAATGAAGAACATTTATGTAAATTAAAAAGATCATTGTGTGGTTTAAAGCAGAGTCCAAAATGCTGGTATGGGCGGTTCAATGCATTTTTGTATAATATTAAGTTTGTAAGATCAAGAATTAACGCAACTATATTTACGTTGGTATTTAATTGTAGAAATTCTAAATGTTTTAAGTTAAGTCACTCTCTATCATTTGATCCATTATCTTTCATCCAATGGAATACACCTCATCAATTCATTTTAATACTTCCTCATTCTATCACTGGCCAATTTTATACATTTTGTTACGTGCTAAATTGACTTTACGTTTCTGAATCAAATATACTTTACCGAGGGTAAATGTCCTAACAGTAAATGTACTACAGCAAATATTCTATCTTTAGAGTATAGAAATTCTGACATCTCTACTAAATACTTTTACGCCTAGTATTGAAAACTCTATAAACTCACTTGGTGTATGTGGACTTCGAG
Organism: Platerodrilus igneus; assembly: GCA_036346225.1. Taxonomy (NCBI): domain Eukaryota; kingdom Metazoa; phylum Arthropoda; class Insecta; order Coleoptera; family Lycidae; genus Platerodrilus; species Platerodrilus igneus. The sequence continues at coordinate 3,939,478 of JARFIW010000131.1, read as the reverse complement.
CACCTACCTCCTGAAAAAATTAAGTTGAAGCCTACCCGACACATGAGTGCTCCACGTAACGGCATGGTGGTTATCACTGCAGCTATAGGTTGATATAGCCTGACTTACATCCTTTTCTTCTACTAGTTTAAAATAAACAGAACTAAAATACTGTGTTTTCTATATCTAACCTATATTGTAAAACATGATATAACAGCGAATAACAAAAAAAAAAGTTGTACCAACGTGCGTTTAACAAAAATACTTACTAATATCAACGATAGAAGCTTAACCGGTTTAATTTTTACGTACTATTTTGCCACTGCAATTATGAACGTTTCCACACAAGAATTATGTGCTTACAATTCGCTTTAAATAGGAGTACACCAATGCAAATAGTCCTTCTGAATAATAAGCTTTACATATTGTTATTATTACCATCACAGTATTAAATACCAAAGAAAGAAAACAGCAAATGATGGTTGTAAGCTGCGTAACAAATATTTCAACGACTTACAGCATTTTCTCGCACAAAGTTATGTAGATATATAATCTATCTGTTGATGTAGATTGGAGCTCCATTACATTAGCAGTTTCCACATTAACTACAGGTATGCATATTCGCGTTTACTTTTTGCGCACAAAACTCCGTTTTCTTAATTACAACTTCGAGTATATCAGCACGTTAACTATCGTACCTGATGCCCACGTCCGACGCTTGCGTGTCAATCAAATTTACAACCCACGGTAGATGTTTGATCGTTTGTAACATGATCTGAATTACTACCCTTTTGCTATCCGTCGGTTCTTATAAGTTTTACCGCCTAGGGTCTATGCATACTATTTTCTTTCTCACAGATTGTGCATATAGACCAACTTAAGGTGGAGGTCAATGTCGTTCTGCCCGTGTAAATCGCCGTTTTGTTCCCACATTCTTTATCATTTAAACCCGTAAGTTGCGTCATTTGTTGTCTGCGACGCATTAATTTTGTGCCCTTATTTTTACGAGTATATGGTTATCGGGGTGTATGTTTCCATGGTTACAATTTTGTAAGCCCGTGTACATTTATACGAATTACTTTAATATGACGGTTATTTCTCGAATGTCTACCTACAGTTTTTATAAATCTAAAGTAAATGGATGTAACGTCCAGATATTTATTGCTGTTTATATTTAATGTACTGAGTACCAAACGTTCATTTAACTATCTTAACTTAATAAAATCTCTACTATTTAATGTTTCTTTAAATAACGGGCTAGCATCACATTTTACGCTTTAGTGTTTTTCCTTCAATTTTCCCCACTGCACTTGCTTCACAGTTGTATTGATGATATTCGTATAAATAATTTCCTTATCTTTTAGTTAATGTTATACACTTCCAAATTATACTTGTGGAAAATAGCTTAATATTAAAATCCAGTTTTACACTTCATATTATTCTTACTTCTACTATTCGTTGTAATTCTGCATACTAGGTAACAAGATTTCATAGTAACTCTCATTAGTTTTATTTTTATACATGAAAGGTAAATTTTATTGAGTCTACTACCCATTATAGCCTTTGTTTTATATTTAATCATATTCATGTTCAAGCTCTCGCCTAATCTCTTTTCATACCAATTAATATTCTTTTTATATCGATTGTACTATTGGATATAAGTACTTCGCCATTCAATGATTCCCTTTTGTTCAAAAACACACTCGCATTCCAAGTAATTACTTCAACGTATGTTACTTTTTACACTATAAATTGTGAATTATAGATCTTTATATCAATAATTCTATATGAAGTATTTCTTTCTTGGTTAACACATTTTAGAGAAAGTAGACACGTGTGTACAGATACTAGTATTGATGTTTGGACTTTATTTAAATCAGTATGAGAATAATTTTGAAACTCTTTTTAAATGAAAGTAAACTTTAAAAACACTTGAAACTAAGAATCAAGAAGTAGACTTAATTAATTAAACTGTTAGTTTGGAAAAAGAACTCTGATTTTTTTATTATAACGTTTAATTGGATTTATCTCTTATTAATATTTGAAAAGGTTATATGAAATATTTTTGAAAAATTTGTTACCCTGATAAATGTTTTCATTTGATTTAGGATTCCTTTTAAATATCTCCAAACTTCCGCTTTGATATTTTGTGTAAGGCACTTTATGAGAGACGCTTCTGATCACGCTTTATGGTTTAGTGAATCAATTTGTTCCCGTGAAACTCATCCTAATACAATTGAAACAAGTACTTGATCAGCACTCTGTAGAATGTAATTAGTGCCTCAATTTTTCTTTATTGTTTCATATAAAATAACAAATGTACTCGGCTATTTACAATCTCTGCTTTCTGAAAGAATATGTAGCTTTATTTATGAGTAGTAATATGAGTTTGAATAGCATAAATTTTCTACAGGTGTGCTTAAGAAAAGCGATTGTATTCAAGTTTGCCGGTTTTCTTGATCTTTTCATGCATAAGAAAAACTTTAGACGTGTTTTTCGGATGTGGTATTGCTATATTTTAATCGATTATCAAATCGTTTCCAAAACTGGGCTAACTTTAATTCCGCCTTTCATCCTAAGATGTACAGTCTGCTTTCAGAGCAATGCACGCTTACTTGGAGAAGCTTATATCCCCCGTACATTGCTCTTTTGCGCTGGTCCCCTGGTTCATCTATGGTTGTAACATCAACAAATTAGACTACCGTTGCAACGTTTCATCAGTGAGTGACTTCAAAATGTTTAGGTAGTACACTACGCGTGTGATGGAACATGCAAGATAAGTATCTCGACACGTGGAGGTATGTTACCTTGTTTTCTTTTTTGCGTATCAAGGGGTTATTGCTTGTTAGCATTTGATGTTGGTGCGTTAAAAGAAAACAAACGTATTGCTATTAAAATCGCTGTAAATATACTATGTTTAACTTTAAATTATTTTTTGTTCATTACTGATTACCTTTCTTTACATGTTTCACTACGATAGGCACACTTCGTCTTTCATTTCTTTAAAAAACAAATTGTCCGTAGAATATAGCTCTTTTCTAAATAGAAATTTATTTTTTCGTTTACTGTAAATAAAAAAATCGATGGCGATATACTTTTCTTGTCTTTGTGAACCATCTTACTCTCCGCATTTGTAATTAGTCCGGTCTTTCTAAATTTTCTTTATTTTTTTTATATGTGACCGGGATTCGTACAAGCCCTTATTTTACTTTCCTTTCTGTTTCTGTCCAACCCGTGCGTTTTTAACGTTGTAAAGTCATGACAAAACTAAAAGAGGTAGGGTAATCAAATTAAAAACTTGTATTCTATATGTGTTACAGGAAGTGTATGTACAATTAATAGCTTTTGTATTTTTGAGAGAGCGCAAATTATAAAGTTAATTATGTGACTTTCTTTCCAGAGTCTACAAGTTTTGGTAGGTTGGTAATCATACTGATTTAGAAAACATTAGTAGCAAATTGATGATAAGTTATTTATAGATCTTGAATTAATTGTTAGAGGGTTTCTGTATCTTCCTTAAGTCAAATTATTGTTATTAATGCTTAAAGTTGCGGTGACGTCCTGCTTTCTTTTAAAAATTTTGAGTTTTCATATTCAGCCCATGCCCAAACTAATTTTCTAGCGTGAATTGAACCTCCAGCTAGTCGTTGGTACAGTAGGTTGGCAGGTAATATAACACATGTACCCAATTTTGTTTCACTGGTGCCCTAACGTAGACCATTTATTTCTGTTTCATTTGTGCCCATCACCACGACACATGAAGTATATCTATTAACATAAAAATATACATTTCGCCAATTTTTGGTTTGCTTCGATATTTAGTAATTGAATTTTGTAATATACGCTATTAGAGTGTAAAAAAAAAGAAAAAATGATAAATATACACGGTCGCATTAGTTTTAAGTCATTAATTTAGAGGCGGCGTAGAGACTAATAAAGCAAACCAAAATTGGTAATCACCTGTGGTCCAAAACGAATGGTTGAGCTACAAACGGACACACAAAAAGTTTCCAAACTATCGGAGAACCAGAGCAATGTGAATTAGGTCAGGATTCAAATACACAACAAAGTTGTGACATTTTGCAAATATAATTTAGTAAAATACTGCGTATGTGAGCTGTAAAACGAAATAACCCAATGCATTTTATCTGCTACTACAGTCAGTTTAAAAAATTTTTAAAACCTTCCGAACTTCTGATAATTACAACAAAAATAAAATTTCGTTATACTGATGTGGTGGACTGTAAATTTTACGATCCTGTAGTCTGAAGGTTTTAGCAATTCAGTTATTATGCAGAACACAATAATCCGCTTAAGTCGATTGTACTTTTTCACTGACCGTCTTAGGTATTTTGCACGTGTATTTCTCCTGCTTGCTTTTGTTATTAGTATTGAACAGGATACGGTTCCATTACCTACTTTGGTAATGCACTTCAACGAAGTGTTGACACAATTGTAATAATGCTACATTTTCGGTAATTAGAGATATTATCTAGTTTAGTGAAACGTACGTGTTCAAAAAATTGCATTTTTGTTCATGGTCTTAAAAAATAAGTCTCCACATAATCAAAAATGAACTCGTGACGAGGTAATAAATGGCAGTCGAACTTAACCAAAAGTAGTGCGTGCTACTATAAACACTTGTCAAAAATAATTTTTCTTAAGCAGTTCTTCTTGCAACAGGGAATGTTTAGATTTTTAGAGTCATCCTTTTCAATGTCTGATTTTTTTCTAATGCTGTTAGTTCTTCTCCTGCATATAATTTCCCTATATATTCTAGCCATCTAACCACTTTCCCTACATTTTCTATAATGACGTTTCCTCCCAAGTCTGTTATATTTTTGCTATATGGTTTAATATCCCTAGAATTCATTCTAATTAGTTTGTATGCTTTGTCTGTCTTTCCTATTTCCATCTTAGTTTGTACCTCTTTGCACTTTTCATCGATCCATTGTTCTTTAGCTTTCCTGCATTTGCGAATAACTTCCTGTTTTTCTGCATCGTCTGATATATTTTTGTATTTTCATCTTTCTTCTATTAAATTTAGGATATTCTTTGATATCCATGGTTTCTTATTTTCTTTTTGTGTATACCCCAAAATACCTGTGGCTGTCATGTCTAAGCTATATTTAAAATTATTTCATTCTGTTTCTACTTTTTAGTATCAGGAATTTTCCCGATATCTTTCTGCAATTTATTTGACAAATCTTTCGTGGACGCCTTTGTCTCTTAGTGTCTCAAAGTTAAAGTGAATTTTTCGGTTTCTTATTTTCAAATTTTGTAATTTTAAGAGGGTTTTCATAATTACAATGTTGTGATCTATATCTGCTTCTGGGTAGCTGCTACAGTGTTGATTCCTAAACCGTTGTCTAAAAGATTGTAATCTATTTGATATCTTCCTATATCTTCTGGCATCTTACACGAATATCGTCTTCTAGGATGTTGTTGAAATAGCGTGTTCGGGATGATTAAATTGTTATTGTCGCAAAATTCTACCAGCCTATTTCTCTTGTCGTTTCTAGTGCTTTAACCAAATAAACCTTCTACCGCTCCTTACTTACCCTCATCTACCACTACATTAAAATCCTCTGTAATTATTAGATTTTCATGTCCTTTTACGTATCTTAGTATGTCTTCGATATCTTTGTAGATCGCTTCTACCTCTTCGTCACTGTAGCTAGATATGGGCATGTATACTTGTAATATTACTGTATTTACCGGTTTATATTCTAATCTAACCATGATTACTCTTTCGTTCTTTTGTATGTAATTATCTACACAGCGTCCTATCTTTTTTCGCATTTCTATCCTCACACCTAAATTTTCTTCTCCTGTTCCTGTATGAATTACCCTGAAGTCTCTACTCCAAAAATTTCCCGCTTCTGGCTACCGAATTTCGCTGATGCCTACTATGTCTAGTGCTAAACTATCCATTTCAATTTTCAAGTTCTCTAGCTTACCTACTTGCTTCATACTTTTGACATTCTACGCTCCGACTTGTAAACTGTTTCCGACTCTTATTCTAAACTTTCCTATGGCATTTTCCGGAGTAGTCCTCTCCCAGAGATCCGAATGGGGGACTATTTTAACTCCGGAATATTTTACCATAGAGAATGTCATCATGTTTATTACAATTTAAGTACGCTGTGTACTTGGGGGATAATGTGATGGATTTCCGTTGCGTTCCACATCGCAGTAGTGTACTTTAGAATGCCATACCGACACCTTTGGTCTCTCCCGCTTTAAGTACCGAAAGAGCTTCGTCAAACTGCAGGTCCATTCGAAACGGAAATTCTCAGTAACAAATTGTAAAAGTTTTTGCTCACTATGGTCTATATCAATTACATGGATAGACGTTCTAAACATTGAGCTAAGAAAATGATTAATAAATAAGACCCGTTTATTTTCAACAAGTCAAATGGGAAAAATTGGAATAACATCGGAAGTTCATGTAAATGTTAATATTATGCGGTTGCATCTATTCGTAATATAAAAGTACGCTTAACATTAATTAAAAAAGCGGATATTATGAACATTTAATAAAGAAATAAAAGCTCATTTATTTTCATTAAGTCAAAGAGTAAAAAGTGCATTAATCTTGAACAGTCGCGTAAAAACTCAAATAATACTTCTAATTGTAATATGAAGATGCGCGTTATATTAATTAAGAAAATGCACCAAAAATATTATTAAGAAGTAGTACTATGTTACTTTTATTACACCAAAATTTATAAGTTGCATTTCTATTAAAAAGTATGTAAATTTTAGTATTATGAGGAAGTATTAATTCTTAATTCAACACCGCTATGAGCTAATTGTCAAGTAGACCATAGCTATTTCTTTGTGTAAAACCAACATTTGGCAATGATAACGGGTATATCAAAATAAAAAAACCATTCAGTGTGAATACATATTTAGGGAAATTAAATCTCTAGATTCTACATACTGCAAATGACGTCAAACTAAGAGTAGTCAAAATGCTCGACTGATAAGATCCTATACTATGAACAGAAAGTTTTCTGATTGATCATGGCGTGCGAGCATTTCACCAAGTTTTCTAAACGTCGTTTTAATGAAATTTTTGGAACAAATGGTTCGACAATCTGAAGTAAATGCTATATAAGAGAGTAAGTTTATTTTAAAAAGATTACTACATTTTCTGAGACAAGAAAGGCTGATTTTAAAACAACAAAGTTCCACTAAAAGTGAAAGTACAAATTATGTTATAAAAGTGTGTTTTAGTTTCGCTGATATTAAAATCGACTCCAAATATTACTCTACAAGTAGTTTTGCTATTAGTTTTGCAAATATTGCTCCAAGTTTTAAGGCATCAAGTATTAGAGTGCAAATATTAGTTCATATTTTTAAATCTTCATTCACCTGATTATTTTGGTTTTAATCTATTTGGATTTGTGGTGTTGAGATTGGATTCTTGGATTCTTGCTGATTGATTTTTGACTTGGACCTGGTTTGTAAATTAAGTAATTTCACCAGAGCATCCGTCTTTGAGACTGAAGCTTTCGTTCAAAGCTTGGAAGCATTAAGAGGTTGTGTATATGGAGTTAATTCAATCTCCCGTACTAAAAGGTCTGACTAATTTTTGGGTATTTGCGTTGCTCTGTAAGGTGCTTTTTGAGATATGCATTGTATATTTAATAACTTTGTGTGATTTACTGGCTTTATGATTTAATTAATGTAAAAATTCATTCAAGTAATTATTTATAAAAAAAAGCGATTTCCACATATCTTTTAGGTATTTTGCACGTGTATTTCTCCTGCTTGCTTTTGTTATTAGTATTGTACAGGATACGGTTCCATTACCTACTTTGGTAATGCACTTCAACGAAGTGTTGACACAATTGTAATAATGCTACATTTTCGGTAATTAGACATATTATCTAGTTTAGTGAAACGTACGCGCTCAAAAAATTGCGCGCGTGCATTTTTGTTCATGGTCTTAAAAAATAAGTCTCCACATAATCAAAAATGAACTCGTGACGAGGTAATAAATGGCAGTCGAACGTAACCAAAAGTAATGCGTGCTACTATAAACACTTGTCAAAAATAAATTTTCTTAAGCAGTTCTTGCGACAGGGAATGTTTAGATTTTTAGAGTTTTCCTGACAAGGTTTTGAATGCGATAATCACCTATTCTAGCTTTTGACTAATGCTATCCAAGTAGTTGGCATTCCAAAATTGTTTTAAATTATAAAAGCGTCTCGTTTTCAGTTGTTGCAAAAATGACCATTTATTGTGAAACATAATGTTTCAGATACATCATAAATGGGATTTAAATGACCTTGAAATACAAATATGAATATAATCATTTGCAGCTAATATAAGATTTAGTTTCCATTCTTTTTTCCAGTATAGGATTGTTGAATATTCATGAGACCTTAGCATTCATTCTTTCGCTTGTGCGATTATTAATAATGTTTTGTACTATTTAAATGTCATTTTATGTGTACATACAATTGCATTTAAATAACTACTTTGTATGATTTATTTAAATTTATGCTGCTCTAATTCTATAGTACTGACATTCCCATTATGCAATAAACGTTCTGGCGTTGTATTAGTTGCACTGCAGGTGATGCATTCATTTCTATACGTATTTAGAATAATTAAGCTTTAATGAACTCTTGGGTACTTGACGCTTTAATAATGTTCTGTTCGACATACCATGAGCTTTTCTATTAACATTCACTGTTAAAGTATTAATGAATTTGAACAGCACCTAGGCTACTGTAAATGCTTATAGCAGTTTAATGGACACCACTTCTGCTTATTCTCTATGGCAACGTAATTCAATCAACTTGCAAAATGTGGTTTTGCTATATATTCGAATGTAGAGCATCAGCAAACTTCCCCACAAACGTGAATAAACATTTCAAGACGAAGTAAGCGTTTCAAACTCCAAATCACATTTTCATTATTACATAGTTGTTCGAGTTTTACATTACCTCCGGAAAAATATTAAGACGCTTAGGGTAAGGAACCATTCAAGAGAAAAAAATACTAGAAAGATGCGTTGAATGTTTTTTGATTGAATCTTTTTTTACCATATTCTCAAGGTTGCTTAGACCGCTTTTCACTGTTTTCCATTCAGAGCTACGTGATTACGTATCATCATCATTAGGTCTTCAGTCTTGGAACTGGTTAGACATGTACCCTCATTGCTTCCTATTCTGAACTAGCCTACACCTTTCCTTAAAATTTGCACAGCTTGCTTCTATCACTAATCTGATCTAGATCTACATCTACCTCTTCTTTCCTATCTCTGCTTGTAATATATCCCATACTATTCCCCAAAAATGCCTTAGAACGTATTCTGCCCTTTTATTTCTTCTATTTTTTTCCCTCAGATATTTTTGTTCCCCTAGTATTTCTATAACCTATTTATTATTATCTTTGTCTGTTCATGCTATCATCCTCATACACCTGAAGCACAGCATTTCAAAAGGCTGCAACCGTTTTTCTGTCTGCTTTTCAGACTGCCAGTATTTCATAGGCATACTGTGCTGTGCTTCACACTTATGCTTTTAACAATTTTCTTCTTGTTCTATGTTTGTTGTTTTTCATCATAGGCGCTGTTCTTTCTTGATATATGCAGTTCGGTTTCCTTCTATTGTTTTACAATTATACACCCTATTTCTCCGACAATCAGTGCTTGTGAAGGGGGCTAAACCCCCAGCACTTAAACATTTACCGATTTAATATTTTTTCTAATATAACTTTTCGCACAGTCAGCATTAGTTGCAGTTATTTCACAACCAACACCTGTAGTTGTTTATAATAATCATCAGATTTATCTGCGCTTATTTTTCGTCATCAGGTTTTCCGTCTCAAAACTGGTTGGACACGTATTTGCACTTATTTATAATCTCAACTAGTCTACACAGTTTCCTGAAATTCTCACACAGCATGTATACAGCTCAGTTCTCATTTTATTGTTTTCTAATTTTATGCCCTATTTCACCGAGATTCAGTGACGGAAGTTAAGCAGCCTGTGGCTACCAAGATCCCCCAACACTTAGACATTTGCCGAACTAATAGTTTTCCAATAAATACTTTCACACAATTAACACTATTCGAGAATATTGCCCAACCAATTTTTGTAGTTGCTTATAATAATCATCATGTTTAAGTACAGTTACATTCTTCGTCATTAATTTATCCATCTTAAGACTGGTTGGATGCGTACCTCCATTGATTTCTATTCTGAGCTAGCCTACACATCTTCCTGAAACTCATACAGCCTACATCTTTCACTATCTGTGTGCAGTAGTCTAACCTAGGTCTACTTCTTCTTCTCTTTTACCTATCTCTGCTTCTAATATATTCCGCACTATTCCCTCATGCCGTAGTATGTGGCCTATCATCCTGTCTCTCTTACTTTTTACCGTTCTCCACATATTTTTTTCTTCCCTACCATTTTTAGTACCTCTTCGTTCTTAACTTTGTCTGTCCATGATATCTTCAGCATTACTTCTGTAGCACTACATTTCAAAAGCTTCTACCTTTTTCTTGTCCGCTTCTCCTACTGTCCAGGCTTCACGGCCGTACAGTGCTGTACTCCACACATATGTTTTAAGCAATATTAATTCCAAATGTCTTCCTGCATTTGACAGTATTCATTGCCTCTTCAATGTACAATTTAAAAATTAATGAGGATAAGGCACATCCCTGTCTCACCCCTTTCCTAATGTTTACTTCTTTACGTTCCTGCTCTAATTCTATTACTGCTGTTTGATGTTTGTATAAGCTATGTACTATTCGTCTATCCCTATAACTCATTCCAGTCTTTTTGAGTATTTGGAACATTTTTTCCATTTTACATTGTCGAATGCTTTTTCCAGATCTACAAACCCTATATACACACTTTCCCCTTTTTCTATTGCTTTCTCCATTATCACTCTCAGAGCTAAAATAGCCTCCGGTGCTCCCCCGTTTCGCCTAAACCCAAATTGGTCTTCCTTTGTATTTCTTCAGTCCGTTTTTCCATTCTTTTTTGTACAATCCTAGTTAATATTTTTGACACGTGTGCTGTCAAACTTATTGGTCGAATATTTTCACTTCTATTGGCACCTTCCTTTTTTGGTATACGTTTGAAATCTTTGGGTACTTCGCCTGTCTCATGCATATTGCTTACAAGTTGTAAGAGACGTTCTGTTACTGCATGTCCAGCGGTTTTTAGAGTTTCTGCTTGCACCTTATCTGTAACCGGCGCCCTACCATTTTTTCAGACCTTTTAATGCTAATTCAAACTCATCTCTAAGTATATGACATCCCAGGTCATCATTTTCAATGTCTGATTCCTGTTCTAATGCAGTTAGTTCATCTCCTGCATATAATTTCCCTATATATTCTTGCCATCAACCCACTTTCTCTACATTTTATAATGACGTTTCCTCCCGCATTCCTTATATTTTTGCTATACGGTTTTATATCCCTAAAATTGATTCTAATCAGTTTGTATGCTTCATCTGTCTTTCCTACTTCCATCTTAGTTTGTACTTCTTTGCACTTTTCATCAATCCAGTGTTCTTTAGCTTTCCTGCATTTGCGAATGATTTCCCATTTTATGGCTTTGTATCTTTGTTTTCCTGTTTTGTCTGATTTATTTTTGTATTTTCGCCTTTCTTCTATTAAATTCAGGATGTATTTTGTTATCCATGGTTTCTTATTTTCTTTTTGTATATACCCCAGAATATCTATGGCCGCCATGTCTAGGCTAGATTTAATGTTATTCTATTCGGTTTCTACTTCTTTAGTATCAGATATTTTCTCGTTATCTTTGAGCAATGCATTTGACCTTCTTTCGAATCCTTCTTGAATATCTTTATCTTTTAGTTTTTCCAAGTGCCTTTTTTCGTTTCTTTTTTTTCAAATTTTTAAATTTAAATGCGGTCTTCATAATTACTGTGGCGTGGTTCGTGTCTATATTTGCTTCTGGGTAGCTCTTACAGTATTTTACTTGATTTCTAAACCATTGTCTAACAAGAATGAAATACATTTGATATCTTTCTATATCTCCTAGCATCTTCCACGTATATCGTCTTCTAGCATGATGTTGAAATAATGTGTTTGTGATGATTAAATTGTTCTTGTCGCAAAATTCTACCAACCTAATTCCCCTGTCGTTTCTCTTGCCTAGGCCAAATAAACTTACAACCGCTCCTTCCCTACCCTCACCTACCACTGCATTAACATCCCCCGTAATTATTAAATTTTCGTGTCCTTTTACGTATCTTAATATCTCTTCGATATCTTTGTAGATCGCTTCTACCTCTTCGTCATTGTAGCTAGAGGTGGGCATGTATACTTGTATTATTACTGTGTTTACCGGTTTAGATTCTAATCTAACCATGAGTACTCTTTCGTTCTTTTGTAAGTAATTTTCTACACAGCATCCTATCTTTTTCCGCATAACAATCCCCACACCCAAATTTCCTTCCTCTGCTCCTGTATGAATTACCCTGAAGTCTCCACTCCAAAAATTTCCCGCCTCTGGCCACCGAACTTTGCTGATCCCTACTATGTCTAGTGATAACCTATTCATTTCGATTTCTAGGTTCTCTAGCTTAGCTACTTGCTTCTTGCTTCTAACATTCCACGCTCCAACTCGCAAAATGTTCCCGACTCTTATTTTTAACTTTCCGATCGCATCCTCCGAAGTAGTCCCCTCCCGGAGATCCGAATGGGGGACTATTTTAACTCCGGAATTTTTTACCCCAGAGAATGCCATCATTTTATTATAATTTAGGTACAGTGTTTGCTTGGGAGGTAATGTGGTGGTTTCCCGTTGCCTTCCACATCGCGGTGGTGTGTCTTAGACTACCATACCGACCCCTATGGTCTCTGCCAATCCAAATACCCAAATAGCTGCTGTCTTCTTTCGGGGACTTGTCTTAGTCTGGTTCTTCACTAACGACCCTACAACTTTGGTTGGACCTGTAGTTTTGCTCTTTAGCTTATTAGAACACTCAAGCCATTTCATCTGTTCTAGTAATCTAGAACTTCGGTAAGGTGCAGATCTATTCGAAATGGGTGATTACGTATACCCTTGTCTTTTTTAATCTGGTCTATATACTATGGCCTTTATTTTCTACCTACTCTATCTTTCGCTATCAAGTCTAATACTGTTCTATTCATTTCTTCATATCACAAGATATACCCATCATTCCTGTAACGCCTTTTTTATTTACACTCGTAAAAATCGTTACTAACCATATATGTCCAGGAGATTTTAACCATCTTCTTACCGCATGTCTAAAGCTTTAAACCCTTTAACTTCTTCTTTATCTAAAACCCAAGCCTTGAATAGGTATGTTGTTACGCTTCAAATATATAGGTTTTTAACAATGTTTCTCCAAACACTTCACCTATCTTAGACTGTAGTATCGCACATGCTCCACAATGGTATTTCCTGTTTGAACTACTTTATTTTACACTTCTTTTACTCTATAGTTTTGTGTATTCTAATTTCCTAAGCAGAAAAACTTATCGCCTCTACCCTTTCTGTCTTTCTACGAATACCTTATTCGTTATATCTGATTATCTTTGTTTTGGAATTGTTGATTTCTGTGTCAAATTTCTGTCTAAAATATATTACTTTATTCAGTCCTATCTTTTTATTTATGCTAATATGCTTTCCCGCATTTTCGAATAATTTCCCATTTTATGGCTTTGTATCTCTGTTTTTCTGCTTCGTCTGATTTATTTTTGTATTTTCGTCTTTCTTCTATTAAATTCAGGATATCCTTTGTTATCCAAGGTTTCTTATTTTCTTTTTGTGTATACCCCAGAATGTCTCTGGCCGCCATGTCTAGGCTGGATTTAATGTTATTCCATTCTGTTTCTAGTTCCTTAATATCAGATATTTTTCCGATATCTTTGAGCAATTCATTTGACTTTTTTTCGAATCTTTCTTTAATATCTTTATCTTTTAGTTTCTCTAAGTCCAAGTGCCTTTTTCCGTTTCTTTTTCACATTCTTAAATTTAAGTGCGGCCTTCATAATTACGATGTTGTGATCAGTATCTGTATCTACTTCTGGGTAGCCCCTACAGTCTTTTACTTGACTCCTAAACCGTTGTCTAACAAGAATGTAATCTATTTGATATCTTCCTGTATCTCCTGGCATCTTCCACGTATAACGTCCTCTAGTTGATGTTGAAATAATGTGTTTATGATGATTAAATTGTTCTTGTCGCAAAATTCTACCAGCTTATTTCCCCTGTCGTTTCTCGTGCCTAAACCAAATAAACCTAGCACTGCTCATTCCCTACCTTCACCTACGACTGCATTAAAATCCCCCGTAATTATTAAATTTTCATGTCCTTTAACGTATAAACCCCCGCCTCTGGCCACCGAACTTCGCTGATCCCTACTATGTCTAGTGATAACCTATTCATTTCGATTTTTAGGTTCTCTAGCATACCTACTTGCTTCATACTTCTAACATTCCACGCTCCGACTCGCAGAATGTTCTCGACTCTTATTTTTAACTTTTCGATCGCATCCCCCGAAGTAGTTCCCTCCAGGAGATCCGAATGGGGGACTATTTTAACTCCGGAATCTTTTACCCCAGAGAATGCCATCATGTTTGTTACAATTTAAGTACGCTGTGTACTTGGGAGATAATGTGGTGGTTTCTCGTTGTCTTCCACATTGCGGTAGTGTGTGTCTTAGACTGCCATACCGACCCCTATGATCTCTGCTAATCTAAGTACTAAAAAGCCGCTGCCCTCTTTCGGAGACCTGTCTTAGTCTGGTTCCTCACTAACGACCCTACTACTTTGGTTGGACCTGTAGTTTGGCTCTTTAGCTCATTAGAACACGCAAGCCATTTCACCTGTTCTAGTAATTTAGAGCTTTGGCAAGGTGCAGGTCCATTCGAAATGGAAAGAACATTCCAGTCTTATAAATTTTAAATTTTAGATTTTACTACATTGCTATCGATTTATATTAGAGTTGTTTGTTTCCTTTATAAATTTTTAATTATTCGTCACTCATTGTAATGTATCCTTATTTTTCCGTGTAATCTTCAATGTATTTCAATCTGCAACGCCAACAGCTCCGATCATATCAATAAAGCCTATTTGTTACGTTCCGTTTATACTGTTATGACTTTTAGGTATTCTCAAATAAAATATAACGTTCCGCTACTTTTCTCGCATATCATAACTTCAGAAGGCATGGTAATTAGGCAACCCATGTTACTCGGTAAATGCATAAATACGAAAATTTGTTATATCTAGTTAGCGGTGCTGAACCTTTGCCAAGTGTCATCAGAAAATAATTTTGATACTGTTGTTAGGGTTTACTGTATATTTTGCCGTGTGTTTGAAATTTAAGCGAGCAATTACCAAATTACTATTCGAATTTCTTCCTTTTTGGTTAATTGGTAAGTAACCGCTATTTAGTTGTATAGTTTCAAAAGTTAGTGCCTGATTTTTAGCTCGCTTATGGATGGATTTCCGTTACAGTATACGGAAGTGTATAACTCGCTTTATACTGGGATTGCTTCTACTTACCTGAGGTCCACATCTTTGGTTGCTACTGTCCTGCTGTACTGGAGTACTGGTTACTGTTTGTGCGGATTTGTTACCGTACTAACGGCTGAGGATTGGTCACAATTCGACCGTCCGCAGAGCAATTCGGAATGGTGGTGCTGCCTCTGTTTTACAACGCTTTTGGTGAGATCCTGTTAGAATATCTCTTTTCTTACTTTTATATGTACCATGTACTACTCAAATTGTTAAACACCCTACGGTATAGTGCGGCTAGGAGCCCGAACTTCGGTATTGATACCTTTGCGGGTTGTTCGTGTTAATATAGTTCCAGTCTTCCGCTATACGTCCATGAATTTAAGGCTAGACTATATGTTAGTTCTGAAAAACTATAGAAAACAGAGTTTAGTATAAATATTTCCTTTCTGCATCATTACGTTAAATGTCAATTAGAAATTGTAAAGCTGTTGCATATATAGAAACGTTTCTACACGTGTAAAAAGCTCTTGCCGTAACTTGTAAATTAAGAATTAGTAGTGATAGGATTACCGAATTGTGGTAACCTATTTCTTTGGGGTTAAGCATTAACTTTGCGTTAAAAATTGTAAAGAAATTGTCCTACGTATGATACCTAGAAATAATTGTTATCAACCAACCACACTCAACCTTCCAAGAATAAACTATCGAGTCAGGATAATTTTTTCTTGTATTATTATAAATACTGATGTCAGACCGATTAAGAAGTGGTCCTGGTTTACACTTCTACATAACCTAACCGTTTTCTGTTTCAGCTATTCGAGATCTTCGTTCTGGTGTAATCCTACACCCACTCCCAATCTACGACTACGTTAGTCCGGCCTCCTTTTCGTCTATGTTGCGGTGATACTGTAACATATTAAAGTTATTCATACTTTTATTCTTTCTTTTAATATTAACCAGTGTTAGGTTTGATTCCCATTATCACTGCTCTTTTAAAATCCAAAATAATCCCATACTAATTGCTTTTTAATTTACTTTCTTTCCTGTAATGTGTCAATTTAGGTAATATTTATGAAGAGCTACTAAGCACACCAACGGTTCTAAGATTCTTATATTCTTTAGTTCCTTCTTTCTTTGGAAATATTATTAATTCACCCTCTTCAAAACCTGGGGATAGTTTTCCTTCTTCATATTGTTGACTATATCACCACGCTCGAGCTTCACACAGAACAAACTAACATTGATATTGACATAATCTTTATTGAGTTACAATTACAAATCTCTACTCTTAATCTAGTTGGTATTTGGAATTTAAATTTGGAAAAAATTTTACATTTTTGGTCTGACTAGTGCGCAAGGAAATAAGTGTTTACTTGCTGTCCTAATGACAGCCGACTTAAGATACTTCATTTATAAATTAAACTATGCTAATCTATAACTACTGTCTTCCGTCTTCTTTACTTCGTCGGTGCGGTCTCTTGGTAGTCCACGGCTGTCCTGATGAGGGGATTGTCGCAAAGAACCATTCCGTCGAAGGTCTTCCTTGCAGCTGTCTTGATGAATTCCACCATCGTTGAGATGTTAATGTCGGAGTGGCGGAACAAACTAAAGTATTGCAGTTGACTATTTCAAAGTACACGAGCTGAAAACAGAACAAACCAAAGAATCGCCGAGAAAGTCCAACACTTTTTTTGTGGTACCCAAAAATCAGCACGCTCATTGGTCAAACGAAATTTCGAGATTCATTTACACTCGAAAATTGAAACACAATTCCATTGGTTAAAGACATCATTAACGTTTTTCAACACAGGAAGCATAGGAAATGGAAGTGTATAAATATAATTGCAAATTCTTCGAAAGACATTCGTTAGTGCCAACCATAGCCCAAGGAATCACTTTGCAGTGCTTCCCATAGCCTGCAAAACCTCCAGCGAGCAGTGCTCTCCATTGCCTGCTATATTCCATCGGGTAGTGCTCCCCATAGCCTGCGTATTCTCTGTCAGTGACGCTGTCCACTGCCGTACCAAGAACATGTCACTTTAATTCATCAATCAATAGTTAATAAACTACGTATGAACATTAAGCTACGTTCCGTACCTCACCGACAAGTCGTTATTGTATTGCGTCTGTCAACCCTAACTCCGAAACAACACTCCCGTAGACTTCAATGCCAACGCACTCGACGAGGCTTATGGCATCACTACTACGAAGCCGTCCGAAAAGTTCCAAAGACAACCGAAAACATCTAAACCCCTCTATGCTTGTATATATCTTCAATTAGTAGTTTTTAAATTCATATCATAATCCTTTGCAACTTCACGTTGTTCCACCAGTAAACCACGAAGCCTTCCGAAGACCGCCGAAGACATCTGGACCTCTTCAAAATGTAAATATTTTCTAATACCGTTATTCAAGTTCCTACTAGGCCTCGCAAGCAAATTCCGAAATTTCCCGAAGAGATCCGAAGACTACCGAAGCTTTTTACACCGCCTTTAAGTTGTATATAAAATCATTCAATAAGTGTTTAAGTTTATTTTGGTTCCACGAGTAACCACGAAGTCTTCCGAGGATTACCAAAGATTTAAGAACTGTTTCAAACTATAAAAATCATTCAATTTGAACTATTTCACTTTTATTTTTATGTATTTATGAAACTTATAATTATTTTTGCTTATATTTAATAAACAAATAGTCAAGCCAAGTCTACATGCTTTCAGAACCCGCCCACTTGAACGATAACAATATACCGTATTTATTAGCGTCTAAAGTGTTTTGTTTTCTCAGCTCCATATCTAGTTAACTCCGCGGGCAACCGATCTTTTCCTGTACTATTCTTAACTTAAATTATTTTTTAATGTTTTTACAAATTTCGTTATCAGTATTTTGCATCCTGCTTCCTGATATTCTACCTTACCCAAGTATTCCATACTAGCTAAGTTCTATTCAACAAAATGAAGGGATTTTGTGTATTTTTTCCCAATACCTGCTATATTTTTGTCTCGAATAATATTATGCTTGCTTCAAGCTATGCTTCTATATTTCGTTATTAGCGGTTCTTTTGCAGAGATGCCTAGTAATTTTTGGGATTTTTCATTTCCTCACGATTACTGTACACCCATTGCTCTGTAGTTGGCCTATATAGTCTATTTACTTTAATGTGACTTCTCTGTATTTTTTCCTATCCTTCTCTGTTTCAATACTCAATATTTGTTTTTGTTTTCTATTTAACAAAATTTTCTGTATTAGCAATTATTTTATAGCTGCATGTTTCTTAGTTAACACTACAATGTGTGCTTCCTCTTATACCCGTTTCTAACGTGTTTTTATAATTCTCTTTGATTTTGATGTCGCTTAATGTATCTGTACCTAGTTTGAGTAGTTTCGTTTGATTTTATGTATCTTTAAATTACATTATACCACAATCACGTCGATATCTGCACCTGAATAACTTTTAGAACCTTTTACACCATTTTCAATCTTTTCTTTACTAATACAAAAAATCTATCTGAAGCCAACCTACATTTCGATACACATTCCACGTGCATATTCGGCGTCTATAATCTTTAAACATTGCAAACTTCTGATAAATACGTTTCTTATACAGAACTCAATAAACTTATAATCTTCTACATAAACCACTCAATCATCATTTCATTCACTACCATAACCTACAACTGCGTTAAATTCACCCATAACTTGAATTGGATCAGGTAATCTTTTAATTTCTTTAGCCCTTTATCTGATCTCTCCATGAAAATTTGAACTACTATATGACTGTTGGTTTAATACCAAGACTGGCTGTTACTATCACATCACTAACCAGCTGAATATTTTTTGTGTTTTTCCATTTATAATAAAACCTACACCTGTATGATCATCACCTAAGCCTGGCTAGAAAATCCTAAATTCTTCTGACCAAAAGTTATTTTCTGTATGCCACCTGTCTTCACTAACCACTTGCAAATAATTTCAATCTCGCTGTTGCTAATCATAAATTCTTTAACTCTCCTACCCTCAAACAAATCCAAACAATCCACGTTTCGATTTGTAGAGAATCGTTCTTGCTTGATGGCCTGTGCCTTTTCTCTCTCTTTTATCTTTACTTTCCCCGCAGAATTCAAATAGGAATGGCGTACTTTATTAGTATAAGATTGCCAGAGGATGTTTGTCCAGTTTTTATATTATAAGGTGTAAAAGTCATAAACATTTTTGTTTTTATTTGTTTTTTAACTGTGTTCCGTAGAAAAATAAATGGATGGTACATTTCTGTTGCTTTTCACTAAATGGAATATCTTTCAAGGGATATCAGGGATGAGGAAGATACGGTTGCGCCAGTTAGTCGCATGCTACGACAGATAAAAAATCCCTAAAACTATTCTACATCTGTTATAGATGGATATTGTATTGATTGTTATTCATTTTGTCCGCTTCATCCGAATTTAAAGCATATTTAGCGGACATCTTCGACATAAATGATTATTGTATTTCAAGTGTCATGTAAAATAATTTATCCGAAATGACATTAATTCCAACACAAGCTAGCGATAGCTCCGATTCTCATATTAGAACGAGACTTCTCGTTTCTTCGTCATCTTTATTATTGCTTACTACAAAATCAGACCAACCAAAGTCTCTCGGGGTTGCTTTTAATTCAAAACCATGTATGACAACTTTCATTTTGGAAAAAAATAATCACGTTTCCCGGGGTTGATAGCTCCACTTTTTACTCTCTGTATAATCGAACCCAAATGCTTTTGATTCTTTCAAGCAGTGAACATGCTACGTGCCTATCTGTGCAAATCAGGCCATCTTACGCGCAAAATTCCGTAAAAAACTAAGGTTTATTTTGCATTTTTCGAATAATTTTAGGTCACCGACAACGCAGAGTAATCTGTAATAAGTCATAAGAAGTGTCCAGTAATTATTAACCGACCAGTTATTAAAACTGTACAGATGTCACGGAAGTCATTAATTAAGTTCGTTATATAGAAATTAATCATTTTGAATTAATCACTAGTATCATATGTACTTTTCTAATTGTTTGGTTCTCTATACACTGGATTAATGTACAAAATTCGTTAGTATGTTCATTTTAGGTTTAGTTTAATTTTTGCATATTTCGTTCAAACGTGAGTCCTGACACTTGTATTCAGACACTGGTTTTTCAGACAAGGCTTATGAGCTTGTCAACAGTGAACAGTCGCACAAGTTTGACTCATTAAGCCTTCAGTCCTAGAACTGGTTAGAAGTAGAGTATTTAGTGACGTTCTGTGACCTCATTTCCCCCAGAATCCCTCATTTCCCCACACATTTGGACCAATTTACATGTAAATTCCCATAAGGAGGAAATGAGGGAGATGAATCTCCTCCTGCTCTCTCCTTGCTCTCCTCCTTGCTTGGACACCCCTACAACCATTTTGATTACGTCACACCCGCATTCTTTCCACGCGCGAGATAAATCTTTCTCTACATTTCCACCCATGAGATAAATCTATCTTGTTTGGTATCAGTTAATATTAGATTTTTCTCAGCTACCCGAATTTTTAGGAATTTTTTAGATATCATCATCTCCGAGGGAGCTACCCTCATTTTAAGATTTTTTTACCGCTAATATTCTGAACCAAATAGTTTTCTTAGTCTAACCATTGCATCTTTCGAGATAACCATATCTTGTTTGGTATCAATTAATATTAGAATTTTCTCAGCTACCCGAATCTCTACGAATTTTTAGATTGCATCACCGCCAGGGGGCTACCCTCATTTTAAGATTTCTTACCTGTTGCTATTTCTGAGCGTCCATATAAATTTTTTTAGTCATGCGATACATTATATTAGCTTAGAATTTTACGCAGAATCCGAATCTGCAAACAGATTTAAAATCGGACTACTCCTTACAAAGTTACGCACATACCTTCTAGCGAGCACACCGCGACCGTACCACTACTCGCTTTTAATGTTACACCATACTTTCTATCTTGTTTAGCTCATCTTTCGAGATAAATGTACTTTGTTTGGTATCAATTAATATTAGAATTTTCTCTGCTACCCGAATTTCTAGGAATTTTGTAGATAGCACCGCCCCCCGCCGATACATCAAATTTGTTTAGAAATTTATGCACCTTTTCCAAAGACCAACCTGACCCGCATGTTTCAAATTCCTCTGATTTTGTTCTTATGGTTTCGCTTAAGACCTCGTACATATTATCCAAATTACTAGAAGACGTTATAACTATACTCTTTGTGTTAAAGGATTTCACATGCGGGTCCGGTTGGTCTTTCGAAAAGGTGCTCTATTTAGAAATAAATGTTAATAAGTATAAGCCTGTAACGTGCATTTTTAATCGTTTAACATTTTACGCTTTTTCTCAATTAGTAAATACTTTTCTGCAATTACTATTTCTATATTCTATATTTATTAACCCGTTGGCAAATGCGTCGTATTAATTAATTATAGATTGCATCGTTCTTGTCTGGCCGTCGTATAAATTTAGTTCCTTATGTGAATATACAAGCCTAGATAAGAGGCGATAAGCGGTTGTAATAACGACGAGTTGATATAAACAGACGAGTAGTGGGAGTTTGTTCTTCGTTCCTATATGTTGATTACGTTGAAAATGTTGTTTCCTTGTTGCTTTGAAAATAGTGAGATTAGAGAGAGGAGTTGTAGTGTGTGTTTTGTTCGGATATGTTACGTTAAAAATACTGTTTCCTTGTTGCTTTACTAATTGTGTTTTGAGTTGAGTTTTCTTGTGAAGTAAAAGTTGTTTATTAACTGTAGAGCAGTGTAGTTCTGATGGCGATTGAAGGAAAGATGCTTTATAGGCGAACGTGTTTTACTCGACCGCACGTGCTTGTTTACGAAAAATCGACGGACGGTTTTAGTGGTATGCGTTGCTTTACTAATTTTTTTTTGTTGCTTTTCTGTTGGAAATAAAAGTATTAGGACCTGACGTATATTTTACGGAACATTGACTGAGTGATACGCGTTGCTTTTCTAATTGTGTTTTTTTGTTGATTTATCTTTTTATATTTAAACTAGTGCTACAGAATATTTCGAAATTATTGTCTTAGGAAATAGAATTACCAAGAAATTTATCAAGGCTACATAGTTCCGACGCGTGATATTGTCTGCTGCTAACCCCAGTGAAATACGTAGATGTGATTAGTGTAACGTGTGATAAGTTCCATCAACACCCTCACAGTCAAGGGTGAAGTGCTTCGTTAGTGCAGGACATCGTTGAATCCCACACTTCAGTTGCAAGGAAGCGTTGCTGAAGGACTTTTGTAAGTTGAACTATTTCCTACTGGTTATTACTTTAAATATCTATCCGTTGCTTTACCATATCTTTGTCGTTCTGATACCTTTTACAATAGACTTGCATGCTATTTTAAAACATAGAGAAAAAAAAGAAAGAAAGAAAAATCAATACTATTGAATTACTCATACCAATTGTGTCTTATCTATTTATCTTTTGTCAACATTTTGTCTGATTTATGTTTAATTGGTGTGTGAGGAAACGTTTCTGCTACTCCCCAATATTACCTCACTTTGTACTAAACATTTTTCTGTATTGCTTTTACCGTTGTTATATTATATAGATTATCCAAACAGTTTCTTTTTTTTTACATTCTACAAAGTACTGAATAATTTAGACTTTTCATTGGTGCTACACTTATTTTTTTTTTCAGGTTTGCTTAACTATTTTTCTTGCAGGTATTGTCACTAACTCCTTACCGTCGCATACATTACCTGTCAGTCTTCTTTCTACAACCCCCCCTACTCTCCGATTGAGCCTGGTCATTTCTTTGATTTTCTTTGTGTTACGCACGGCTACGAAGAAACGTAACATAAATTTGGCGCCCAACGTGGCAGCCACGAAATAACGTAACAAGCCGATATGAGTTCTAGGTTAAGAATAAAAAATTGTGAATATGTATTTAGAAATGTGGTTTACAAATTTAAACTGTATTAGTAAAAATTGTTTGTAATAAAAAGTTTTAAGAATTGTTTTTAGATTTTCTTTTAGGTATGAGCTGCAGGAAAGTTATAATTTAGAGGGTGTGTGTAAAATGGTAAGGGGTGGTTCGATTTAAAATCTATTTAGAGATTCGGATTGTGCATTATATTCTAGACTAATTTGATGTATCGGATGTTTAAAAATGTATAAAGACAGTCAGAAATCGCTACCAGCAAAAAATCTTAAAATTGGGGTAGCTCTCTGGGGGATGGTGCTATCTAAAAAATTCCTAGAAATTCGGGTAGCTGAGAAAATTCTAATATTAAGTGATATCAAACAAAGTACATTTATCTCGAAAGATGAGCTAAGCAAGATAAAAAGTATGGTGTAACATTAAAAGCGAGTAGTGGTACGGTCGCGGTATGCTCGCTAGAAGGTATGTGTGTAACTTTGTGAGGAGTAGTCCGATTTTAAATCTGTTTGCAGATTCGGATTCTGCGTAAAATTCTAAGCTAATTTAATGTATCGCATGACTAAAAAAATTCATATGGATGCTCAGAAATAGCAACAGGTAAGAAATCTTAAAATGAGGGTAGCTCGCTTGGGGGTGACGCAATCTAAAAAATTCGTAAAAATTCGAGTAGCTGAGAAAATTCTAATATTAATTGATACCAAACAAGATAGGGTTATCTCGAAAGATGCATTGGTTAGACGAAGTAAACTATTTGGTTCAGAATATTAGCGGTAAAAAAATCCTAAAATGAGGGTAGCTCCCTCGGGGATAATAATATCTAAAAAATTCCTAGAAATTCGGGTAGCTGAGAAAAATCTAATATTAATTGATACCAAACAAGATAGATTTATCTCGTGGGTGGAAATGTAGAGAAAGATTTATCTCGCGCGTGGAAAGAATGCGGGTGTGGCGTAATCAAAATGGTTGTGGGGGTGTCCGAGCAAGGAGGAGAGCAAGAAGAAAGCAGGAGGAGATTTATCTCCCTCATTTCCTCCTTATGGGAATTTACATGTAAATTGGTCCAGATGTGTGGGGAAATGAGGGATTCTGGGGGAAATGAGGTCACAGAACGTCACTAAATACTCTACTGTTAGACGCGTACCTCCATTGTTTCCTATTCTGAGCTAACCTATACATTTGCCTAAAACTTCTACGCCCTACAGCTTTCACTATCTACGTACAATCGTCTGCTCTATGTCTTCACCTACCTCTTCTTTTCTTTTTATTTCTGTTTGTAATTTATCCCACACTATTCCCCAATGGCCTTAGAACGCGTCTTGTCGTTCCATTTCTTCTAATCTTTTTGTTTTCCACAAATATCATTCTTCCCCTACAATTTCTAGAACCTCTTTGTTATTAACTTTGTCTGTCCATGCTATCATCATCATCAAACATCTGAAGCACCACATACCAAAAGGCTTCTACTTTTTTTCCGTCTGCTTCTACTACTGTCCCAATTTTAAAACCGTGCAGTGCTGTGCTCCACACATATGTTTTAAGTAATTCTTTTCTTTTTTCTATGTTTGTTGTCTCCAAACAGGCTGCTCCTTCTTGTTACATACAGCTCGTTTCCTCTTCTACTGTTTTCTAAATTATACTCTATTTCAGCTATATTCAGTTGTGTCTGAAGAGGATTAAGCAACATGGGGCTACCGAGATTCCCCAACACTTAGACATTTGCCGAGTTAACAGTTTTTCAATAATCCTTTTGCACAATCAACATTAGTTCAGGATATTGCAAAGCCAACACATGTAGTTGTTTATAATAAGTATGAGGTTTAAGTGTAATTATTCTTTTCATCTTAGGTTTTCATCTTGGAATTAGTTGGACGCGTACTTCCATTGATTTTTATTCTGAGCTAGCCCACACATTTTCCTGAAACTTTCACAGCCTACATCTTTGACTATCTGTGGGCAAGAGTCTAACCTAGGTCTACATCTACCTCTCTTTTTTCGTATAATTGCTTCTAATATATTCCGGACTATTTCCTTATGTCTTGGTATGTGACCTATTATCCTATCTCTCCTATGTTTTACGGTTTTTCACATATTTATTTTTACCCTACAATTTCTAGAATTTCTTGGTTGTTAAATTTATCTGTCCATAACATCTTCATCATACTTCTGTAGCACCACATTTTAAAGGCTTCTATCTTTTTCCTGCACGTTTCTCATACTGTTCAAGTTTCACAATTGTACACTGCTGTGCTCCACACATGTGCCTTTAGCAATCTTTCTCTTATTTCTATGTTTGTTGTCTTTAAACATAGTAATTGCTTTTTATTGTTAAATGCAGCACGACCTTGTGCTAATCTTTGTTTTATACAAGTTTGTTAGGCTGTTATGCAAAAGCAATACAGCGTGATGTCATTTTGCTTAAAAAAAAGAAAATCTACAGTAGACTCATTTTGGTGTCGTCTACATATTCGAATATCGAGTCGTGTCGGTTAGGAATTTGTTACGGATTGTAATTTTTCTACTGTTATGGGTAACAGATTTTTAATTTTAGTTACCTTGAAGGGGCGGGGGACCTCGAAATAATACACGGGGTACATTGGCTAACTGCAATGACCGGGAGTGGATCCCTATAGATAATAATGAAATGAATATTGGGAACGCTAAAGAAATACAAAAGGAATGGATAACCGGATTTTTAAGTAAAAGTCTGCACTACATTAACACTTACCCTGAAAAGTGTGGTCTTCGTCAATATCGAGGAACACCAAGCAGTGAGTTGTTGCAAGCTTTGCTATATCCTTGTTTATGTGGACGACTGTTATTCCGTATAAAACTCTCTTGCATTAGTCATTCCTACACTAGCTGGTCACGTTTCTATATACAAAGCAACTACTCATTCCAGATCTGCTTAACACTGGGGTGGCTGGAGATCCTTTACAAATTGCTGCTAATTTGCTAAGTAAAGTTGAATAAAAAATTAAGCTAACTTAACCTCTATTACCATAAAATGCATCGTCATACATATACATGTAGATATATTTTTCTAACACTAGCTTTATCTGCAATCTGGCCAGGTGATATTAAACTAAACCCAAAAGCAAATCCTCAAGAAAACTTATCCCAATCCAGCAACGAAACAATTCGACGCTCCACTTTTTACCTGGTTTCCTATTGAATTACACATTTATGAATACCAAATGCATGGTAATGTTGTTACTCCAACAAGAAAACAGTCCAAACACCAACGCTACACTGTCATCTTGTCCTTTCCCATAATATGTATCCTATACTATTTTGCAACTAATAAATTTCTCCTTTTGATTAACGTCCTTTACGAAAGAAGTGTCAAAACATGTTCACGTTCACCTCCACATATAAATTTTACTAAATCTTACATCGGAACTACGCTATTACTTACCATTTTATTTTTATAATTCGGGTAATGTTTAGGGTACACCGGCATTCCTATTTTTAAAACAGCAGCTACTACATTAATTTCAAAATAACCAAGTTCATGGTGTGCAGTTTTATGACTTATCGTCTACGGATTACATTGTAATAAAGAGTAATTGCAGTTTAATTTATGAGAGCTGCAACACTATTTATTAAAACTGTATTGTATTGCCTGCAATTTATTTAACAACTTCAAAAGATTAACTTTAAGGTTCATTTTAATAAACTGAGAGTTATTACATAGACCTAAAACTTACTGAAAAATGGCGTTACTTTTCTTTGCAAGCCCATGGTTAAAATTCGTTTGTTAACATTCTTAGGTTTTAGACTAATATAGAATAGAAATACCAATTTAAATGCAAGTTCCGGTTTTTAAACATTATTTTATATGATATTAATGATTCAACAGGGTACTTCCATAACAAATTAGTTCATTCAAAATCAAATATTATTTTTTTTTCTAGTTGATCTTGCGTAACGCATCGCGTTATTACTTTAAATGTTAAGTATGGCATTTATTGGCCAAAAGGAGCAAGCTCTAACAAATCTTAAACTTCTTAAGTCTATTCTTGCTTTGGCGATGAACAATAGCAGAATTTCAGACAATCCTTAACCAACCAAATAAACACTTTATTAAGCGACAGCTACCAAATAATTATTTTTTGCTTTCTCACAAATTTATTCATCTAAGTAGCAAGAAAAAATAGCAGGCACACATTTTAAATTTACTGCCATTTGATGGTACTAAGTCAGGCGTAATCATGTTTAGAAATTACACTTCTTTTACAATACATAAAAATAAGCTCAATCGCACTATCAATTAGAAGTAATCTTAATCATAGGTTAAACGCGAAAGAGGCTACAGACCATAAACAATTTGCATTTATGTACAAAATTTTCAGAATTCAAAAGAGTGTCAGATACAGAAGGAAAGCACTGATAAAATATATCTCGTTTCCTTCCAAAAAGAACGCTTTTACCATTAACACGTTATACACACGCTACTCTACGCTTATTATTCAGAGGCAGAATGAATTTCATAACGAATGAATTCAGTCAGTTTCAGATATCTATCCTACTTTTATTTCAGTTTTCGTTTTCTCCGGATATAGAAACACCTTTCCATCGAAGTAGTCATTTTATAGGCAATACATTTACAATATTGAATCATTGTGTATATCAACGCCTTGATTATTTATTTTAGTACCCATCAGTATCGTTTGAAGAGATCTTTTTATCGTTCCATTGTATTGTGATGGTTTCGGTTCTGTTTTGTCTAACACGTGTCGGAAACTCTTAAAGAATTAACCTCGTAATATCTGATTGTGCTTTGTTCCTGACGTTCGTTGGCTCGAGTTGAATTCCAATCACTATTATCTTAAATACGATTAGTAATTTTTATCTGATTTATGTCCAATTTTCAATAAATATACGAAGGTAAAGAGTTATAATGGATCGTATTGAATATTAAGCAGCAGAAGCTTTGATATCGCCTGTTTCGTTAAACCTGCTTAAATTATTTTTCGCAATATCGATAACAGAGTTATAAAAGCCCCTTTTAGTTACATTTATGTTAATTTAAAGAACAATGATAATCTTAATTATAAATCAGTTGTGTGCTTGTTTAAATGCTTGTGTTTAGCACATCCAATTAATGCCCGCTATATGTCAAAGTAATTCACATTGTGAACATTTGCATAGATGGACTCCAAATAAATAAATAGCCTCAAGAAATTCAACAGAATTTACTGTGTATATAATTAATTAAATCAAACTGGAGTCACCGTGCATACCTGAATTTTTTACATTTGAGTATAGAATATTAAGTTATAATAGGTTGAAGGGACGTCGAAAATTCAAGCAGCATAGAAATGTAAATAGCACTTCTTTTCATTAAACGTTATAAGCTTTTAAAATAAGTTGTAAAAAATTTATTTATTAAAGTCGAGACAAACATAAAATTGTGGCCAATTATAGGTTTTTGAAAACGCGGTGTTTCGAGTTAGGAAATACTATAATTAGGGAAATAAAAGGTTAATAAGAATATAAGTTCTAGAATTATCTGATGTTGAAACGTATGTTGAAGAAGCATACTTGATTTTTAAAAACAGTAGCAATTTTTATAGGAAGATAAAAAGTCGAGAAATAACAAATGTATTTCAACCCATAGGATCAATTAAAAATGCAAATATCTACTATATAAAGAAACAGAAACGAGTATAAAGAATTTCAAACATCGTGTCGTCGAACCTTTTTTCAATTAACTGCTTAATGAGAAACAAGTGGTAAACTTGCTGTATTAATTAACGAAACAATTTTGAAACAACACCGATAGCAAAAGATGTGTGGAAATTGCTCTTTTTTATAAATAATTACCTGAATGAATTTTACCTTAATTAAATCTTAAAGCTACTAAATCACACAAAGTTATTGAACATACAATGCATATCTGAAAAAGTACCTTACAGAGCAACGCAAATGCCTAAAACTAGTCAGACCTTTTAATACGGGAGCATCGAAGTAACTCTATCTACACGACCTTTCAATGCTTTCAAGCTATGAACAAAAACTCCAGACCCAAGGACCGATGCTCTGGTGAAATTACTTAATTTACAAACCAGGTCCAAGTCAAAAATCAATCAGCAGGAACCCAATTTTAACACAACCAATCCAAATAGATTAAAACCAAAATAATCAGGTGAATAAAGATTTAAAAATGTGAACTAGTACTTGCACTCTAGTACTTGATGCCTTAAAACTTAGTGTAATATTTGCAGAAATAATAGCAAAACTACTTGCAGGGTAATGTTTGGAATCGATTTTAATATCGGCGAAACTGAACTACACTTTTATACCGCAATTCGTACTTTCACTTCTTAGTGCCACTTTGTTATTTTAAGATCAGCTTTTCCTGCCTCAGAAAATGTAGCAATCCTTTAAAATAAATTTACTCTCATATATAGCATTTACTTTAAATTGTTGAACCATTTGTTTCATTAAAACGACGTTTGGTAGACTTGGTGAAATGCACGCACGCCATGACCAATCAGAAAACTTTGTGTTCATAGCAAAGGATCGTATCAGTCGAGCAGTTTTATTACTGTTAGTTTGAAGTCATTTGCGATATGTAGAATCTAGAAATTGAATTTCCCTAAATATTAAGCACACTAAATCCTTTTCTAGGTTAATAAAAATTTATTTTGATATACTCTTTATCGTTGCCAAATGTGGGTTTTACACGAAGAAATAGCTATAATTTACTTGACAATTTGCTCATCATTCTGTTGCATTAAGAATTGATACTTCCTCATAATATTAAAATTTACAGACTTTTTAATATAAATGCAACCTTTAAATTTTGGTGAAATAAAAGTAGCAGAGTATTAATTTTTAATAATATGTTTTGGTGAATAAAGGAGTGAAAAGGCACATTCCCTTAATTAACATAATGCGCACCTTTATATTATTAGTAGAAGCATCCTGTAACATGCGGTATCAAACCTACGATAGCTAATTAGGAGAGAAAGTTAATGTTTTTAATTAGATCAAGCGTTTGCTAAAAGCACACTCCTGCACACACCGTGCCAACAAAAAAAAAACGATGTAACATCTACTATGCTTTTGCGGGTGTAGCAAAGCACATTTCTGTCAATAGCGGTTCTGAAGAAAAGCGGTTCTTCAAATTAGGAGTTCTACGTAAACATGTAAACCAGCGATGCGGACTGTTCGAACGACAAATCGATTCTTTCGGCTTTGTCGATTTTCCAGTCATTACACTGTTCTTGCACATACGGAATAACAACGTTTATCACTCGCGTCACATGTTGGCGCGTGCTTCAAGTACAACCATGGGAATTTTACTTTAATAAATTTAAATATATATACCGCGGCGAATGTAAATCATCAACAATCTCGACACAAATAAAATTTAACTTTAAATTCTTTACAATATAAACGGAACATACCGCCCACCAAAGTGCAAGACATTTTAAAGAAAAAATAACTATAAGGCGGGGGAGGGGGGCGGAATGACCAAGCGAAAAAAGCGAAAAATCTACAAAAACAAAAGAAAAAAAGAAGAATTCTTTTTTCTACGTTGAGGGCGAAGGGCAGAGCTTTGACCCAGTAATAGAAAGGCAGGTTGCCCATGGGAGGTTGCAATGTGACCGAATTGGTCTTCCAACACGATAGACAGTGACTCAAAATACGACGGATAGATTGCCTTTCAGAAATAATCCAGAAGTGCTGACTGACGAGAAAATGGACCATTTGAACGCCCGCGTGGAAGTATTTTAAATGAACATAAGCAACATACAGATCAGTGAATCGACTTTTGATAGGTAACAAAACGGGAAATTTACGGTCAGAGGACAAAGGCGCGTAAGCCAGGTGACCTCCTACGCGCAAGATTCCATCACGAATAAAAGGGGACAATTTGCGAAAACTCTTTTTTAGAGAGGATCCTGAATGAATGGCTTCAAGCTCGGTAGCAAAATAAGATTGTAATAAATGGAAAGCAAGAGCGATTTTCTAGAATTGATTGAATCCAAGAGGAAGTTACGACATCGGATAAAACAGTAAAGCGTTGTTCAGCGAGAACTTCAAGAATATTAGAAGGCGGAATATATGGACTAGAGTTTTCGAAAGACCGATACAAGATTGGTGAAGCCGCCCACCATAGAGAACATTGGCACAAGTCGGTAGGGAGTAAACCACGTGACTCGACATCGGCAGGATTCTCGGTGGAGAAGAGGCCAAGAGGCGCGAGACGTGTTTTCCTGAATGAAAGCAACACGGTTGGCGACGAAAGTCCTCCAACGCTGCGGCGAGGAACGAATCCACGAAAGTACTACCATAGAGTCGGACCAACAATAAATTTTATAAAAAGTAAGGTTCGAATCTAAGGTTTTGAGGACAAAGACTAATAATTTGGATGCCAATATGGCGGCTAACAATTCGAGACGGGGTAAAGAGATTGTACGAAGGAGTGCGACCTTAGACTTAGCGCACACTAAGCGAACTTCAACGGCGGAAGGAGTAACAAAGCGAAAATAAACAACAGCACAGTAACCACGTTCGGAAGCGTCAGCAAAGCAGTGAACTTCGCACGTAGTAAACTGTGGCGAAATAAGCAAGCGGGGTAAAGGGAAATCCGAAAGAAGCGGTAACTCATGCAAGTATCTCTCCCACAAACGGAGGAGGTCAGGGGCAGGGGGAGCATCCCAATCTAATTTTAACGTCCATAAACGTTGGATTACGTGAGTTATGTATCCCCCAATTATATATATGTATTGAATATATTGAATCTAATAGGAATTATTAGAAATTGTTAAATAAAAGTATAAGTTCAATGCAACATTGTAACACAAGGATAACCCAGAGAGGTTATCGACAGTTCATGTGAACGGACATGCAACTTTGCATCCGTGAGGGCAGTGATACTGCAGGTGGCAGGTCACAGGCGGTTAACATACCGCAATTACTTAGAATTAAGATTGATACATTGTAACAAAGTGTAAAGCAGACATGAGATCTGCAAGTTCCCACAGCCGTGTGAGGGGCAGGTTATTATAAAAAGCCCGGGAGCTCAAGGCCCGGCAGTCAGTCTTCGAATTCCATACTTCGTTGTTCAAGCTACTCACCAGTACAATTAATTATTTTTTATTAAAGTTATTATGAACAAGTTATTCCAAATTTCACTGTTATTTCTGTTTCAAAATCAAATAAAATTGTTAAGTGTTTGAAGTTGTTTTTTAAAAACACAGCTCCAAAGGCCCGAACCTTAACTGGCGCAGTCGCTAGAATGTCAAAAGGGCACTAAAAATCCAAAAATCGGAAGATTGGTGACCAAGAATTTCAATTCGCAATTTTGACAGAACCCAAACCACGTTGGAGGAAGAACACAAATCGTCTAAATCCAGCAACAAACCAAGTTGGACGAAGAACATAGATCGTCTAAATCCACCAAAAAAACCAAGGTGGACAAGATACAGCATCGATCGGGCCCACAAAAGAAACAGATGAAATTAATGTAAGTTCATTTCCATTTATACCAATTTAAACCATAAACTATAATTGATATATGCTAGTATTATTATTTTATTGATTATTATGTTATGAATTTTATTTTATGAATATTTTCTTGAAAATAGTTACAAAGTGAATTATTTTCAAACATTTTTATGAGACGAATGTTTAAAGAGATTTTTTCTTAAAAAAGCAAATGCGACTTGATATTTAAGAGATTCATCACAAGTACATCACCGCACTGTGTAACTAAGCACAAGTAACAGTCACTACGATTCTAAAAATAACTCGACGCAGTCTAAACTTAAAATTAACAAATCCAAACCAAAGTTAATACTACAAATAGAAAAATTATTCTCAATTTTTACCAAATTTGTATTTACCCAATCTAAACTGAAAATTAACAAATCCAAACCAAAAATAACGCTGAAAATAGCAAAATAAATCTCAATCTTTACAAAATTTGAATTTACCTAACCTAAATAAAAAATTAATAAACCCAAACCAAAATTAACGTTTCAAATAGCTAAATCAACCGCAATTTTTGCAAGATTCGAAATTATCCAATCCAAACGGAAAATTAATAAAACCAAAGCAAAATTAACATCACAAATAGCAAAACCAACCCCAATTTTTACAAAATTCGAAATTATCCAATCTAAAAGGAAAATTAATAAAATCAAACCAAAATTAACGTTACCAATAGAAAATCAACTCCAATTTTTACAAAATTCGAAAATATCTAAACTAAACGGAAAATTAATACATCTAAAGCATAATTAACGCTACCAATAGCAAAACCAACCCCAATTTTTACAAAATTGGAAATTTCACAACCCAAACGGAAATTTAATATATCCGAAGCAAAAATAATGATACAAATAGCGAAATAAACCTCAATTCAAAAAAATAATAATAATAATTTTTTTGAAATTACCCAAAATCGAAAACAACCCTTAACCAACATGAGTAGCACAGACATGCGACTCTATTTGGAGACAATACAGATATTTGATGGCACGCAGGCGCATCTTGCAAATTTCATTGGAGCAGCCGAAATGTTCCTAAAACTTTCTACAAACCCGGAGATAACGAAAGAAATTCATTGCTTATACGCTTGGTAATAAGTAAACTAACCGGAAGGGCACTAATCTTAATCGCCAGTAGGGACGATTTACAATAATGGCAAGAGTTTAAACAGCTACTAATTGCATATTTTGGAGACCAACGTAACATAAAATGCCTGGTACGAGACCTAATAAGCCTTAGAATGGAACACAATCAATCCCCCTACCAATTCGGAATGAAATGCCAAGACGTGAGAAGTTTAATACTAACCAAATTAAAAATCGAAGAACCCGATCAAAACGTTAGACATTTAAAAACAAAAATGTATGACGAAATGGCACTGGACACGTATATAAACGCTTTGCCAGAACGACTATCGGATAAAATCAGATTCCAACGACCCCAAAATCTAGAAGAAG
The DNA here is from genome assembly GCA_036346225.1 of Platerodrilus igneus. NCBI lineage: Eukaryota > Metazoa > Arthropoda > Insecta > Coleoptera > Lycidae > Platerodrilus > Platerodrilus igneus. The sequence continues at coordinate 3,905,110 of JARFIW010000131.1, read as the reverse complement.
CTATGAACCTAGTAATAGAAGAAGAAAATGTATTGTATTACCGCAACAGACTACACAACCCCAACGCGAACAAAAGTTATTCACCAATAAAAACTATATAAGCCACAAGACAAGCAATCCCTCAATAAAAATTCACACCCTTCAACGCACAAACAAATCAACCACGAATTAATAACCCAAGCTTCAACAATACAAATTTTAATAATCAATTTAAACATTTTTCAAAACCAACATTTAACCCAACTTTTACGAAACCCGCATTCCAACCAAGATTTAATCAAAACCTTATCCAACAAAGACCAGCATTCAACGCAAACCCTAATAGAAATACACCAATGACTTATAATCATAACAACCCTAATAATTATTATAAACCAACACCAATGGATACCTCATCCGGTAACACCAGACAAAACACAAAGATAACACATATCCGACCAAACCCTCATCAGAAACGCAATTTTACATCGGAAGAGCTATTCCATCAAGAAATAGAAAAATTTGACACTGACCAGAATAATTACATTGAGACAGGTACGAACAATGAATCAAACCATGCAGAAACTTACGAACGTGACGAACAATACGAAACTCACGAGGAGTACGACGACGAAAACTCGAATTCAAATTTTCAAATGGACCAGTTCATAACCGACCAAACTTAGTAAACTTAAATAACATAAATCATTTAGTATTACCATACATAGAAATACCCCACGCCAAATTCAAACTATTAATCGACACCGGATCCTCAAAAACATTAATTAGCCCCAGAACCGTACAGAAACATTATTTAGATTATGTAGAAAGAGAGCCATTTAAAATTAAAACAGCCCATCAAACGACAATACACCAATTTATAGCTAATATACCCTTACCGAGAACATTTAATGTTAAAATGAAACACAAATTTTGTGTATTCGAATTTAACGAAGTATATGACGGCTTAATCGGAATGGATCTTCTAAGAAAATTAGGAGCCAACATTGACATTAAAAATCGCTTATTAAGGACAAAATACGGAAAAATCCCCATTAAATTTTAAAACACACAAATCGAACAAAAATACGCTATAGAACCCCGAACGGAAAGAAAAATAAAAATCCCAGTAAAATCTAACAAAAATTTAGGAATAATAAATCATATGACATTTCAACAAGGAGTAGAAACCCCAACTGCCTTAGTGCAAATAAAAGATAACTATGCAACCACAACAATATTAAATTCAAACGACTATCCCGTAGAATTATCATTGACAGACCCAATTAACGTAGAAGAACTAAATTTTAACAAAATGGAAATGGACGAAAATTTAGAAAACGAATACAACCCAATAGAACATGACGAAATGTTAAGAGAAAATTTAAATAACATCCGCTTTAATACCGATATCAATCAAGAAGAAGAAAGAGCAATTAAAAACTTATGTTTTGAATACCGCGACATATTCCATTGCGAAGGAATACCATTAACATTCACCAACACAGTAAAACATAATATCGAGTTAACAGACGACAAGCCAATTTTTACAAAAGCATATAGACTACCTCATGCAAGCCAAGAAGAAGCTGACAGACAAGTAGCAGACTTATTAGACCAAGACATAATCCAGCACTCTAATTCACCATGGAGCAGCCCCGTGTTAATAGTACCCAAGAAATTAGACGCAACCGGAAAGAGAAAGTACAGAATGGTAATAGATTATAGAAAGTTAAATGAAAAAACGGTAGATGACAAATATCCACTACCAAATATAACCGAAATTTTAGACAAATTAGGCAAATGCCAATATTTTTCAACATTAGACCTAGCATCAGGATACCATCAGGTAGAGATGGAAGAAAAAGACATATCAAAAACGGCCTTCAGCACACCTAGAGGACATTACGAATACAAACGAATGCCATTCGGATTAAAGAACGCACCCGCAACTTTCCAGAGAGTCATGGACAATATATTACGAGGAATACACAATGAAAAATGCCTTGTATACCTTGACGACATCATAGTTTATTCCACATCATTGGTAGAACACATAGAAAGATTAAAAGAAGTATTTGAAAGACTTAGACAAGCACATTTTAATGTACAATTAGACAAAAGTGAATTTTTACAAAAAGAAGTATCATTTTTAGGACATGTAATAACACCCCAAGGAATAATGCTAAATCCCGACAAAAGAAATGCAGTTCTAAATTACCCATTACCAAAAACAACCAAAGAAATTAAAGGATTTCTAGGACTTAGTGGTTACTACCGCAAATTCATTAAAGGTTACGCTCGGATAACCAAACCCCTGACAAATTGTTTAAAAAAGGGAAACAAAATTGAACACACCCCGGAATTTATTAAAGCCGTAGACAAAATTAAAAACATATTAACGAATCACCCTGTATTAGAATACCCAGACTTTACAAAACCATTTATACTGACGACAGACGCATCAAATGTAGCATTAGGCGCAGTATTGAGCCAAGGAAAAGTAAGTAGCGATAAACCCATCAGCTACGCATCCAGAACCCTAAATGAAACCGAACAGAAATATAGTACCATAGAAAAAGAATTATTAGCCATAATTTGGGCAACAAAATATTTTAGACCTTATTTATACGGAAGAAAATTTTACATATACACCGATCATAGACCACTAGTATGGTTATGCAAACTGAAAGAACCGAATTCAGAATTACAACGATAGAGAATCAGACTCGAAGAGTACGATTACGAAATTATATAAAAAAGGAATTTATAATAACAACGCAGACGATATAAGTAGAATCCAACTCAATGCATTAGAAACGGAATCCATTATAGGAAACGTAGACGAAGCAGAAATAAGGGAAGACCCAGACGAGATCGACACGATACATTCGACACAAAACGAAGAACCTAAAAACGCGATTAAAATTTTAAACGAAGCAATCGATATGGAACCCAATCAATTTATAATAACCGAAGTTTTAAATAACCCAAATCCCGTAAAATATACAAAAGTAGATAACAAAAAGATATACCAAATTCAAATAACTAAAGATGACAACGAGGAACAAATAATTAAAATTCTAAAAGAATACACCCCGAGAAAAAACGATTTTATTTTTATTTCAACACCGAACATTTATACCAAAGATTTTCAGAATTATAAATTAAACTATTCAATAACTCTGGCCCTGAACTCATCAGATGTACTAAAAAATTAATAACATTAGACGACCCTGACGAAATAAACGATGTAATTAGGAATCAACACGAAGGAAAAACCAACCATCGTGGAATCAACGAAACAATAAAGCAACTTGTAAGACGTTATTATTTTAAAGACATGAAGGAATTGACCACAGATTTCATTAACCAATGTGAATTATGTGACAAAGCGAAATACGATAGGAAACCCCCAAAGATACCTTTAATGTTAACCAAAACACCCGACAAACCATTTCAAAAACTACATGCCGATACTCTAGTAGTAGAAGCGCAAAACTATCTAACAATTGTAGACGCATTCACAAAAATAGGCCAAGTAATGCCAATCACATCCAAAAATAGCATTGACGTGACCCAAGGATTTTTACAATATTTCACATTTTATGGAACACCCGAATCAATAACTCTAGACAACGGTAGCGAATTTAAAAATGAGACAATACAGAACACTTTAGAACTTCACAAAATAAAAATTCATTTTATAACGGAAAACCACCTTGAATCAAACGGACTAATTGAACGACTACATTTAACCCTGTTAGAACAAATTCGATTATTAAGGATAAATTATAAAAAGGAACATATAACCAATTTAATGTCATACGCACTAATCGCCTATAATAACACAATTCACTCATCAACAAATTTTACACCCTTAGAATTAACCTTAGGACATTCAGATTCACGAAATACCTATGACATACACTACAACAAGGAGGTATATCAACAATACGCGAGAGACCACAAACAAAAACTAAAAATAACTTACGACAAGGTAAAAGATAAATTAGAGAACGATAAAGAACGTATCACCACAGCCCGAAATAAAAATACCGACGCAAATAAATTTTCAATAGGACAAACCGTGTATGAGAAAAAACTTTCAAAGCAAGCGACATAAAACAGCACCCAGAAATTTAGGACCATTTAAAATTAAGAAAATATCAAATAAAAACATAGCAGTAGTAGACAACGGTAAAATAACAAAGTACATTCATTTGAAAAACCTAAGGCACCCTGTAATTTCAGATGGACAGTCATCACCCTTACCGTCAACCTCCGCCCAGGTAGAACGGACAACCAAGTAATAACAGAAATTATAAAAACAACCCCGGTATACTACCAATTAAACTAGGCACTATGCAAAACACAATTAACCCTTACCTTAATGCAACAAATTTTAGCAACATTAAGAAAAACGAAATAATATTTTTAATAGAAATCCCGATAGTAGAAAGTAACAATTATCATTATTATCATTTATTTGCTTTTCCAACGAAAGTTACTAGCACATACCAAGTAATCATACCCAAAACCAAATTTCTATCCCTAAATGAACTGAGATATGGTTATACAAACGAAAAATGTACTGAAGTAACACCAAATACTTATGCCAATCAATGACGACAACAACCATTAAAGAAGACAGCCCTTGTGAAGTACAACTATTAAAATTCTCAAATCATTACGAAAACTGTGAAGCCAAACAAGTGCAAATAACTAAAATGAAAATTCAAAAAGTTACAGAAAACAAATGGATAGCCATTTTCCCAACAGAAGTAATAGCAACCATCCACTGCAACCAAGATGAAAATAACCAAGCATTAATCGGAAGCAAACTAATTACCCTCAAAGAAGACTGTTATGTGAAATTGAAAGACGAAGTAATCAGAGTTTATCAAGATCCCATAGCAACAAAGAAACTTGCAAACCTACCGGAACTACAGTTCAAGATAGAACAGAAGACGAAGAAATAATCAAGAAACCTATGAAGCTAGAGCATCTAGACTTAGACGACCTCAACCACGCCACGAAATTAGTGGAAAGTTACAAAGAACATTTAAGTGAACTCATAACGCCAAAGTTACATTATATTAATATAAGTGTTTGGACAATTGTATTAATCATTTTAATAATTTTTGTAATTATATATGTATTTTACAAAATGTACCTTAGATATAAGAATGAAGGAAACGGTTCTAGATTTAAGAAAAATAAAGAAACGATAAGTATATCCTTAGAAACAATGAATTTTAAATGAATAATGAATTTTATGTATTTAAAAATTAAAGTAAAACCTTAATTTTTCATTTACGGTGGGAGGAGTTATGTATCCCCCAATTATATATATGTATTGAATATATTGAATCTAATAGGAATTATTAGAAATTGTTAAATAAAGTATAAGTTCATTGCAACATTGCAATACAAGGATAACCCAGTGAGGTTATCGACAGTTCATGTGAACGGACATGCATCTTTGCATCCGTGAGGGCAGTGATACTGCAGGTGGCAGGTCACAGGCGGTCAACATACCGCAATTACTTAGAATTTTGATTGATACATTGTAACAAAGTGTAAAGCCGACATGAGATCTGCAAGTTTCCACAGTCGTGTGAGGGGCAGGTTATTATAAAAAGCCCGGGAGCTCAAGGCCCGGCAGTCAGTCTTCGAACTCCATACTTCGTTGTTCAAGCTACTCACCAGTACAATTAATTATTTTTTATTAAAGTTATTATGAACAAGTTATTCCAAATTTCACTGTAATTTCTGTTTCAAAATCAAATAAAATTGTTAAGTGTTTGAAGTTGTTTTTTAAAAACACAGCTCCAAAGGCCCGAACCTTAACTCGTGTTTTACCAGAAAAGTAAGGGTGGATAAAAGTCCCATGGGGTCGAAAATACGGGCTAAGTTACAAAGTAGGTTGCGCTTGGTACAGCAGGTACTTAGTAGCTGAACTAGAAAACAAAAATTATCTGAAGTGGGATTCCATTGAAGACCTAAAGCTTTTAGGGGTTCAGTATCAGGATCCTCAAAGGAGCGGGGTTGCGCAAATAGCTGCGTAGCGGAAAGATCTTTTAACAATTCGGGATGGTTACTTGACCATTTATGAAGTTCGAAACCACCAAGTTTTAAAAGAACAATTAGTTGATTACGTAGAGCGAGGGTTGAGTCAATAGAATGTCCACTAGTAGCGATGTCATCAATATAAGTATGGTGGCGAAGTGCGAAATCGGCTAACGGATAAGAATTCCCTTCATCCACGGCTAACTGCTAAAGTGTGCGTATGGCAAGAAAGGGAGCACATTTGATTCCATACCTAACGGTATTTAATTTAAAATCCTGAATGAGCTCCTCAGGGGAGAAGCGCCAAACAATTCGTTGATAGTCACACTGAGCGGGATTTACAAGAATTTTGTCTATACATCTGACGAATATCTGCAGTGACAACATAAGGATGTAAACAAAATTGTAACAAGATTGCGGTAATATCGGGTTGCAACTTCGGCCCAACAAGCAAGTGATCGTTTAAGGACGATTGAGACAGAGTTTTAACGGAAGTGTTGAAAACAACTCGTAGTTTCGTACTTACGCTTTCGGGTTTCACAACGCAATGATGCGGAATGTAATAAGAAATAACAACAGATTGCATATGTTGAGAATCAAGATATTCACGCATGAACAAAAGGTATTGTTCGTAAAATCGAGGTTGCTTGAGTAGACGATTTTCTAAAGCAACAAATCGTTGTAAGGCAAGCTTACGACTACCTGGAAAAAATGGTTCTTGATCTCTAAACGGCAATGAGACGACATAGCGACCTTGTTCATTGCGGCAAAACGTATCGACAAAAAGCCGCTAGACAAGCAGTAACTGAACTGAACTTGGGATATCCTATACTTAGACATGAGTTTGAATTAGCATTAAAGAGTCTGAAAAATGGTAAGGCGTGGGGGTACAGATAAGGTGCAAGCAGAAACTCTAAAAGCCGCTGGACGAGCAGTAACAGAACATCTATTCCAACTTGTAAGCTATATGTATGAAACCGGAGAGATACCATAAGATTTTAAACGTAACATCATAGTAACTATACCAAAAAAGAGAAGCGCGGATAGATGTGAAAATTTTTGAACAATAAGTTTGACAGCACACGTATCTTAAATATTAACTAGAATTGTACAAAGACGAATGGAAAAACGAGCTGATGAAATGCTAGGAGAAGACCAATTTGGGTTTAGGCGAAACAGAAGAACACGGGAGGCTATTTTAGCTCTGAGAGTGATAATGGCGAAAACAATAGAAAAAGGGGAAAGCGTTTATATAGGATTTGTAGATTTGGAAAAAGCATTCGACCATGTATAATGGGGAAAAATGTTCGAAATACTCAAAAAAATTGAAATGAGTTTTAGAGAATAGTACATAGCTTATACAAAGACCAAACAGCGGTAACAGAATTAGAGCAGGGACGTAATAAGGTAAATATTAGGAAAGAGGCGAGACAGGGAAGTGCCTTATCCTCACTAATTTTTAACTTGTACATTGAAGAGGCAATGAATACTGTCAAATGCAGGAAGACATTTGGAATTACTATACAGGAACAAAAGATTGATATGCTTAAATTTGCAGATGATATAGCGTATTAGCATCTAACAAAGAAGAGTTAGAAGTTGCTCTTAACGAAATGGAAACAGAGTTCTAACAGAGAAATACGGTGTGATAATTAACAAAGATAAAACTAAAATACTAGTATGCAAAGGAGTGGAAAATAAATCAAAACAAGTATAAAAATAGGTAAGGAGAAATTACTAGAGGTTAAGGACTGCTGCTACCTGGGAAGCCAAATAACGCAAGATCGGAAAGCACAAAGGACTAGCATAGGTCGTGCTACATTAAACAAGAAAAAGCAACTACTGTGTTCAAGGACAACAAACATAGAAACAAGGAAAGGATAGCTTAAAACATATGTGTGGAGTACAGCTCTGTACGGCTGCGAGGCCTGGGCAGTAGGAGAAGCGGACAAAAAAATGTAGAAGCTTTTGTAATGTGTTTCTACAGGCATATGATGAAGATATCATGGACAGACAAAGTTCAGAATAAAAGGTATTAGAAATTGTAGTAGAAGAAAGAAGTATGTGGAAAACAGTAAAAAATAGAAGAGATAGGATGATAGGCCACATACTAAGAAATTAGGGAATAGTGCGAAATATATTAGAAGCAGAGCTAGAAAAAATGAGAATTAGAGGTATACCTAGGCTAGACTATTACACACAGATAGTGAAAGATGTAGGATGTAGGAATTTTAGGGAAATGTGTGGGCTATCTCAAAAAAGGAATAAATGGAGGTACGCATCCAACCAGTCCCAAGATGGAAAAACTAATAACAAAGAAAATGGCTGTACTTAAACATGATAATTTTTATAAACAACAACAGGTATTGGTCTTGCAATATTCTGAACTAGTGTTAATTGCGCGAAAGAATTTACTGGAAAACTATTAATTCAGCAAATGTCTAAGTGTTGGACGATCTTGGCTACCACAGTCTGCTTAACCACCTTCACATACCAATGAAACTCAATGAAATAGAGCATATAATTAGAAAACAATAGAAGGGCAACCAAGCTGTTTATAGGCTGTTGGGAGAATTATAAGGTACTGTGTAGGCTAGCTCAGAACACAGATAAGTGGAGGTACGTGTCCGACCAGTTTCAAAGCGGAAACCTAATGACGAAAAAATAATTGCGCTTAAACCTGATAATTATTATAAACTACAGGTGTTGGTTGTGAAATATTTTTAACTAATTTTGATTGTGCGAAAGGGTGTATTAGAAAAACTATCAATTCGACAAATGTTCAAGTATTAGCGGAACTTGGCAGCCACAGGCTGCTTACCCCCCTTCACATACCTTTCATGTGATTTTCCAATGCTCTCCCCGAAGGTACTACATTAGCCAGGAAGCGAGTTTTTTTTACCTGGAAAATTTGGTATTTTACAGAACTCTTGCTGTTCTTTAACGTGCGTGACAACACTCACACGCGGGACTTCCATTTTACCTCTCATCCGAACGAGGGTTTATTATTGTAAAAAACGCTCGCCTAAAATTTTTCAAGCGGACCGTGTCGGGATTCGAGCTCGAAACATTGGGCGTAGTAGTCCCACACATATCAACTACGCCACGGAGCCGCTAAGGTGAAATAAGGTATATAATTGTAAAACAATAGAAAATGACCGAACTGCATCTAACAAGAAACAACAAACATAGAAACAAGAAGAAAATTGTTCAAAGCATATGTGTGGTGCACAGCACAGTACGTCTATGAAATAGAGGCAGTAGGAAAAACAATCAGAAAGAGATAGAAGAAGCCTTCTGGAATGATGTACTTCAGATGAATAAGGATGATAGCATGAACAGACAAGGTTAATAACAAATAGATTATAGAAATAGTAGAGAAATAAAAATATCTGTGATTCTGTGAAGAAATAGAAGGGCAGGATACGTTCTAAGGCATTTTTGGGAAATAGGACGGGATATATTACAAGCAGAAATAGCACGAAGGAGGTAGAGTGTTACAGGCGGAAAAGCTACGTATGTATTTTCCAGTAAAATTATAAAATGGGGGCGGCCTGTAAAACAAAAATTAAAGGGGGGTCACCGGCACTAGCTAGCGGAAGGTCGTGGATCATATAGAGGGTTAAAATTTTGCAAAAAGGGTTAAATTAATTTATAATATACTACAAAAAGATTTGGCACTTAGCTTTCATAAATATTGTGACTTAATGACAATTGCCAAGGGCGCCAGACAAGTCGAGAATGTCCAAATGTTCGTACAAAACCTTGAGAGACTTGTCATCCCAAGGAGGACAACTGTTCCTTTTAATCAATTTCTCACTTTTTTACTACTTATAAAACTTCTATGATAAAAAAATAAAAAAAACTGTTGACTTAATCAACGGCAAACAAAACTATTTAATTAACAGAGCAATAAACGTGAACCTCTTACATTCATTGATTTTAATTTAGAAATTTAAGTAAATAGGTGACTATGGAATTTATGAAAATTTGGAGTACATAAGTAGTTCTCAAACACTTGTATATACACGAAAACTTATATTATAAATGTTACAGTAAATTAATCCTACGGTTTATGGCCAAAACGTCCTAACAAACAAACTAACTAAAAATTGGTCATGCCACTTAACTATAAAAACTTACTTACTAAAAATTGTCCATTGTTTGAGAGTTTGTCTTCCAACGTAGAACAGTTCTTAAATTGGAGGAGAGAATCTTGCTTGTTGCTTCTGATTATAATTTTCAAAGAAAATACTGGCACACGAACCCGGCAGAATCTTCTTGACAATATCACTTACTTGTGCGTCACACGCCTACAAGTTTTTTTATTATTTACCTTGTATCCCTATAAATCCGCGAACATATGGACATAACCCTCGCGAATTGAAAAAGTAACACTTCTTTCCAATTTTTACTAACGTGATACGAAGTGGAATATTCTATCTGTGATGCCGGAGAACGCTACCCGCGAACTACGTTTCTTTCTACTTCTTGAACACGGACGGCCCCATTGGAAGAACTCTCCGTCTTTTGGCTAAGCCTTGAGTTATATAGACTAATTCCTACCCTAATAATTATGTACGTCATTTTCTGTCATCCAACGACTGAACAGAACCTCCCACAAAACAAGATTTCAGAAACCAAATCCAACCCCTTTTTAGATGATGGTCACGGATGCAATTACTTTCCCAAGGGTTTAAATTATATTGTATTTTCTACGAATTTCTTAATTATTGGAAATGTGGACTTATACCTATGGAGACAGTAGTCTGCCATTAACAAAGAATGGCTAACCTACTTGAGCCGAAATGGATTCTAAATACAATGGACGTCTCCAGACTACTTAAAATTACTTGTAATATTTGAACAAATCAAATTGGAAATAGTTTTCGCTATTTATAATGTTTCGTTTTGTATAACCCGCTGTCAATCAACGAAAGTATTAAGAAGGTTAAGCTTTCAAACTGAAATTGGTTTCCTTTATTTACGCTAAAAGGTACTATTACATTTTAATTTTATTACATTCGTCAGTCTGTAACCGACCTAACTTTAAGAGGTTTATTGTATTTGATTCACGAGGGTAGAGCTTTAAATTATTATGACCTGCCGCTGGAATTTAGTAGCCTGAAGCTATCTGTAAAGCTGGTCTTTTATTATAAGGGAGCCTAACTAACATGAGGTAATTTATTGTGGAATTTTTGTCTATAAGTTACTGAATTTTAATTAATTGATTGATTTGTTTATTCGTTAACATTACAAAATAATGTTACAAGAGCTAGACCAAGATCAGACTTACGCACGCAAATAGTGATAGATGCAAACTGCAAATTTCAGAATACGAAACAATGTGCGTACGCGTCTGACCAGTTTCAGGACTGAAGACCTAATGATGATGATGACTGAGAATTTGTATTATGCCCATGTTGAGCAAATTGGCGTCCTTCCTTATAAAAAAAGTTTGAAAATTTTTAATATTCTGTTTATTAAACCTAGAAACGCGTTAATTTTGCAAATCTTATTATGATCACAGAGAAATATTTTATATACCTAACAGAGCTAGAAGGTTACGTGTACCAGTCAAGTAGGATTTCATTATTGTCACCTCATTTCGCCTTCATGTCCAAACAAGGAACATTAGTGGTATTTTCGCATACTAAGGTGAACTGAATGTGTGGTTGTAACTATTGAAACTATTTAAAACATCATCAACTTCTTTATTGGAAACGCCGCAAAACAAGTCGTCAACATACTTTTTACAGAAAGTGGTGAGGGAGGAGAAGTGTCAAAGTAAAAATAGCGTTGTCAAAGTAATTATTGTAGCATTAATATAACATAAAGGCAATCCATGGAAGTACCAATAAACTGTGAATAAAGTTTATTACTAAATGAAAAGTACTCGTGCTACGTATTTAGATAATGCTTATATTTCATTTATCTAGGATACTTTCAATAATTTTTATTAATCTTAATCCGGTACTTTAAGTCAATGTTTAGTTACGGGCAATATATTGATTCATTTCTAGCGGTAAACAGATTCGTTCATTGATGACGATTTTAAATAAATCGAAATTTGGTAGGAAACAAAAGTTTTATTATTTATTTGTAGACCAATAACCTGTTTCATTTATATATATATATATATATATATATATATATATATTGACGTGATAAGCGGTCGCAACAGGTCATTGAAACCCAAATTCTACAAATAAATCCCATGGTTACGTCCTGTATAATACAAACGTACTTTTATTCATTGATGTACAAGCAAAAAACTTAAATTCCCCTTGTATAAATAATCACCCTGTATGATATAGGCGTATTGTGCATAAATGGCAAAATAATGTAAGCAGCATAGTAAATATAATTGATCGTTAAGATACCTTAAAACGCATTCAATGCGAACACAAATCAATCATTTTAAGATAAGTACAAAGCCATTTGTTTTCACTTATTAATTATCGATACATTTTTGATAAAAATGCTTTTCATTTGCTGTAAATGGCACTGGCTTTACGTATATTTAGCATAGAAAACTACAATCAATGTTGTGTTTAAAACCCTTGTTTTAATGTTAAAGCACGTTTTGACGTAAAAACAAATATTTTCTGTAAAATGCAACCCCATTTGCATAAAAAAGCAATTAAAGTTTAAATTAATTACTCTGTGAATTACATAAATTTATTTTACATAAGGAATATTCTGGAATAAATGATATTAAGAAGAAGGTTTTGGGAGAATACCTCAATATCGTATGAAATCATTAATAAATAAACGTTTATTTTAAGAAGCGGCTTGAACATTGAAAAATAACCGACAAAAATTGAATACCTTTCGCATTAGTATACGATGCCACAATAATCGTATACGTGTTAGGGTAGGACGAACAGCGCGCGTCACTAATAGCTGGAATGAGATACGGAGGTATTAAAACAAATTTGAACGCTAATGAAGATTTCCAAGAATACTATGTAAGGTAAGCGTTTATTATTTAGAATGGCTCAAACAAATTCTACAGCATACTAGAAAAAGATAATTTGTATACATAAGGATGCGTTTATTAGATAATTCGTTGACTCTTAAATTCGATCGCAAAATGTCATTTTGATTTAAGTCGCGAGCTGTTGCTTTGCGAAGATAATATTTGAAATATGCATTAAGCATACTGTAATTTAATAATTACATTGTTACAATGAATATAGAAGTAATATTTTAAACGCAAATTACATAAAAAAGTGGACATTATTAAATATAATGAAAAGGGCAAGTTTTGTAATATAACGCTATTTCAAAAAATTTTATTAAATAATTAAAGGGAAGATATAAACAAATATAAAAATTCATAACTGCTGTTTGAAATGGGGGTTTTAAATATAAAAAATTTTGTAAGCCGATTTGGACATCAATTTATAATGAGAAAATGTTTAATTACGAGCTGGATAAAAAACGGTTTGTGGATCTTTGAAAGTATAATTTTTTGTACATGATATTTGAATTTGGTCATTTAGTTTAAGATAGTTTAAGATGGCCTTAATAATTTTTTTTCTAAGGGATTTTTACCAGAAAAGTTTGTGTTTAGAATTCAAAACACTGACTTTTTAATAGATTATCTGTCAAACCTTACAAGCCTGGGAATAAACAAAGTCAGGTAAAATATCCATGAAAAAAAAAATTTAGTTTTGCAAATTTAAAATAAGGTAAGGAACACTTTTTTATAATAAGTACTTCTTAGAAATCATTTTATGTTTGAAAGAAACAATGTTGTAAATGTTCTATATACTTTTGTATGAGAGAAAATATTCCATACTGTATAAATGCTTTGTGATATTGCTGTGTTTGGTTTCATTTTGAAAACTCCGTCAATTCCATTGAGCTAGCCAGGTAAAGTTAGAAAAGAACGTAAGGGAACAATTTCAAGTTTTACAAATTGCTGTATCTGTAGCACAGCATTCTTTTAGTGACGCTCTCAATGCGGTGTTACGACATCACTCTTCTAGCAGCGCATCCAACGCGAGGCGTTGTCAAAGCACCCTTCTAGTAACGCTCCAACGTATGGCGTTATCACAGCACTCTTTCGGCGGCGTCACTACGAAAGGCGTTGTCGCAGCAATATATGTATGTATATACTGATGTGATAGAGAGGTCGCGAGAAATCATTGAATCCCAAATTCTATGAAAGACTACCACCCAAAGACAAGGAAAGGAAAAATATTTAAATTTTCAAATATTTAATTGTTCTACCTGGTATAAATATAAACGTGTTTTTTATGCATTAAAAGACAAAGCCATGCATTGCACTCGCGTTACTACAAAACATAAAGAATCCCTTATTAATTATTACTAAATCCCATGTGTTGCATTCATTTCTTTTCATTTCATTTCAATCGCTTAGGTTTAGTAAAAACGAGTTTTATTTTAGGATATGTGCGTGATTACTGAAAAGGAAATGGCATAGAATAGTGTCAGTTTAACGTATTTTTTATTTAAAACAAAATCACAGTCGCTCTTGTTAAAAATTACACTTTAATATTTGAAATATGAATCCGTACACTGTTAAGAATACATATACATGTAAACCTTATTGCATTGTCAAAGAATAAAATAATCATTTTAAAAGTTAAATTTTTTTTTATAGAATTCTCAAATACGTCATTTTTACTAAGAATTGTTTTTAAAAGTGATTTATTGTTTGTATCAATGAATAAGCTCCGTTTCTAGAAACTCGCGCGAACATTAAAATGCAATATAGAAATATTTTTAATAGCTTTCCATAGTACAATAAGGGAGAAAGATACAGCAAACAGTAACTCCGTGCGCTAGAAGAAGATAGACCGTTTATGTACTTTTCCAATGCTCCACCAGTAGGTACTACATTGGCCAGGAGGCGAGTTTTTTGTTGCCTAGAAATTTAGAATTTTGCCAAACTCTTGCCGTTTCAGGCAAGGTAAGGATCTTTAACGTGCGTGACAACACACACACGGTACCTCCATTTAACCTCTCATTCGAACGAGGGCGTAATTTTTGTGAAAAAATGCTCACCTGCCATTTTTCAAGCAGTCGACCGTGTCGGGATTTGAACCCGGGACCTTGGGATCCGTAACCAGAAGAAGATAGACCACATGTTTTGCAATAAAACATAAAAAAATAGCTTGAAACTAATTGGATGGTTAAAATCAAGAATTTCTTAGAAATTATTACGTCAGTGGTGACTAATGCTTCGAAATAAATCGCAAAGGATCTCGAAAATGACGCATAGAGTTAATTTTTGTATATAAACCGGATATTTTAATAAGAACGAGGAGTCGCTCTTTCCTGAACAAAACAATATGTAACTTTTGTTCAATTTACGAGATCAACCATGCAGACCATTACCAAACTAAAATAAAAGAATTTTAATTTAGGTTTGAGTACAGTTTTTATAACCCGAAGTATAAAAATAAATTTCAATATTTTCCTATTACGAAAATATCGCAGTTTCGTAAAAAAAAGAAAATTAGAATTGGTTAAAACTAACCAAGTTATGGTCGTTATAAAGATAAGTTAAAAGTGACAGTAAATTTAACATGGCGGTCGAAGTCATGTGTCTTCGATTATGTGATCACCCACGTTTGGTTCTTCAATGGATATATAAAAATACCATGAATGCAAACTGAGGGTACATTTCATTGCCCACGTGACCATTGCTGACGCTTATACTATAATACAATTTATAACATATCTGTGTTGAAAATAGAAAACAGTTTTGTAAAATACAAAGCCTTATACGTAGAGATGTCTCAACTTGAATTAAATAATTTCAGATTATTAATAACCTTCCATACCAGGAATTTAAATTTTTAACAAAATGTTTAAATAAATTTTACCTAGATATATCAATTATATTATACAAGCGGAGTTTTAAGATTTTGCAGCAAAATGGAATTCCATTAGGCTAAAAGACCTAGGTCGATGGCCAAGTGTAATTCTCTATTTCTGGAATTCCATAAAACATATCCATTGCATTGATACAGAACAACAAAACTTAAATATTGAACGTGGTTGCGAAGGAGATAACGAGAAAGTGAAATATTAAAACTGTCATTGTGTTTTATTTGTTTGAACGTTTTGATTAAATGTAAGCTTTATATGTTAAGCATTTCACAATTAGTACATTGTTTATAAATCTGTATTAACTTTATCGTGTTGTCAAGTTTCGGGTGAAAGAGATTTTTTAAGCTGGAATATATTTTGAATCGTTCAAAAAGTTGTTTAATACAAGAATGCTATGAAATTTTTTACTGACGTCAATAGAAAAAAATGTATTGGTAAATATTGAAAATCAGACTATTATTTGAGAAATCTGAAGATCGGATTACTTTAAACCTTTTATTATGATGTTATTCGGATTTACCGTTTTTACATAAAACAAACATAAATATTAAATGTTTTATGTGTATTTCTTGATAAGGGGGCGCTAAAGTTTTTAGATACCTTTATGTGCTACCATTATATTATTTCATGTTTCAAGTAATTTCACAGGCTTTCTAGTACTCCTTCTCGAGGTGCGGCGCAAACAAAAACTCAGTAAGGAAAATTTATACAATCCAGGGCCAGACCAGTTTGAAAAAACGTAGGAAAAGATATCGGACATAGAAGGAGTTAGCTTAAGACAGAAAACGGCGAAGAGCTGCTTCAAACCAACATTCATGTTACTACCACGCGAGAGAAAGTATAAATGCACATGAACATCATTAACTCAGGTGTTTATCATGCTAAATAAATGTCAATCTTCAGACTGGGGAAATTCTCTCCTAATTCTTCTGGCACAATCTCAGATAGGCCAACTTTTTTTTTAAATTCTGGAAGTGATGTTGGTTTTAAAAAAATCAAAGAAGATAATGACATAAAAACCAAATTGTTAATTTAATTTTGAAAATTTTGGAATTTGTTTATAGCTGAATTAAATAAAATATTGTTGTAATTTTTATACCATTATCTTCAAAATGTTCTTTTGTTATAAAATGCTCCAAAAAATTAATTGTTTTTTTAATTCTCCTATCTATGATTGTGCCAGAAGTTTTTTCCATAAGCGCAGTGTGGATTTAAACTAATCGGTATGCGGGAATATTCCCAACAGTTTACCAAGTTTTACGAAGGTGTCGCTAGGTTATTTTTATGAAAGTGGGTGTATCGTAATTGGATGTGACTGCAACAAGCATTTTCTACAACCGCCAATGTAGAAAGGAAAACGATGATCCTCGGCAAGTGCATCAAACTAGAGCAATAAAGTGTTAAAGCTCATTGGATAGATAATCTAACAGGTAGCTGTTATACTTTTCAACTCCACGTGGACCGAGTACAATAAGACAACTGATATTTAGTGTACGGCTATTGTTTGCTTTTGTTAGATATGTACAAGAGCAATCTCAATATAAATTAGATTTTATAGTTTTAATAATTAGTACATAACTTCACAAAGCGTTATTTAGGCTTTATTGTTATTTTAAAATAAAAACCTTGCAGGTACTTAGGTATAAATTAAAAGTATGAGCTTGCCAATGCTTGTTCTATGGTTTATAA